>JAKSZP010004042.1:0-204916 GCA_022478985.1 Massospora cicadina
TCTAAAAAACCTCCCCGCCTTCTCTCTCCAACTCAACCCTTAACCCTCAGTATACTTCAACAGATTCAACACATTTCGCTTAGTCAATCTCTATTTGCTATCAATGTAAGGTTTGTTCAATTGAGGCTTCAGCGGAATTTCCTCAATTACCAAGCCCTAATTGATTTGATTGATTCACCTCGCAATGCTCTATCCTATTACTCGCCCTTGGAGCTTACTTTGCATCTAAATTATGATCCGCCAGAAAACTAGCTTATCATCCAGTCATATTGAAATCTCGACACCCATTAATTGGAGTAACACCATTTTGAAACCTGCACAGGCATTAAATGTAAAATCAAATGGTCAGATTACTCTGACCACATGGTTGACCCTAGGGGCATCTATTGAAAGGTACTCCCTCAACCATAAACAAGTCCTTCAAAGCACTTATTTGGGAACCCCCTTTTATAGGCTTGGTGGAGGTCCCCCAAGGTGAAAGAAATTTCTCAAATGGGGATTGGCTGGAGTACATAAAATCATTAACTCATGGGTACATTTTCGACTAATCATAATTTTCCTTCCATTGTTCCACTAACATGAAGTGAAAATCCTGAGTTTCATCTAGTACTAAAAAAAATCCTGAGTTTCAATATGCTGTACTTTCATATTTCCTAATTTGGACTAGCCTAAGCTATTCTGAACATATTCTCAAATTCCCCTAGACCCTTGAAATACTTTAAATACTAAATGGTCAGATTTCAAGGGAGGTCATGTTTCCTTTTATTGCACTCTTAATAAAATTTATAAAAAACACAGTTTATATGAGCTTTATATTTACATTTAAATTTATTTAAAAAAAATTGTGAAAACCAGCAGGCGTAAAGCACCAGCGAGCAAGAATTGGCTGGTTTCTTACAAAATGGTGCTCACTACAGGGATGCCTGTATAACCAAAATAGTTGCTCTTGAGAAGCAACTTGCCAGTACCCTATCCCATCTTGAAGAGCTGGAGTAGCGCCCTTTAAAACTCCCTCTAAAAGACAAATACACCCCTGGGGAAGGGAGTATTGCTTCTTTTTTATATGTATATGAATCTATTATGCATGATGCCACTGAGAAGCAGAAAATTAAAACACATTCTTCCCTGCTTAAGCCGCCTAGTGCAAGAGATGATAGTTCCTTACCTGGACCCTTCGTACACTTGAGAAGAGGTGAAGGAGACTCTTTTGTCTGAATTTGGATCAAAGCAGTGTATACACAGGGAAAAACAGGCCTTTATGAGCCTTAGCATGTATGAAGGTGAATCGCCCATTTCTTTTACTGAAAGATTTCACCTCTCTGCACAAAGGTTATCCACCTCTAACATGCTCACTCTTGACAATGTTATTGCCGCCCTGTTATCTGGGCTAGCTTCCCAACCCTCTCTAGCTAGACATATCATCTCAGTGAAACACTACTTTAAAAACATTCGCGACATCAAAGAGGCTTTGCAGATGTGGCTGAATTTCATTTATGTTCCTCCACAAATGAAGCTGAGGTAAAAACTTCGGTTCTAACCATTGAGGAGCATCCGCCTATTGAACAGTTGGGCGTGAGCTCACCTGTGTCTATCCTCCCTGCAAAACCTGTTTCATCAGTGCGACTTAAAAAGGATATCACTCATTCCTATGAATCAGAGACCTGTAAGGTAGTAAGAACCATACACCTGCACAAGCTCACAAAAGCCGCTGTGCCTTCCCCTCCAGCTAAGCTGGCAAATGCGGCCCTTAAGGCTACCCAATCTTCTGTTGCCGTCTCCCCTACCTCCATTGCAGCCTTTCCCATTGTTGATAATACCCTTGGGGAGGAATCTGAGGGGGTTAAAATGACTTTGATACTACATATTGGGAGCCCCCGCGGAAATTGAAGTGCCTGATCATCTGAACGCTGGAGGAGTAGACAAGACCACCATACCTGAGGAAACGTACCTCATCCAAATACTAGGGTGTCCAAAAGTTATTGACATTGCCAGCGATGGTGACCAATTCTTAGCTGGCTTGATACGCCCTCTTCAGCGGGTTTATCCCATAAAATCCATCATGGATAAATAACCCTGAGACTGCTAAAAAGATAACCTCCACCTTCCGGCTTAAGGAGGTCTTAGCTTTGTCACCTAACTTTGGAGGAACGCTCACTAAGGTTGAAGTGGTCATTCAAAAGGTCTGAATACTGTCCATCCTGGACACTGGCTCCCCAGTTAACGTGATCTCCTCTAAGCTTATCAAGAAGATAAAGCTAGCGCCTAACTTGGAGTACATGCAATAATTTGGTACTGCTGGTCCCAATAATACCCTTGCTATCAGGGCATACTCTTCCCTTCCCATTTGAATTAGGAAGCTTATCCTATTAGCCCCTGCTGTGGCTTTAGACAACAATGCATATGATATGATCATCGGCACCCAATTTATGAATGAATATGAGGGATAATCAACATGAAGCAAGGTTTCCTCACATAGCTCAACTATGGAGTCCCTTTAATCTTATCTAATAAAGAACCCAGCAAGAATGAATACTCTTGCCTGGTCAAATACCCCTTTTCAGCTATAGCCTTGCCTTATTCCACTTCTGGGCGCAACACTAAGAAATTACCTGTTCCAGTAGATGCTGGGGATGGTATCCCTTTTTATGCTGTTGACGAGGTCTTGATTAAGCCTGGTGAACAAAGAGTGGTTGACACTAAGATCACACTTCAAATCCCACACCATTTCTTGTTGCACCTCATAAGTATTGAGGGCGTTAGTCCCTTGGAGCCTCGTGTATTGCCTGGGATATTAAACCTAGCCTACCAGAGGCCTATTACCATTCTACTGGGAAGCCTCACCAGCAAAGACATGATTATAAAAAAACAACAGGATATTGGAATAGGCTTCCTACTCCCAGTAGAGGACATTGAACATATTCATTCCATTGGCTCTATGGCGTATTTGAGCTTATCCATTGGCAATCTAGTTTGTACCTTGCCAAGGTTCATATTTCGGATAAGCTAAACTCAGAGGAGTTGGAAAAAGTCAAACCTTTCTAGACGAATATAATGACATATTTTCCAAATTGGATACTGACTATGGCCACATGAAGGGCTGGTGCCACTCCATTGATGTGGTAGATACCCGCACTATCAGGTCCAAACCTTATTGCAAGTCAAAGATGGAGGAACAGAAAATGAGGACAGAGCTCCAGTAGTTATTAGACGTGGGGTTACTAAATCCATCTTAAAGCCCTTGGTCTTCCCCTCTCTTGCTAATTAAAAAGAAAAACGGAGGTCATCAGATAGTCATGGACTACTGCAAGTTAAATAACCTTACAAAAAAGGATAGCTATGCTATTCCTTGCATTGATGACACCATGGTCCAACTCCCTGTCTCTAACCTCTTCTCCGCCATGAACTTGGCCAGTGGCTATTGAAAAATGGACCTTTTACCTTAAGATCAGGAGAAAAGCGCTCTTATTTATAGCGAAGGTCTCTTCCAACCCACACAATTATCCCAAGGGTTTTACAACGCAGCTGCCTCTTTCCAGCGTGCTATGGATCACATCTTACAGGACCTCAAGTTAACTTGTGTCATAGTATATCTTGATGACATCACATTTTCTAAAAAATGTTCAATGATCAACTTGGTCATTTGAAGGAGGTGTTTCAATGGTTACGCAAGTCTGATATTAAGTTGAAGCCCTTAAAGTGTACCTTTTTCCAAAGGAAATTGGATTTCATTGTTCACTCCATTTCCAAAGAATGAATTCAACCCATGAAAGACAAGGTCAAAGCCATCTCAAAAATGCCGCCCCCTAAAAATCTATGGGATATTCAGGTATTTCTAGGGATAATGGGGTATTACTATCAGTTCATCCCAAAGTTTGCACAGCTCAGTGAGTCCCTTGTCCGGCTATTGAACAAGAATACCCTTTTTATTGGGGTGCTTAACAAAAGGCCTCTTTTGAGACGATGAAGCAACTGCTACAACAACGTCCTATCCTATGGCACCCAGATTATATTAACTGTAATTTGTTTACTGACGCTTCAGACTACGCCGTTGGGGCCATCTTAGCTCAATTGGATGAAAACGATGTTGATCATCTAGTATCTTATTTTAGTAAGATGCTGTCCAAGTCTGAACGCAACTACAGTGTAACAGAGAAGGAGTGCCTTGCTGTTTTGTTAGCTGTAAAACACTATCTCCCCTTCCTATATAGGACCAACTTCACTGTAGTTACGGACCACGCTTCTTTAAAGTGGTTATAGAATATGAAGGATCCTACTGGCCGGTTAGCTCGCTGGGCTCTCAAGCTCCAGCATTATGATATGAAGATTGAACACCATGCTAGGACTTGTCACCTGAATGTTGATGGGTTAACTCGACTGCCAGTCCTTCATTTGGATAACAATGAGGCGGAGAGGTTACATAACCTCTTAATAACCCCAGATGAATGGGAGGATGAGGATGAGCCTGTTCAGAAAATGTTGGCCCAAAACTCCCATAACACCAAAGTGGAGAACGGGAAGTTGTATAATCAGGTGGGGACAAAATGGCTACCTTACCTTTGGCCCTCAGAACGTGTACCTACTATCCTAGAAGCTCATTCCACCCTAGGTCATGGAGGGGCAAAGAAAACTTATGAGTGGATCAAAGATCGGTTTTATTGGGATGGTATGATGGAATCTATTGTTGACGTCTTAAGAGCCTGCCTTACATGTAAGAAGCAATCTGGTTTCAATACTAAATACCAGTATCAACCAACTACCCCTTAACAACCATTCCACACCATCAGTTTGGATGTAGTAGGTCCCCTTCCCCAGTCTACTAGTGGAAGCAGATTTGTCCTAGTAGCTATTGACCACTTCAATAAGTGGGTCAGAAGCGGCGGCTCTTACTGCCCAAACGGCCAAGGCCACCGCCAACTTTTTACATCAACACATTTTCACATGTCACGTCTGCCCCCAAGTACTACTCTACAATAATGGTAAGGACTTCACCTCCAGGGTAGTCAAAATCCTGGCCACATCTATGGGAGCACAACAACTTTTCTCAGCTCCATATAACCCCCCCACCAATGGGACTGTGGAAAGAACAAATGGAACCTTGGTTTTCATTCTCCAAAAAATGGCTTCCTCTGATCCTCTTCACTGGGATCAATATCTACCCAGTGCTCTTATGGCTTACCGGATTAACTATCACTGGATTTTTAATGTCTCCATTCTGTGTCTTGTATGGGCAGAAACCAGGCATACCTGCCCTCTTAGCTAAAGATGTATTCTTTTCTAGAGTTGAGGAACCTGAAAAAGTCATGAGAAAATTGGCTCAGTGCATAATCCAACTCCAATCTGAATCTATGACAAATTTAGCAAAAACAGTGACAAAAGAAGGGCAGGCTGCCAATGGGCTCTGAACCCACTACCTACATTCCAAGTGTCTGACATGGTATTGTACTACCATAACTACATCACTCCTAGAAGCGGTAAGCTTGGATCAATTTTGGAGGGTCCCTTCAGCATCTCTTACAAGAGAGTAAAAGAGTACTCCATCAAATATCTAGCTACATGTATTACCATTAATTGCATACATGGCCATTTCCTTCAGCCCTATTCTCCCCCCCAACATTCTTGAGGGGGGTGATGTCAGACATTTGCCCTCACAGCTGAAAAATAAGAACGTTTTGGGTAAAATTCAGCTGAAAGGGGAAAATGTCAGCCATTTTTGATTTTCTGGTGTTATTAAGAGCAATTTTAATAATAATGAAAACAATGATATCAAGGATATCAGCCAAAAGGCCCTGGCCAATTTTTGGTGGAACCCCATTAATCAGGGTAACACCATTTTGTGACCTGAATGGACACTAAACATAAAATTGAACAGTTGGATTACTCTGACCACATGATGGACCTTGGGGTGACCATTGGAAGATACTCCCCCAACCATAACCAAGTCATTCAAATCACCTATGCAGGAACCCCCCTTTTATAGGCTTGGTGGGGGTCCCCAAAGTGAAAGAAATTTCTCAAATGTGGATTAGCTGGATACATAAAATTTTTACCTCATGGGTACGTTTTGGCCTAAATAGCATTCCCCTTCTATCATTCTGCTAACACAAAGTGAGTATCCCAAGTTTTAGTATTCTGTTCCTTCATGTTTCCTAATTTGGACTAGGTAAGCTATTCTGAACATATCCTCAAACCCCTCAACCCTCAGAATACTTTAAATGCTGAATGTTCAGATTTTGAGGGAGGTCATGTTTCCTTTTATTGCACTCTTAATAAAATTTATAAAAAACACAGTTTTATTAGAGCTTTATATTTAAGTTTAAATTTATTTACAAGCTTTTGTGGAAACCAGCGGCGTAAAGCAACAGCAAGCAAATATCAGCTGGTTTCCTACATTGATTGATAATTTTTAGTTGTAAATCAATAACTAGACTATTTATAGAAAGATAGGACATTTATAATTAAATATAGCTACTGACCTGAAACTATATAAAGTACTGTGCTAATTTTATATTTGTAATAATTAACCCAGAAAAGTAATTTTGACAGTTTTAATTTATTACTAAAATTATACTATTAAAATAAAGTATTTTATAATCTGTGGTTTTAATATAATAAGAATTAAAATGACATAGGAGAAGGGGAGGATACCCAAGTGGTAAAGTAGAGACCTCTATTGCTGCCTCCCCAAGTTCAATTCTGGTACTGGAACTTTGGGTAGTGGATGATTATGACTGTGTTGGCTTTGCGCACCAATGCCCCAAACTGAGATAGTGAGTAGCAAGGGCAGTCCATGGAGTTCCTGGCCTATCATACGCTGTGCATGGAGGTTTTCCAGATTTTATACTCCTTTCCCATTCATTCAATTTCCCTCAATTGGTGCGGTATCATCCCCATGTCAGCCCACCTCAAATAAAATATAAAAATGACATAGGAGGTATAAAAAGTAAGTTATTAATAAAATTACTTGCTGAGGTTGGGCACCACTAGTGCTAAAATTAAATTACTTGCTAAAAGTAGGTGTAAACAATAAAAATAATAAAAACAAGTAAGTAATCTTAGCAATTTAATCAGAAAAAGGATCTTCACAATCTACTTCAATTACAATCATACTTTGGTTCTGCAAAGTATTACTGGTGTTATCTTTAAAATTGTTTATTTTTCTATGTTTAACCACGTTGGCTTTTCTTAAAGGATTTAGACTAATATGATAATTCGTTAAAGAAACACAGATATCATTAAGGTTTTTGTTATTTGTTATTGATCACCATACCTTATATCTTGCAGTACCCCATAATACTTTCAATCTACCATAAAAATGTCACATATGATTCTACCAGAGCCAACCTTCTTATTAGACTTAACATCCTCATATTTCAAGATTTTGCTTTTTTTATTGAGTTACAGAATTAAAATAAATTTTTGAACTTTGTACTCCTTGTCTTGCATAACAGTTCAATGATCCTCACTAATTTATTTCTTCAATAACTTTTTAGAATGGTCTAGTCTCTCTAAAAAGATGCTAAAATCATGTTTAGACAAGGGAATGCATCACGTATATAGATGACCTGCCTGAAGCAAACATGTGCCATTCCCTTTTAAGGCAGTACTTTCTATGCTTCTTTGAAAAAAATATTTTAGAATCTCTGAAATTCCCTGCAAACCTAGACACCTCTTGTACTTAACAGTCAACAATCTTCATACATCTGGAAAGACATTGGCAGGTATAACACTTTCCAAGGTAAAAAGTCTATAAATTTCCTTTACAAAATCACGTGAAAAGACTATATCATCTTATTGATAAGTCTGTGTACTGCATCAGAGGAAACTTTAAAAGTAACTATGTAATAACTTCCACTTTGATATGTCTTAAGATAAAATAAGTAAAGAAGAAGCAGTTCTGTATTAGATAATCTCTTCTTGGGGCCTCTGTTGCTCCTTAATCTAATTATATCATTAGAAAATATACTAAACAACTTTTTTGAACATTTGAATAGTAAATTAGTCATTGTATGTATCACTTTGGGAGACAGAGAACCCAGACTACAACAACTTTCCACTTCTTTGAGTTTATTGTGTGCCCATTAGGGCACCCAGTGCAGGCAACTTTGTGGGATGAAACATGGGCACTGCCCCCACCACACTGGGGCTGCGCAAATCTAAGCACCACCAAAGTGGGCCTAACCATGAGTGGGGTGGCTCACACCACCCCAAAACTGACATATTCCTCATTGTTTGGTATACCAGGTAGCAAAGGCTACCCAGACAGTTCAGAGATATGCCTCCCATCCCTTACTGCGAGGAATGAGACCAGACTGACCCCAAAGTTGGACTTACTTGGGAAAGAGGATTGCTATAGCTTTCTACAGCTATCTATAGCCGTCGCTTGACTATGGCCAGGGAGCTTGTTGCCTGGATTCCTTCTGAAGAGAAGCAACGCTGGTTTCTGGTAAGCCATAGACTATACATCATCTCCCCCCATATCATGCACCAGACCCTGAACTCCTCTTTATCTGCAAGAAGACTTGGTGAGGCATATGCAGTCAGGATCTCTGGACATACAAGATGACTAGAGGATAACTTGCACCCTGGTTGATATGCTTCATACCAAAGGATAACACTACTCCACACAGCATCCGCTGCCAGACACTCCATGAAGATGTGCTTGCCATCTCCTCCCCTCCAAACACCTTACAGGCATACAGAAGGTCATCCTCCTTATGCTTACTCCACTTACGCAGAGTCACCCCAGTGACCAAGATGTTACTGCGGAGTTTGAAGAGAAAGTTCTGGACTGGTATAGGCCAGCATCACTTAACCCTCCTCCCCCACAGGTCCATCAGGCCAGGTTTCATTTTGCAAGTGATCAATGACAAGTACGTTGAGCAAATCTCTCTGTCTTGTAGCTTCTGGAACCTGGCGGTTATGAAACCTGAGAGGCAGACACCACTACCTCCCCCCAACTTGAGCCAGTCCTGAAGGACAAAAAGGCTTTCCCATCTGGGGTATCTCCAGACTTCTCTTCCTCACAGGAACACCCGCTGATCCTGCTCTCCACGACCTTCTGAACGGGCTTCCCCAGCCTCTAATGCATCCAGAGAAGTAATTGCTTCCCTCCAGCAAGAAGGCAGTTCAGTTGCTTCCTCAACATCCCATGCCTTCCTTACCAGCACCTTGGAGGCACTGGCAACATTATTAGCTGCTTCCACCCTTAGCACCCTCTGGCCATCGCCATCAAGAAGGTCCCCCCAGTGAACCGCTCTAATAAAGTGCTTGAAGGCCTTGCGCAGACAAGGTTCCATCTCCAGTCCCCAAGCTCCTCCACAAAGGGGAATCGCCTGGATCATTTTATGGTTCACTCTCCACCCTCCAATATACCCTTGCTGCCCGTCCAAGCTCTAAAGTAATCTTTCCAGTAGCCTGGTAGGGCCCCGTGCTTGGAATGGCCCCTTGATTGATGCCCCAGCTGACACCAAGATCCTTGTTTGAACTGTTCTTACAAGCCTTAGAGAGGTAGTCCTCCAGTATTGGAGACCAACAGATGAATTTTCCCTCCCAAGCGACCCGTGCAATCCATTTCAGCTGCAGTGCTTTGATCATACTCCCAAAGTTAATCATACCTATGCCCCCTTCTTCACCTCCTGACACAAGTTAGAGAAACTGGTTTTGACGCCCGCCCACGCCAAGTGAACTGGATGATTGAACTCTTTATTCTCCTGATGGAAGATGCCAGCGGTGGAACAAATTCGTCAATGTACCATAGTCTATAAAGAATGAAAGTGTTCATGACAATGGCCCTGCCCTGATAAGATAAGTTGATCCATTGTCACTTCCAAGCCGCTTTTTTAAGGTCCACTTCAAGTTGAGCCAAATTTTGTGTGGTGAAGCCCGCCCAGGAATGGGAAACCCAAGGTACAAAAGCTCCTCCCCTGTTGCCATCTAGGGGATTGAGCTCTTTGGTACCACACCCAAAGTCACCTTTCTGCCAATGGGCCAAGCCCTGGATTTCGACAGATTGGCCTTAGTGATGCTTTCGTTCAGGTACATCTTCAGAATGCTCATCACCACCTTCACCTCCTCCTCTGACAAAACATAAATCCACGTATCATCTGCAAACATTGAATGATAGTACTCCTAGCCGTTAATGGTAAGTTTCCTCCAGTAGACTTTCTGAGAGCCACTAGAGGGTCTCTATTGCAAAGACAAACAACAAGGGAGATAGAGGGTCTCCCTGACGCACGCCCCTACACACCTTAAAGGGGTGGGAGAGGACCCCATTGATATTGACAACCAATGAGGCCTTCTCATAAATCGCTTTAAGAAGTCTCAACAAATGCCCCTTGATTTCAACCCTACTTAACGCTTCCCAAAGGAACTCATGATTCACCCAATCATACACCTTCTCTTGATCAAGAAACATTAGCCACCCCCTCTGGTCATACTGTTTATTTGCCCACTCTTCTATCAGGTGAAGCAGCATCAAATTGTCAGTAATTGAGCTTCCTGATATAAACTCATTCTGCTCTTTCCCAACAATGTCCGCCACAACCCCCTTTAGTCAATTGGTTAGGATCTTCATTAAGATCTTATAGTCAACGTTAAGCAGAGTAAAAGGATGATAGTTCCCCATGAGGGAGTGATCGCCCTTCTTATACAACACCACCACCACACCTTTGAAAACGCTGGCTCAATTATACCGGAGGCTAGGAGTTAATTGTAAAGCTCAGCAAGCATCTCAGACAATTCTGCCCAAAATAACTTGAAGAGCTCCAAGATCAACCCATCCTCCTCAGGAGCCTTGCCATTCTTGCCTTTGCGGATGGCGTCCAACACCTCTAATTTTCAGATCTTTCTACATAAGTGCAGCTGAGTCTCCTTTGGCAGTATCCCCAGTCCACTTGAGAGTACTTTGGACGCCTCTGGGTCATTCTCAGAGGGGCCATAAAGGTCCTTGTAGTAGGATTTGGCCACCTCAGCCATGCGAGCTGCATCCTTCACCTCAAATTCCCCATCACAAGGTGACAGGATCCTTGCTGAGGGTCTGAATGCCCCTACTGCCTTGCAGAGTAGGGCCACATTGCTGTTAGAATCCTCATCCCACCTAGACTTCCTTTGTTTGAGGCGATCCACCATGAAGTCTCCCATCAATTTCACATACAGTTCAGTCTTGGTCGTGTAGGCAGATGCCCCCATGACCATAGCCTGCTTGTAGGTACTCTCGAAGCTCCTATCCAAGGTTTCATACCTCAAACGCATGGCCTCTAGCTGCCTCCTAAAGATTTCACAAGCTAACTTGAGATCAGCCTTCATCTGCAACTATTATACCGACACATCTGGCTTCCCCACAATCTGGCTTCTCCACCACCTCACCTTCTTCCTCATGATAGCCTGAAGTGGACTCACTTCAGGAGTTCAGGGTTATTATCCAGATCCCTTTCCCAGCAGAAGCAACCTGAGGGTCACTGATCTGTAGTTCCAGGGGCCTGTGGTCTATAGTACCTGGATCATGATTCCAAAGAATCAACTTGCAGCAACACAGGAGAGGCTGGGGCACTGACACAAGGTCAATGCGGGAGAAATGATCCCCCTGGATGTGAGTCCACCCAGTCTCCCCCTTCCTCACCACAGCCAGCTCTCCACACATCCAATAGGCTGAGGTCGATCATTAAACTGGCCAACTTGTGGGCTCAAGGATCAGATCTCCAGTTGCCTGAAGCCCCAACCCTGTCATCCCTAAAGCAGACACAGTTCATGTCTCCCCCAGCACTACCAACCCCCGATGCTTTCCTCCTGGATCTTCAGGCTGACCTTCTGGAAGAAGGCCTTCTGTTCAGATCCAGAATTGAGTTCATATATGCCAATAAACCAAATTGATTCCTCTCTAAACAGTGACATTACTGCCACTGCTCTTCCAGGAACCAATACCCTTTTATCCAACACCTTAACCTTGTCCGCCCACCAGACCAAGATACCCCCTTTGGCTTCTCCCCTCCCTCTTTCCCTCCCCTAAGGGAGAGTCCAAGTTTGGTTGATCAACCAAGTGAGAGTGAAATGGTTGTTTCAGAGGAAGCTGGAAAGCCCAGTCCTCTTCCACCCCAGGTTCGGACTTAGTCTCAGTGAGGAAGCTGATATCTATCCCATGTTGTTTCAATAGGAGTTTCACCCGTTGCCACTGCTTGAGTCCATTCAGACCCCACGCATTAGCAAATTCAACCCTGATCGCCATAGGTTTGAAACTGAAGAGGCTTTGGTGTCAGGATCCAGGGGGTCCCCATCCTCTTCCACCTCAGCTGGTTTAGTGGGACCACGTTTCTTCCTCACCTTTCCAGTGCTAGACTAAGCAGGGGTGGAGGCTGCTCGATCATTACATCCTCTAAAACTTCACATTTCCAGGGTCCTTAATAGATCTCTCCGCCTCAGTTGGAGGCATTGGGTTAGAAGACATTGGCCCATTATTGCTAGCAGGAAACACCTCCCTCACCTCCGCTTCTTCCCCTATGGGCCTCACGTGCTCTGTCCCACCTACATCTCTAATGGTTGCCAACCTCTTACACAATTGAGTGATGGGGAGAACCTCATCCATTTTGGAAGCAGCCGTTTCTAAAATGTCCTTTGCAGATTGAGACAAAGCGCCACTTAGCTCAATTTGGAGTCTAATGGCTTCCTGCGCATTCAATGCCCGCTTCAAATCCTTGTTGACCTTCCTTGCACTTTTCAGCACCCCAGTCACTGCCTCCAAAGTGATGCCAGCCGCTGCCTCCTCCCTTGATTTGGCTGACATCTCAGTCAGCTTCTCCAACGCCTTCTGGAGAGCCAACTTCTCTTTCTCAGAGGGCGCCATTACTGGCACTCCCGCTAGGCCCACTAGGCTTGGCCACTGCTGCAGGAGGTTGAACCTGAGTACGTTTGGCTCTGACGTGCCCCTTTTCACCACACAAGAAGCACCTGTCCAGCGGTACCACAGGGACACTCCAGGTCCCCACAGTGACTGAATGAGGCAACTCCCCATATGATTTTGAAAGTTCAACCTTCAAACCCCAGTCCCCAGATCCTACGGTGAACTTTTTCAAGCTACCGTCCTTCTGCCTCAAGTTCTTTACTAGCTTGTTCTCATTAAAGGGGATCACTCTGCCAAAGCCTTTCAGCTGAGACATTATGGCCCCTCTAGTGATCACAGATGGTACGTCCCTCAGAATGAACCTTCCAATCTTGGTATCAATGTCAAGACATACAGCCTCCTCATTCTTTGTGCTCAAATTGGCAGCCAAATCCTGTTCCATTTGAAGCTTATACTGGAAGGTCATAAGTTTCAACCCAGGAGCCAAACATGAAATATGGAGTGGGGCGAACCCACACATCTCAATCACCTTGACCATGAGCATCTCCTTAGACCACCTAGTCTTCACTTCCATGGCGTGAATTCTCTTGAGGCTCTCTACCATGATCACCGTTAGATACTTGGAGGGGCCAGAGTTCCCTGCTTTGAAAAGCTTGGTTCTGACCCCAAATCCATTAGCAGATGCCGCTGCAAAAGAGACCAAAGCCCCTGTGTAGCAGAGGCCACCCCCGCTGTTAATTTGTTAATGGAGTTGGTCTCTCCAGTTTTTTTTTGTGAAAAAGTTTGCTCTCCGGGCCCTTTTTGTGCAGGAACCATCACAGCCCTTTTGGGTCAGTCAATCATTTTGTTATGTGAGTGCTTTTGCCTTTCACTGTACCAGTGTAAGCCCATGTAAGCTACTGGCCGCTATCTAGGTTTCAGGCCAGCCTAGAAAACCGTGGTGATTATTGTAGACAGGTGAGTTGAAGCCCAGCCAATCAGGATTGCCCCACCTTATTGCTAAGAACTGCTTTTGCAGCGCCCCACCTCATAGAGAAATAGTGTGAAAGACAATACGCCCAACTCTTGCCTCCCTCTCCCTGCCCATATTCCCCCCAAGGGAGAGTGGAAGCACCCACAAGAACAGGTTGGGTTACAGTCATTAGCTTCCATCCAACTCCCCATCCAGGCCACTACAGGACCCTTCTAAGGCGCCTCTCTGGGTTCTGGTGTTGGCTACTCACCCATGTTTCCATGAGCTTTCCTCAGTCATGCCACGTGAATACCCCAGCTTACCCTACCTAGCTCCCAACTTCCCCTTCTTCTACTTCATCTGTATTTATTTCTATATCTCCATCTTCACACTCTTCTATTTGATTTCAAATTCCCAAATTTTATTAGAGAAATTTTCTTTAAACATGTTGGGGTAAGATGTTTTTTGCTTTTATAATTAAAAAATAGTATCAAATATTTTGATTGTGAAATAAGTTTATAAATCACATATAATTTATAAGTTTATGTAAAATTTATTTTTTACTTTACTAAGTTATGTAATATATATATATTTGTTCTGCATCTATCTATTTTTTATGATTTTTTAAATTATTTGTGTTTAGTATATTATAGTCACAATTTTCTATTATGTTACTTTTATTATAATATGTGATTTATCTTATATTAAGACAATTTAATTATAATATGACAAGACATTATTCAGCAAAGATAATATTATTTCCAAAATAAAAACATAATAATGCACTTATAATATAAAATCAATATTCAAATAAATAGGTCATATTTTAATAAAAAGAAAAAAATAAATAAATAAATAAGAAGTATTTTAAGATAATTACAAAATATTATAATAACAAATTTATGATGAAAATGTTAACTAATAAAATGTGTATAATATATCTATATTGTCAAAAGCTAATATTACATACTTATAACATTAAATTACAATAATAGATTTATTTTAACATTATAATAGATAAAAGTTTTGTATACATGGAACTTGTTGATTAAAGTAAGACAGGGCTTGAGGAGTTTCCAGCTATCTTATGCACTATATCATAGAAGCTCTGGCAACATAATTCAGTGATCTACAATGGAGAGACCTTCACTGATCCAAACTTGAGCACTTTGCTTGGATCAGAGGGGCAGCAGATTTGGATTCCACCAGAGTTAATTTTAACAAATTCTTAAAATATTTTTAAAATTTTTCAAAAATAAATTCTTAACTCAGATTGGCATTCCAGAACCCAGAATTTTGGGTTTTGTGTTCTGGACCAGTTTTCCTAACTCAGGAACCATTTCTTAAATTGAGGTCAGTTTTCTCCGTTTCCAAAGAAGTGAGAAATGGTGGGGTGGAGGCCAGGGGAGAGAGGAGGTGCAGCTGGTGACCTCTGGCCTAGATTACCTCACTACAAACCTCCTTTATCTTGTCAACAATGGAAGAGGCAGCCAAGGGGGATGTTGTGGAGGTATTCTTTGGGGCCAATGCTGTTACCCAACATTCATCAGCAAAATGGGCCAAGTCCCCCAGTTGGGCCAAGGGCTTCACAGGGGCAGTAGGTTTTCCTTCATATATAAGAAAACTGGTCCCAGTCTAACTCAAGTGGTTAAATATCCAGACTTACATTATACTCTATTTTTTGAACAGGAAACATCCTTTCTCCTTGTACAAGAAACATAAATATATTATTGTGTCTGGTAGGGAGTTTGATGACCAAAATGGCAGCAATTTTCTTGGCTGAATAGGGAAACTCAGGATGTTACTCATGGAACTCAGCCACTAACTCCTTCCAATTATCACAGTCCCTTGCACTTACCCAACTATTTTCATATGCTGAGTAGCCCTTCCATGCAACCAGGTACTGAACAGACCTTCTGGATTTCCTTGAGGCCAGTGTTGCCTCCACTTCTACCTCTTGAGAGTCTCTCATATTAATAAGCTCTGGAGTAGTAGGAGCTCTCTCTTTAAATGGGGATAATTGGGGGATGTGAAATACATTATGTTGTTTCCAATGGGCAGAAAGCTTCATGTGGTATTCACCATTACCTAAATATTTTTCTACTTCAAAAGGACCAGAGCGCTTACTAGCCAACTTTCTAAAGGAAACCTTCATATTTAAGTGGTTGTCAAGCATAACAAGTGAGCCTACAGAGATGTCATGCCCTGAGAGTCAGTCTATCAGTAACTTCTTATAATCTCTGATGTCCTTTGACAAGTTCTCTTAAATAAGCTTTTGGGTGTCTTGGATCTGGGTATTTGGTCCTCTGATGAAGGAACTGCAGAGGTTAGGTGCACACCAATATGGAATGATGGGTTGTAACCTAAATTTTTTTAAAGAGAAAAATCTAGTGGAAGAGTGTGGTGAATTGTTGCAGGCAGATTGTGCCAGAGGAAGGTCTGTGGCCCAAGTGTCTTGGGTGGCTGAAGAGTAACAACATAACTATTGTTTTAAAATTGATTAACTCTCTCAGTTTGCCCATCCAATTGTGGGTGATATGCTGTAGAACGGCAGTCTTTAATATTAAGAAGCCCCAATAAGAAATCTCAAAACCTGGCTGTGAAAGGTGGATCAGGGTCAATTACTATTTTAATTAAAAGTTCAAATATGGAGAACACAGGAGTGATGAAAAGAGCTGCAGTATCTGCAGTTGTTATGGTAGTGTTACATGTGATAAACAATGCAAATTTGGTGAAAATGTCCATAACTACCATTATGGCATCAAACCCCTTAGGCATGGTAAGCTCCACAATAAAGTCCACTGAAACAGACGTCCAGAGACCCTTAGCTTGGTGCAAAGGGAAGAGAAGTCCCTTTTTTCTTGTGAGGTCTAATTTGGAGCAAGCACAGTAACACAGCTTGCTACCCAAGCTGGGATTTCTTGGAGAGCTCAGGCCAATCTGTAGGTCCTTTTGACTAGTTCAGCACGCTTCTTTAAACCAGGATAGCCTATGGCAGGTGGGGTTGGTGATCTTCAAAACCTGCAAGCATAAAGTGGGCAAAACCCAAATCCTATCTCAAAAGAAGATCATCCCATCCTATAAGCTGTACAAGGACCATTTGTGCTGACTAGTCTTCAGGTCAATCACCAACAAAATTCCCTATGGGAAATATAGTTGACCTGCTAAAATGAGTTCACGCATGGGTGTTTCTGGGGATATATCAGCATATGCAACTATAATAGGGGCAACGGAGAGGATCATGGTGGAAGGCACCACTGTGGTGAGCTCAGACAGGTCCTTCTCTAAGCCTTTAGCCAAGCCAAGGTTGCAGCTTAACATATCAGGAAGCACATTTAGTGGCCCTTCTATGAATTCAAACTTAAAGTGAAAATTACAAAGATCCTTGTATATGTGTACTTGACCATGAGCCAGTTTTTGGGTTTATGATAGTACAGTAAAAATTTATGTTCAGTGCATACTGTGATTTCATTATTTTCTCCCTGAATAAGATATTTCCAATAGGTCAACAACCATGCCACTACTTCCAACTCTTTATTATAAATTGACCAGACTTGTTTTGTGGAGGTGAATTTCCTTGAGAAGTATGCCACGGGGTGCTCCATCCCTATAGGATCTTGCAAGAGTACCAACCTAATTGCAACTGCAAATGAATCACAAGTTACAATGAATAGCTTGGATGTGTCAGCAAGCTGTAAGATTGTCATTGACAGGAAAATTCCTTTAATTACATCAAAAGCTTGTTGACACTCCTATGTCCATTTGAAAGAGACATTCATCCCTGTCAGTGAATGGAAGGGTGCAGCCAACTGGGCAAGCGCTGGAGAAAACTTATTTATAAAATTTACAGTACCCTAGAAGCTTCATAATTTTTTTGGGTGGTGGGGGTTGGCCAGGGCTGAATAGCCTCCGGCTTACATGGAAGGATAGCATACCCATCCTTAAGGACCAGGTTTCCTAAGAAAGTTACTTCCACTCCAAAAAATTTGCACTTGGAAGTCTTGACAAAGAGACCTGCCTTGAGAAGGGCTGCCATTATGGACTTCAAGTCCTTGGTATGCTGTTCATGGGTTGGGAAATGAATTAATATCTCATCAATGTAAGTGACAGTACAAGTAAACCTTAGGTCCCCAGAACATCCTCAATTAAGCATTAAAAGTTGCCGGAGCATTCTTTAGTTAGAAGGCATCACCTTAAATTGGAATATCTTACACTTGTCCTGTTGGCCATGAGCTACTCTTAGCTTTCCTTGACCCTAACCTGGTTAGAAGCATTAATCAGATCCAACTTTGAAAAACCCTAAGGTTTAGAAATGGCTGAGAAATGGCTTGTTCTAAGGAGAGGGGGTATAGATCTGGAGCTGTCATATTTTAACATGGCCATAGTCCACACAAGGCCATAATGTCCCATCAGACTTATGAGCAAAGACTACTGGTAGGGCAATATGGTAGGATTTTATAATAAACTATCCATTGTCTAGCATGTTATCTAACCATATGCCCAGCGCCTTGTCTTCTTCCTCTATGTGAGGGTATAATAGGTAGTTAATCTTAACAAGATGCACTGTTAGCTGGAAGAAACGATCATACACTGAATGGGGATAGTTGCGTTGCAAGTCTCATAGCAAAGATGCCCTTATATGGAGCTAGGAAGTCAGGGAAATCTTGAGGGAGGTCTAATGGAGACAGCTCAGAGGAAGAAATTGAGCGAAGTGAAGGTTCTTTTGAAATAGTTTTAATTAATGGGAACTTTCTGCTAAACCTCTTATTGGAATATGACAAGTAGTTAAGATCCAGATTAATATTCATTTGTTAGTGATGCTACCAGCCTACTTTATGATGACAGCATAGCAAATCAGGCACACCTGAAAAGTGGTCACAAAAGACAAATTTGTAAATGAAGAACTGCACTAGATGTCAGACAGTGTGGCAGGCCATTGGGCAGATGAAACGCCTACTTTAGAAGGAGCTAGCACAGTGTCCAGGTCTAGAAAGTGAGCTACTCTTAGACCCCTGAAGTTGCCAGATGCTCAAGTATCAAAGAGTGATTATACTGTGACCTTTTGTACTCCTACTCTGATGGTAATTAGAAACATAAAGTAACCTTGACACTCTTTATTGGTCATGGAGAGAGAGATGGCAGCAGAAAGTGGGGCTGGCCTCATGATGTGAAGTGGCCCTTTGATAACTAATAAATTATATTGATTCTCCTCATTAGGTTCCTCTGTATAGTTCTCCTGGTTCACAGGTGGGATGCAATTGGTAGGATCTACCACTATAGCCTTGTTCATCTCTATTGTGGGGGAGGAACTTTCATGGCCTTGTATGGTGGGTGAAGCTAACCCCGTAGGAGATGGACTTAACTCAGTGGTATAGGAATCATTACCCTGGTCAGGTGCTACATAGCTTCCACCTGGGCCATTTAGGTGGGTGTTAAAGATGAATTTTCTAGGTCCACTGTCATAATTATATCCTCATCAGCAAAAAAAGGAAGGAACTCTTAACTGGTTGTTTGTTACTCTTCAAAGTAACTTGCAGGCATAAAGATACCACTGCAACCCCAGAGGGGCACTTCCCTGGGCCCTTATTCCCTGAAGAGGTAGGAGTAGGTGTTTTTGACTGGAGTGAACTAGCTGGAAGGGGATCTGCTGTCAGATGAAATGACATCACTGCCGCTGAAAGTAAATCTGTACAAAAAGTTTTTCCCTGATTGAATATGCTAAAGAAAATGCAGCCTCTATAGACTTGGAAGGTATCCCATGCAGAATTTCTGGCTGCATTATTGTCTAAGGCTTCTCTAAAAGCTGCCACTACAATGTTGGTAGAGACAACTGAAGGTATTACTGCTGTGAAGGCTTCCACCAGTGCCACCAAGTTGGAAACCTTCTGGTGGAGGGTAAAGAGATGATAGAGGTGGGATGCTCTAGATTCAGATACTTGTACTGCATCAGATACTAGACTCAAGAAGAGAGAAGGGTTCTCCATTTTGTTTGCAGCCTGTAATACTTCTCTGACCCAGTAGTGTACCTCTCCATCTAGGAAATCTAAGTGAGCCACACTTCTCTGTGCATCAATGGGAGTAGGAGTTTGAGAACCTCACAGCTGTGAAGCACACATAAAGACCTGCCAGAGCATCTAGCATCTGCTCTGCTACTTTATGAGATGGGACTGGGGAAATCTCCATTGTCACTACACCTGTTGAAGGTGCAGCCTGATTTTCTGGTGCTGTGGATACTATCCTGGATCAGTAAAAGTTATTTGTATGCCCAGCAGGAGATGAATGACTAGCAAGAGAAAAAGAGTTGCATAGGAAATGAAAATTCTTTGTAACTAAATAAGTAGCTACCACACCTGATCCTATGAGGAGGGTGGAAAGTGCTAAAGCTAGGTTTCAGTTCATTATATCATGAAACCTGCTAATTAAAGTAAGACTGGGTTTGGGGAGTTGCCAGCTAGCTTATATGCTAGGTTGTATAAGCTCTGGCAACGCAATTCAGTGATCTATGATGGAGGGATCCTCGTCAATCCAAACTTGAGCAGCTTTGCTCAGATCAGAGGGGCAGCAGAATTGGATTCCACTGGAGTCAATTTTGAAAAAAAAATATTTTTTAAAATTAAGAATGAATTCTTGACTCAGATTGGTATTCTGGAACCCAGAATTTTGGGTTGTGTTCTGGATCAGTTTTTCTGACTCAGAAACTATTTCCTGAGTTATGAGGTCAATTTTCTCCATTTTCAAGGAAATGAGGGATAGCAGGGTGGAGGCCAGGGGAGGATGGAGGTGCTGCTGGTGACCTCTGGCCTGGATTACCTCCCTACAAACCTCCTTTAACTTGTCAACTAGGGAAAAGGCAGCCAAGGGGGATACTGTGGAGGGATTCTTTGGGGCCAATGCTGTTACCCAACATTCATCAACAATATGGGCCAAGTCCCCCAGTTGGGCCAAGGGCTCCACAGGGGCATTAGGTCACTTCTTTCTATAAGGAAACTTGTCCCAGTCTAACCCAAGAGGTTGAGTCTTCAGACTTACAATTATTTTCACAAAACTTAATGATTATACCAATTGGTCTATTGCTGCATACTATCATACATTAGAATTGGTACACAATATTAGTATGAGTATTTATCTTATAGCAAGATTTTATACTGGGAAATTGACCAAGGAAGAAAATTTATAAGGCTCATATTCTACCACAGTTCTACCCTCCCTTTAATAAAATTATAAAGTGTAAAGTAGTTCTATAATAAACATACCTATCTCAGTTAAAGTAGTCTAAGCAAATAAAAATGAATGTCACAAGAGTCGCACTACTGAATAAAATAAGCAGTTGCTAATCTCCAAAGCATTATCAATCAACTAATTAAAATTTAGAAATTAAAGCCTTTTTGTAATTTAAAGCTATACTTGTGTCACCCAAATTTAAAAATATGCAAACAAAAGACTAATTAGAGGTATTCCAACCACAATTGAACATCATCCAAATAATTTAACCAAGATTAATTCAATTTTTATTGTATTTACAAAAAAACCATTTCTTTGTATAATGACTAATTAGCTAGCTATAAGATATCAGCCAATGAGGTGTAGAAATATAAAATTAAAAAATAGATTTATGAGACATTCGACGCCATATAAAGTAAAGGCTAAAACTATACTTATTAATCTACTCCTTTTATTCCAAATTTTATGTAATAAAAGCATTTTAGTTCGGTCAGTACTTATAAAAAACGAAATAAAATAAATAAAAACGACTTTTGTTACTTTCAAACTGCATATTTTAAATTCTACGCAATCTCAACTTTGACTGACATTATCAGATTTGATGACACAATTCAAGATTTAGAGTAACTGGTATACATTTGGCAGATTTGTTAAAAATATTTTGAAAAGAAACTTTTTAGAACTTAATGCAAAGATAAATTCATTTTGATATTATAAAACACCACTTAAGAGTATAACTAAAGCGAACTAAAAAATTTCGAACCTTTTTTAAACTAATTAATTAAACCCTCAAACTTATCTAAAATCAAAATTAACTGGAATTTATTAAAAGAGCACAAGCTTATCGCTTTAAACTGCATTGAGGAAAATCGGGAATAATTGTGAAAAGTGTACTAAAATATAAATAGACACCGGTAAAAGGATCGGCGTCAAATTTCTCCTTAGAAACCTTAACTTCAAATAGATTGAGCTCTTTTAGAAAAAATAAAAACCATTTTAACAAACCCAAGTAATAGAGCAGTAAAGAACTTGCAAAAGAGGCTTCTTGTAGCATCAAGAAAATAACGGCAAATCTACAATAAAAGTGAATGCTTCTAAAAATTATACTATAAATTCCAGCACGTTACTAAAATTAATAGACTAAAAAATTAAATAGTATAGCATGGCACAGAAGTACAATGGTTAAAAAGCATAAATCCATACCACTTTTATCTTCTTTTACCAAAAAATTAGCTTAAATAGTAGCCTTTAAAAATGCAACCAAACTAGTGTTAAGTTTAAACTTATCTTTTCTTTGGTTTTATATACGTTTTTATCAACCTTTGATTATGTTTAAATGTTTTCTAAAAGCGAAGGCAGTATAAATATGTGCCAATAAAATAACATGCAAAGAGTGTAGTGCGGAAAAGGTTATACATGCCCATAAAAGCAGCCTGCAAGCAAGTAAAATTTTTTAGAATAAATACTCTCTATAAAGGGAAAGAAGAAACAATAACATGTCAGGTAGATCAGTGTCACTGTAAAAAAGTTGGATATAGTAAAACATCGTCAAGGAAAGAAATTAAAAGTAAAACATTTATAAGCGAACAGAATTTCTCGCCTTGCGTGAGTGAAGTGCCGCCTAAAAATAGTTAAAATAGTGCGCCCTTATTAGTATAAAAATTTACCTGCCATACAGAAAACACAAAAAAGACTCCGTATAAAGCAGCAGCATAATAACATGCTCTAGCTACACTCTGAGGGTTCTTAGGGTCATGGGTACTCTCAGTAAAACTTGGGTGCTCTACTTGGAAAAGCCGTCCTATAACTAACTAAATGGTTCAAAAAAATTAATGTAAAAAAATGAGTTTCGATGAAAATTAACAAAAAAGCAACTAAGTGGTAAAACAAAATAAAACTAATCATTCTTTAAAAAATAACGCAGACCAGTATAACGAAGTATAAGAAGGCAAAACTAAAGTTTTTTCGTTAACGTTGATCTTGAACTTACCAAAACCAAAATTCCAGCAAAACTAATGACGCTACAAAAATACGATTTTCCAGGCCCGCATAGAATGACACACATCTTGATATAACTAGAAGTATGTTATGAAATTGTGCAAATAGGAAAACTAAAGTTCTAAAGTTAAATTGCAAGACGGTAAATTAGACTTCGCCGATTATACGGTTTGCTAACTGCTTTAACTCGTACTGAAATGAATGCAGCTTGTTAGTCACAGTCTGAGTTAGTATGTTTGATCCTCAAATGTAATCAAGTCGCTTAAGCTTCTCGCATTAGAATAGCAGTCTTTTTTTAGCACTAGGTGGTCCCAACCTAAGGGGGATACACCACCGATCTTGAATGACAGTTTCATTGGTCAATTTTTTGTCGCTTCCAAGATATGATTTCCCCATACAATATAATTGGAAAAATTAAGCAAAATATACGATATAGTAAAGTTTTATTACTATGATATGATATGGCTTTTAATTTATTTTGATTTTTGTTTTATTTTAATATCAATTTTGTTTTAAATTTAGTTTAATTTTAAATTTAATTTTAAAAGGGAGGATACCCCAGTGGTAGAGTATGGACCCTCTACCATTCCTCCCGAGTTCGATCCCGGTAATGGACTTTGGGTAGGGGACGATTTTGACTGTGTTGGTTTTGCGCGCCAATGCCCCGAACCGAGATAGCGAATAACAAAGGCGGTCCATGGAGTTCCTGGCCTATCATACGCCGCGCATGGAGGTTTTCCGGGTTTTATCCTCCTTTCCCATTTTCTTCACTTCCCTAATCAGTGCGGTACCGTCCCCAGGTCGGCCCACCTCGAATAAAATTTAAATTTAATTTTAAATTTTACTTTAGTTTAATTTAAGTGAAGCCAACCTTAAGCCAAATATACTCCAAAAATTTTATCCAAAGACCATAAAAAAGAGGAAATAAACTTAAAAATAATTTTTTTGGTTAATTTCAAGATTTATTTATGCCTCATTCAAATCAATATATGTAAACCACCAATATGATAAATAAGAGGGTAAGAAAGGTTCATACTATCCTCTTTCTTTTGCCACAGCTTAATTATAAAGGTAAATTATAGCAGAGAGTAGGGGCATAAACATACCACAAGATGTGTGGTTTAAGTCTAACAAGATATTTTTGATCCATCTAGTACTAAAAAAAGATATTTTTGATTTGGTAACTTGCACTATAAAAGGTACATCCATATTTTCCTTATAATAATGTTCAGCCTAGATTCAAGCATCAGGGAACAGTACAAAATTTGTAATACTATGCACCAAATTCTTATTGTTTGATTAAATTTTACCTAAAGCTGCAACAATTTTGATAGAGTTTAGAAAGCAGCAGATAAAGTTTAGACTGGCCTGTCAGTTGGAGCGCAAGAGCACCCAGAAGGTGAGCCAGAAAGCCAGAGGCACTGCTGCTTGTATGATGTTTAAATAGCTGTGAGGTAAGTGAATAGTGAGTGCTGATGGGACACAAAAGTGAGAAGCAGCCTGACAAAAAACCAGGCTGTCACAGCCCCAGAGTCCACAGGCTTGGATGTGGAGAAATGTTAGATTGGGACATCAGGTTTAGGTTCTCCTATGAGGGGGTTAGAATAGAGTCATTGGCAAAATTTCAGATTCTCGCTTGAAGTAAGGATAATTTTTCCCACAAGTGCTGAGATCCTGGTGGCAGATTGCTTTGACAAGTGGAAAAAAATTTAAAAGGTCTTGAGTGCAGTAAGCTCAATTAGAGTGGAGGGCATCAAAGTTGCCAAAATGGCCACAATGGCCCAATTGTTGCATAACCCATAATTCAACATTAGCAGATGTTGCAGGATACTAGAGAGGATCTGTCAAGAGAATATCTATAACTCTCCAGCTCCCAGAATGGTGGTTCACAGTGCACAGATCCAATGCAAGGGAACCTGTTATTAGTATTGAAAGAAGAATAGCCCCATAGAGGGTGCTTGGGCTAAAGTGGCATAGGGTGAGGGTGGTTACCAGGTGTACATTAATAGAGATCGTACAATCAGCAAAACTTGGCTGTGTCCCAAAGAGAGGTTAATATCCAAGCTTTGAACAGGGCTAGAGTGCATGGGTTACTTTGTATAGAGGGAAACTGAGCTGCCCAGCGGTGTACCTGATGCTGTTGTAATATTAAAGTAAATAAATTGGTTAACAAGTCATGAGACCTTCTTGAAGGGGTTCATGCAAAGGTTCACCCTAGTCCACATCAAAATTAAAAAACTGTAAAAAATGGGGTAATTTTATTTTAGGGAAGATGACCAATGAGAAATGTTGGTCTTGAGCAAACATATTTAAGCCAACTCAGGGAAATCATCAATTCTGGAAAGTGGCACTAAGCCTTGGTGCACCAATAAGTGCATGCTTCCATCCTATCAGATAACATACTTCAAAATTGACCTTGCTCAAGTGATCAATTGAAGTTGAGCCTGACCCAAATTAGTAATTTTATAAATTGAATGGGTTTCAAACCCCATTTACTGATTAATTGAATTGAGCTGCTGACATTTTATAAGATAAGTCATCCATTTTAATGCAAGAGCTGAAACAAGGGGCTGGGCATTATGCACCTCATTTGTACCAGCCTGGGCATACTTGGCTTGTATCCAGTGTTGGTCCATGTGTGCTTGAGATCAGGAAGGTCCTGAAGTTTTACCTTTTGGACCTCCTGCCACCCAGCCTTGTCCTTGCTGTTAGTGCCCTCTATTAGGTCATGTAAACATGATATTACCCTCTCCTCTCTTTTTTGGGAACCACCCCCTTCCAGGGGCATTTGCCAAGGAAAAGTTTTTGTAGGCAGGGGCCAACTTCATGGCAGCAACATCTTGCTTGGATTTAGATCCTGCAGCCTCAGGGAAACAATTATGGAACGCTACAATTAGATCTTGGGCATGAGTGCAGTCATGCGCTGGAACCCAATTGTTTTCCTCTGTGTCAAATCCCTTCCAGGATACAGCATACTTGAGTCTTCTTCTTATCTGATGAGAGGCTACAATATCCTTCACTTTTCACTCCAGCGCCCCATCCACAAGATAAGCTTTGGGATTCTCTGGTGGGGGACCCTCAAACAATTTAAGCTTGCTTTCATGGAAGTCTGAAAAGATTTGAAATGAGGAGGGGAGATCCAACTGGTATGAGGCATGGCCTACCTTTCTGACAATGTGATAAGGCCCAATACTCTTTAATCCCAGTTTTTTACATGGTTGCTTGATTGGGATGCTTTTAGCATCCAGAATCACGAGATCTTCTTCCTTGTATGCTGGTCCAACTCATCTCTTACCATCAGCGTTATCTTTGTAAGCTTGCATAACCAAATATAAATTCGTTCTCACCCCCTGTGGTGTACTTTCTTGATTGTTTTTTCAAAGTCCACCACCACTTCCACCTTAAATCCAAACTTAAACTCTATGTTAAAGGTGGAATGAAGCCATAGTTAGTGAATAAGGGAGAACAATCAATTGATGCATGTTGGGCGTTGTTATAACTAAATTGGGCCATGGGGGAGATGGAAAATCCAATCTGAATGATCTGCGGCGGTGTAACACTGCATGAACTGTCCAAGCACTGGTTCACTCGTTCAGTCTGCCTATATGATTGTGGGTGATAGGCAGTTGAACGGCAGGGGTGAATCTGAAGAGTCTTACAAAACTCTTCCTAAAAGACAGGAGTAAACTGGGGTCCATAATTTCCAATTATTTCTTAAAAGACCCCATGCAAAGCGAAAACATGAGTGGTAAAGAGCCTAGCCATCTCTACTGCAGTGACTGTAGTTCTACAAGAGAATAAAGTGGGCGACTTCATAAAACGGTCCAACACCACCATGATGGCATCATAACCATCAGATGCATGCAATTCCACAAATAAATAAACCAATAGAGAAGTCCAAGGCCCTTCAGCTTTGTTAACTGGTATCAACAGCCCCAATAAAGGATGTCAATTCCGTTTCATCTAGTTGCAGACAAGGCACTCTTTGCAATACCTGCCTACCTGAGTGGCTAACCCCTCCAATTGTAAGTGCAGCGAATTAGCTCTAGAGTCTTTGGCTTCCCAGGATTACTATTAGTGATTCCGTCATGATGGTCCTGGATGATTTCCAGGCGAAGTGGTCCAGTGGGAGCCCATAAGCGCCCCTGAAACCACACCATCACATCCTTCAAGTGGTAACCTCTGGTTATGTCCTCTTGATTCAATGCGCTCTTAGCAAGGACTATAGCATATTTGGCTGACAAAGGCTGACAAAGGACTACCTTTCTGAACATACCATATTCCTCTGCATTTTCCAGAGGAGTGAGCGCTGGCCCATTGTCCAAGGGAGATGGAAGCTGAGACACAATCTTACCTGGTGGAATCATCAAGTGGGTATTATGCACCTCTACCTCCTTAGAATCTGGAGCTAGTGCAGGGTTGCAGCTCAAAGCATTCGCCAAACCATTCTCCTTGCCCTTAGTAAACTCATAAGAAAACGCAAATTGGGCTAAGGTTTTGTCAGCAGGTTTGCCATGGGGTTAAGACATGAGGTGTGCAGTAGTACAGTAAGTCATGGTGATCTGTACATATGCGGAAGGGTTGGGATGAGCCATGCAAGTGATGACACCAATATGTTAACGCCTCCACCACTGCTAATAACTCTTTATCATATACGGCGTAGTTTAACTCTGGTAAAGACATATTTCTGGAAAAATATCCCACTGGATGCTCTATTCCATCTTCACTTATTTGTAATAGGGCTGCTTCTATGGCAAAGTTGGAGGCATCAGAAGCAACTATGAACTCTTTATTGGGGTCGACATGGTGAAGAATGGACGTGGACAGAAAAGTACACATTACCACTTGAAAGGCATATTGCAAAGTTGATGACCACTGGAGTACTTTTGCCCCTTTTGCCTTATACAAAGGTGCCACAACTTCAGAAAAATTTGGTGTGAATTTCTTATGGAATGTACACATCACCAAAAAACTCCTGAATTCCTTAACTGAAGTTGGAGTGGGCCACTCACAAATCGCCTTCTCCTTGTCTGGAGTTATCATGTGCCCTTGGTCAAACATGACGTTACCCAGGAAGGTGACCTGGGATTTAAAAAATTCGCACTTGCTTTTTTTTGATGTGAGGTCAGCTGCCCTCAAACGTTCCACCACCTGCCAAAGGTGTACTGCATGGGACTCATTGTCAGGGGAAAATACCAAAATATCATCCATGTAGGCAACTGCGCATATCCCCAGCAGGTTTCCCAAAGCTGCATTAATACAGCGTTGAAAGATAGAAGGGGCATTTTTAAGCCCAAAGAGCATAACCTGAAATTGGAAAATCCCTTTTCTGGTATAGAATGCGGTCAGCCACTCCTGGCCTTTCTTGATATGGATCTGATTGAACGCGTTTAAAAAATCCAACTTGGAGAAGACTCTTGTCTTCTCCACATAGCATTCAATCTATGAGTCCAGTGGGACGGGATGCAAGTCTGGTATTGTGACATTGTTAAGATTCCCATAATCTATGCATGAGCGTAAGGTACCATTGGTTTTCTCCACAAAGAGAAGTGGGGAACATACAGGGGAGGTTCACTGAAAAATTGCACCTTTGGATAGCTGCTCCTTAACCCACACATCTAAAGTCGCTTCCTTCCATACCATCAACGGATAAAGTTGGGGAAGATATATGCACCAGATCAACGGTGAGCTTGAACTTACAATCAAGCTCAGAGTGGGCTGGTAGTACTTTGGCTGAAGCCGCATTAAACAAAGCTTCCAAATCTCCAAACAAAAGGTAAGGGAACCTCCAAAGAGGGCTTCAGCAACGGAGCAAGTCTGAGTGTGTGGATATTGGGCCGGTGGGGCTAATAGCCCTATAATTTTGCTTCCACCAAAGGGACAAATAAATTACGACCATTCTTCAAAGTAAAGGACAAGGTATTATCCTTCAAGCTGGTTCTGACGTCAAACTCTCCACCACTCTACACCCAAAATCTTGGGGTACAAGAGGTATTTAATAGCTTGGAAGTGGTCAGACAAATGATATTTGCCAACTTAATAATTCACTACCCCCATAACTTTTAGTGTGGGAATACCTTGGGAAGCACCTTCTCTAACCATACCGCCTGGCAAGTAACTCAGCTCAAGATAGTCAGCTAGGTATTGGTTAATAAAATTCTCAGAGGCTCCAGTATCCACCAAAATAGTAGTGCTGAATTTTCCTAAATGGGATGAAATGGTAGGAGTCTATAAAAATACCCTTAATGAGCTTTAATTATAACAGTTAACGCCAACACTTTACCACAAAAATCTTCTTCTGGGCCAAACATACCACTAGTGTCATGCAAACAGCAAGTTAAAATTAGACCGGCCTGCCAGCCCAGGTGCCGGAGCACCTGAATGGCAAACCAGAATGCCAAAGGCACTGCTGCTGGCATGACGGATATGAAACTGGAGATGATGTTTGCTAATAACTGCTGATGAGCCAGAATCTCATACAGGCACATAATGAAATACCAAATGAATACGGCCATTAACCTTGAGGGGTGTGTGAGTGCCAGCAGAAAGGGCAGTTTATTTTTCAACATAAACTAAAGTTGGGAAAAGGATTTTTTAATGGAAAATAAAGAAATAAAATCGACCAACAATTTTCTCAGTGTGATGTAACTGACGAAATAGTGGTTGATTGATGCAGGGACAAGCAGGGATCGGGCCCCTCAAGTTTGACCTAACCAGAAAATTATTTAGGGATGGGGGCAGATAAGCTCACAAGGAATTGACATCAAAGAATTTGGTGGCAGGCTGAGTCACTGTCAGTTCAACCTTGAACACCCAAACTGAGGCTCAACTGCATTTCCAACAGTTGGCACAATGGCATCTGGCCTGATGAGCAGCAGGAATCCCCCAAGGCCACCCCATGTAGGGGCGGTCCCAATTGGTTGGGAACGTGTTCAGGATGCCCAAACCGCCCATGCCCAGTTGCTGGGACGTTTGTTTGTTCAAAAGCATTGCATTGGCCTCAACTCCTGATTTGCCAGAAAAGAGCTTTGAACTATCATCAATGGTGTCCAATACTACTACCTGCACGTCAGGGATAATCCCTAAAAATTTTTAAGAGGGGGTTAATTTTGACAATCACACTGCTGGGCGAATCAAAATAATCAGCAATTCCAGCTATTAACTCAATCTTGATACCTCTTTGGCTATGCGGATTCTGATTGTTGGGCTTAATTTCCATCGGTTTTGGAGTTATCAACTTTAATTAAGCAATCTTGGAAAAGATTTCCTTAATCTGTCTAACAAGTTTGGCCGAGGTGAACAAAGGTACTGGGGGAGGGGTCCAGAGAGGGAAGGCCATTACCCAGCACTCGTCTACCATGTGGGCGAGATTGCCCTGGGTGACGAGGGGCATGGCCACCCTCTTCATCCCCTTTTTGCTCTGAAATTGTAAGAGCAACCGATCTATGCACAGGGGACGTTACCCTGGACTTACATTACCCTTTCCTTTTTCCAAAGGAAGGGCATCACCGCCAGGAACTGCACAAGGGCCACATTTTTGTGCGCCTTGGGCATTTTGATCGCCATTATCATTATGACTTTTTTTGGGGGGGGATGGGGGCGTTGGGGTGGGATTTGTGAAACGCCTTGACCAGTTCCATGCAGTTAGCAAAATCATGGGCTTTAACACAACTGTTTTTGTAGGCCAGATAGCCTTTCCAGGCCACAAGATACTAAACGGACTGATGGGACTTATGGGATGCTAGGATATTTTCCACTTTGGCCTCCTCTGCATTTTCAATTACTATCAGTTTGGGATCCGTGAGAACAGTAACCTTAAAAGGTGACAACTGGGAAACGTGGAAAACAGGGTGCTGTTTCCAATGAGCTGGTAGTTTTAACTGGAACGCACCATTGCCCAAGTCTTCCTCCACCAAATGGGGGCCCAGCGCTTACTTGCAAACTTGTGGGAGGACACTTGCATTCTCAAATGGCACGTGTCAAGCATAACATGGGAGCCCACCATTATGTCATAACCTGAGAATCACTTACAATCTGCAAACCGCTTGTAGTCTTCAAAAGCTTTGGTGAGGTGTTCCCACACTAAGGATTGAGTAGACCTAATATGTTCAGCATGATCCATGGCAGCTTGGACCTCGGAGCGCAAGCAGGGTCTGACCAAAAAGGAAGGATTATATCCTAACATCACTTCATAAGGAGAAAACCCCATGGAAGCGTGAGTCCCATTGTTGTAGGCAAATTGAGTGAGGGGAAGGTCGTTGGCCCAGGTGTCCTGTGCGGCTGCGGTATAGCAATGCAGGTACTGTTTGAGGACTTGGTTAACTTGTTTGGTCTGCCTATCAGACTGGGGATGATACGCCATGAAGCGAAATGGGGAGATTTTTAAAATGGATAAGAGTTCACTCCAGAACCAGCTGTGAACTGTGGACCACAGTTGCTGATGATCTCCTGCGGGAGACCAAACATTGAAAACATGTGGTGCACAAAGAGACAGGCGGTTTCCTCCAACATAATTGCAGAAGCGCAGGGAATAAAAAGAGAAAACTTAGTGAAATGATCCACCACCATCACCACTGTAAACCCATTAGATCAGGGAATTTTGACAATAAAATCCATGAACACCGATGTCCAGGGACCCTCCGCCTGTTGTAAGGGGTGCAGAAGCCCATTTCTACCAGAGCGATCTGACTTATCCTAAGCACAAGTAACGCAATTGGCAATCCAGGTCAGAACTTACTTAGTCAAACCCGTCCAATTGTAGGTCTGTTTAATCAAGTCAATGCATTTCTTATTGCCTGGATGGCTGATTTTGGGGGTCATGATGCGTGCCAAATACCTCAGCTCTGAAGAGAGGGGGAACCCAATTTTTCTACCAATAAATAAATGAGACCCTTCACTGAAAAGTACAGAGAGTGTTTTTGATTTTGGAGGGACAATTGCTTGAATAACTCCACCCCTTTAGGGCAGGTCATTTGGCCAGCTAAGACCTGAGCAACGAGCAGTGCATCAGGAGCAAGGGCAGCGGAAGAGATGATGGGGAGCACAATTGACAAAATTTTAGTAGCGGGAATCATGGTAATGAGATCCACTTCCTCCGAATCTGGGGGACAGTGGGCGGGGTTGCAGCTGACAAAATTGGGAAGTATGTTAAGTGCACCTTTTACAAATTTGTATTTGAAGTTGAAACTGCACAAGTCCTGATAGGTACGAGCTTGCCAATGCACCAATTTTTGGGGTTTACAGAAATACAAGAGAGCTTGGTGATCCATGCGAACAGTTAACTCATGCTGAGCACCCTGTAACAGGTACTGCCAATGAGTCAATGCCCATGCTACAGCTGCCAACTCCTTATCGTAGATGGCCCAGGATTGCTCCATAGAAGTAAAATTTTGGGAAAAGTAGGCGACCGGATGTTCCAAGCCCTCATGCTCTTGGAGCAGCACTGCCCCACTGCCACCAAGGAGGCATCACATGTAACAATATATGACTTGGAAGGATCCATGTGTAAAAGATGGGAAGGGGACAAAAACACTTCTTTGATTGACTTGAACACCTGCTGGCATTTGGGCGTCCAACAAAATGGTACGTTCTTGCCTGTGAGGGGGTGGAGCGGGGCAGCCAACTGAGAAAGGGCTGGGGAAATTTTTTTAGAAGTTTAATGGTTCCCAAGAAACTCCATAATTGTTTCTGGGTAGTTGGAGTAGGCCATTCACGGATAGCATCCAACTTATTGGGAGGAATCATGTAGCCATCCTATAGGATGAGGTTCCCAAGAAAGGTAACTTCCTCTTTATAGAACTTGCATTTGGAAGGCTTGACGAACAAGGCCACCTTGTGCAAAGCGGCCATGACCACTTCCATGTCAATAGCATGTTGTTTGGGAGTCTAGGAGTGAACCAGAATGTCATCAATATATGCTACCATGCAAATGAACTGGAGATCGCACAGTATACTTTCAATCATTCATTGAAATGTAGTGGGCACATTCTTCAGCTCAAAGGGCATTACAAGGAATTAGAAAAGCCTTACTTTGTCTGGATTGCTGTTAACCATTATTTTCCTTCCATCACCTGATCTGGTTGAAGGCATTGGTAAGATCCAATTTAGAGAACATAAGAGATTTGCGATTGCTTGGATGATCATCTGCTCCAGGGGCAGGGGGTAGGGATTGTGAACCATAACTTTGTTTAAATGTCCATAATCCACACAGGGATGAAGGGAACTATCGGCTTTTTTGGCAAAGATGATGGGAGACGCGACTGGCGATGTCTCCTTAAACAACCAACCTTTTCTAAGCATATCGTCTAACCAGGTGTTGAGCACAACCTCCTCCTCTGCTGTGTGAGGATACAATGGGCAGTTGATATTCACCAGTTGTACCATTGCATGGAATCCCAAGTTAAATTTGGTGTGAGGGGGAAGACAGTTCGCCTTCTCAGAATCTTAAATACTCCAATAGTGCATTAATTCTTCAGGAAAATTGTATGGAAGGCCTGAAGGGGAAACGAGGGAAGTAATGAAGCTACGGCCTTGAGTTTTCTTTAGAGTATTAACTAAAGGAAATTATCCCTCCATTTGATCATTGGCAAATGACAACATATTTGACTCTAGATGAATCTTAACATGTTGCCGATGCCACCATCCAACTCCCAAAATAACTGGGAACACCAAGTCCAGCATTGCTGAGAACCATTTACATATGCTGAACTGGTGTACTGAGAATGAAACTGGCTGGCGAACTAGGTATGAGGTTTGGGAGGCTGACGAAGCAACCATCACCGAAGAGCCTGTATTCAGGTCAAGTTCCAATTGTTGGGCCAGTTTAACACTCATAAAGTTGACCGCAGCTCTGATATCCACCAAAGCCTCAAAGGAGACATGGTGGGACCCAATACTATCTTCATGGGTAATAAGAAGTAAGAGAAGTTCTCTTTATTGGTAGTTGTGGATGAATCCAGTAATACTGAAGAGACTGCAGTGGAGTCAGGGGAAACCGCTAGGTGCATAGTGGGAGTAAGCTCGTTGCAAGTCAGATTGTCAGAACCTACTGACATGGGCACAATAGCCGTGGCAACTATGGGTTGTGGATTGGACATTTTGAGAGGAACTAGGCTATTATGGACAGGAAAAATTTTCTTCACAACCTGGTTCAGCTGAAAAGAAGGGACCATTGCTACGCAAATATCTATGAGAAAGGCAGAAATAGTTAGGAATAATGGTTAGTTGACTATGTCAGGCAGACAGCAAGTTAGAATTAGACCGGCTTGCCAGCCCAGGTGCTGGAGCACCTGAATGACAAACCAGAATGCCAAAGGCACTACTGCTGGTATGACGGATATGAAACTGGAGAGTATGTTTTCTAATAACTGCCAATGAGCCAGAATCCTGTACAGGCATATAATGAAATACCAGACAAATACAGCTGTTAACCCCGGGGGGTGTGTGAATGCTGGTGGAAAGGGCGGTTTATTTTTTAATATAAAAACTAAAGTTGGGTAAGGTTTTTTGATGGAAAATGAAGAAAGAAAATTGACCAACAATTTTCTCAGTGTGATGCAACTGATTAAATAGTGGTTGATTGATGAAGGTACAAGCAGGAATTGGGTCCTTCAAGTTTGACCTAACTGGCAGATTATTTGGGGATGGGGGCAGATAAGCTCAATAGGAACTGAAATCAAAGGTTTTGTGGGAGGCTGAGTCGCTGTCAGTTTGACCTCAAACGCTCAAACTGAGGCTCAACTGCATTTCTGATGGTTAGCACGATGGTGTCTGGCCTGACAAGCAGTGGGAATCCCCCAAGGCCACCCCACATAGGGGCGGTCCCAATTGGTTGGGAATGGGGTTGGATGGCCAACCTGCCATGAATGGTCACTGGGCCATTCATTCAGTCAAAAGTGTCATGTCAGATGCAACTCCCTATTTGCCAGAAGGGAGCTTCGAAATATCATCAATGGTGTCCAATACTACTACCTGCACATCAGGGATCATCTCTGATAATTTTGAGAGGGGGTTAATTTCAACAATCGCACTGCTGGGCGAATTGAAACCATCAGCGATTCCAGCTGATAACTCAATCTTCATCTCTCTTTGGCTATGCAGATTCCAAATGTCAGGCTTAATTTCCATCAGTTTCAGAGCAATCAACTTTAATTCAGCGATCTTGGCACAGATTTTCTAAATATGTCTAATGAATTCGGCCAAGGTGAATGAAGGTACCAGGGGAGGGGTCCAGAGAGGGAAGGCCATTACCCAGCGCTCATCTACCATGTGGGCGAGATTGCCCTAGGTGATGAGGGGCATGGCCACCCTTTTCAGCCCCTTTTTGCTCAGAAATGGGAAGAGCGACCAATCTATGCTCAGGGGACGTTCCCCTGGACTTACAACCAGGGTACATTTTTGCACTATAAAATTGAGAGGATACTTGGCCACTCTTACTACTGAGGTCACATATCCCACCATATCTTCAGAAACTGCATAAACGTTTTTATATTGTAATAGTAACTCCTTCTCCACCTCCTGGATTCCACGGATCATTGTTGTATCTAATCTTGGGACCTCTGGGGTGATTTGATACACTGATATGTGGTCCATATCTGAGCTATAAGAGAAGATATATGGCTTGGTTGTATATATTTAAACTCTATTTAAAACTGCGTTTTGGGCCATAAATGACCCTATACCCATTTCAGCTCTGGGTTGTACAACGTTATCCAAGGCCATTACCACCAGGCCATTTGTCAATGATCCCTCTTCACCGTCTGAATGTGGTTCCAAAGAAAAACTAGTTTTTTTGGTGTTGATTTTATTAATTATGGAGGAAAGTTGGGGAATCATGACAAAGATTGTGAAGCATCCATATCTACCAGGCACGGGAAAGAATGGTGGGTAATTTCCAGTTGGAGGTAGCAAGAATAACGCCAAGAAGCCTCAACCATCAGAAAAATGTGAAAACAGTGGTGAGACCCACCGCAGCTAAGGCCAACGGCTGGTGCACACTGATTGCACTTCATGAAAGTCCCACATGGAAAAAGTTCATGCATGTAAAGTTAAAATTTTTGTCATCTAATGTCAAGAGAGTATCTATAACTCTCCAGTTCCCAGCATGGTGGTTCAAGGTGCACAGATCCAACGCAAGGGAACCCATTATTAGTATTGAAAGAAGAATAGACCCATAGGGTGTGCTTGCGCTAAAGTGGCATAGGGTGAGGGTGGTTACCAGGTGTACACTAATAGAGATCGTACAATCAATAAAACTTGGCTGTGTAAAAAGGTGAGTTAATATCCAAGCTTTAAACAGGGCTAGAATGCACGGGTTACTTTGTATAGAGGGAAACTGAGCTTCCCAGCGGTGTACCTGATGCTGTTATGATATTAAATTAAATAAATTGGTTAACAAGTCATGAGACCTTCTTGAAGGGGTTCATGCACAGGTTCACCCTAGTCCACATCAAAATTAAAAAAAACTGTAAAAATGGGGTTATTTTAATCCAGGGAAGATGACCAATGAGAAATGTTGGTCTTGAGCAAACATATTTAAGCCAACTCAGGGAAATCATCAATTCTGGAAAGTGGTACTAAGCCTTGGTGCACCAATAAGTGCACGCTTCCATCCTATCAGATAACATACTTCAAAATTGACCTTGCTCAAGTGATCAATTGAAGTTGAGCCTGACCCAAATTAGTAATTTTATAAATTGAATGGGTTTCAAACCCCATTTAAAGATTAATTGAATTGAGCTGCTGTCATTTTATATGATAAGTCATCCATTTTAATGCAAGAGTTGAAACAAGTGGCTGGGCATTATGCACCTCATTTGTACCAACCTGGGCATACTTGGCTTGTATCCAGTGTTGGTCCATGGTGTGCTTGAGATCAGGAAGGTCCTGAAGTTTTACCTTTTGGACCTCCTGCCACCCAGCCTTGTCCTTGCTGTTGGTGCCTTCTATTAGGTCATGTAAACATGACAGGATCAATTTATAAAAAGTTTAATTTATTTAGAAAAAGGGATTTTTATTGGAATCTTTTGTAAAAAAATCTACAATCAATCCTCCCTGTGTGGTAAAATTGCTTACATACTTGGCCAAATTGGGAATTACTTTGGGCCACATGGAATGGAGAACTCAAGTGTCCAACCTAAACTGGCAGAACTTTGAGTGTGAGGGGAGTTATATAATCTAATCTGACTCCAAGGGTGTCAGCGGTGGGCTGAGTCAGTATGGAAATTTTCTAAAGATGCCTATATTGTGGTCTTGCCACAATTATACCAATTTTGAGTGGCATCGTCTTGATCAACAAGTAATGGGAGCCTCCCAGGGACATCCCACGTAGGGATGGCCCCAAGTGGTCAGGAATGGGTTTGGGATGCCCAACCCACCCGCAGCCAATTGCTCTGGTGCTCATTTGGACTTGTGGGGTTTGGAAAAAATGAGGTTTTGATGTCAAAGAAAAGTTTCATTGTTTTTAACTAATTTCACTGAATTAAAGATCAGCCTAGAGGAGGGACTTACCATATCTATCCTATGCTAAATTTTTATTTGCCAAGACCTTGATACAGCTTTCTTCAATCCACAATAGTAATTCTCTTGTTGTTAACACAGGGATGGGCAACGGAACCTTTAGAGGGTAGGCCGTAACCTACCTCTCATCCACCACATGGGCAAGGTCACCCTGGGAGATGAGGGGGGCTGTTGGCCTCTTAGGACACTCCTTAGAAGGGGAAGGAATACCACCCAATCCAAGCGCAAGGGGAGCTCCCCCAGACTTACAGATAGCTTCATCAGCTTCTTGTTTGGGAGCTGCAATCTCCTGATTTGCAGTGGTGAAGAAGCCGTTTAAAATGAAATTGGTTTAATACTCAATGCATGATATTAAAAGACTTAATGACGACTTATTGTAGTAGAAATTTTCTCTCTTGTTGCAAACACTTCTGCAACATATTCAATTCAAGACTAGGTAAGTTTGATAATCTCTTTGAGGAGATTATTGTGCAACCAATATTGGGTAGCAGTTGGGCGAGAAAAGTAAAGGGCACAGGTGTGGGCCCTGCACCATACAAATTTCATAAATGCCCTGGCAACACCGGTGACCTCAATAAAATTTTTTAAAAACTGGCAATTAGTATTTCCCTGGAGATTTTGGCCTGGGACAAAATGTAACCAGTTCATCAATACTCTGCATTCCCAGCACCTGTCTTCAGTGGAGCACAGGATTTGAGTATTCCTGGATATACAGCAAATGGCGCTTTGGGAAAAGTTTTGTGGAGATGTACACACCCATTTCCTAAATGCAGTGCATATTGTACCGCACTCCATGCCCCAAGGTTGGTTGGATCTTAGGTTCAAAAACAAACAAGCAGCAGATGAAGCCGCAGGGGGCGTGTGGTGGTATACCTCCAAGACAGTCAATGGGTGGTCAAGATGAAGTGCACTCATTGGACCAAATAAAATCAAATCTTTTTAACGTTCAACTTCCTCTTTATAACAATTAAGTGCACCGTGCTGGAGCACCACCTAATGGCTGGGCTCAAAGCATATGGGGAAATTCAATCCTTTGAGATGCAACAATTTATGCTCATGCTGGACCTGTGCATGAGCAAAGCGACTGCTGTGATCACCCTGTCCACAGCTGTTGTGGAAGATTTAAACCCAAATCCTCCACACCGCTTTTGTGTTAGTTGACAGGCAGGAATCACACCCATTCCATGTCACTGTGGATAGTGCGCCCCCTATCTGCACCTTTTGTTACACTTTTGGCCACAAGGCTGACACCTACCCCACCAAAGAGGGCATCGCACAAAGCAAAATTATACCAGAATCAATGACCTGTGCAGACACCCACTATGAACTGGCCATAGACACCAATGCCGCCTTCCTGTGGGGCATGCAGGGGTGTTACATCAGATCAAACCTGTGTCCCCGCAGGAGTGTAAGAAGGCCAAGCAGGCCTGCAGGGAAGCAGCCAAGGCAGCAGCCACAGCCACATCCATGATCCCGCCTGCCAGGTACAGGATGACATCAAGTCATTCGCTGCAGCCTGTGAATCCGTCCACCAATCAGATTGGGCCAACCAGCCTGATGAATCAATGGGTGAGTCAGATATGCCCAACCAATGTTACCAAGCCTCAATCAAAACCAATTTTCCCACCAATTTTCCTCCCAAATCTTTGCATACCTGCGATGATGCACCGCAGGAGCACAGCAATGCAAAAATATGTACCAAATCAACAAAAAAGAACAACAAAACCTCACCTTCATTATTGGGTTTCTCAATAAGTTAAATGAAGCCTCGACTTGGGGCTTCCAACTTATTATTTATTTTGTGCAATCAAAACATATATTTACTATTTATAATCTACCAATTGATACTTTGTTGGGCCTAAAGCCCAAAATCATTATTAACTTTGATTTACTTAGCATCGTCCAAATTCAATTAATATTGGATGAATTTGAGATAAATTATAATAAAATTGCTCCACTAATTGATAATCCAGGCTGATAAACTCTATTTCAAATATTATTCTTCCTGTAGGGAATGAATCCCTATTTCAGTTTATCCAACCTTATCTCTACCTTTGCTTTATCTTATAAGTATCTTTACCTATCACCTAATTCCCTTTATCTTATAAAAGATTTGGGATAATAATTCCTAAACTTGTCCCAATACCACCAGGGTATACGCTGATTATTCCCTATATCCCTTATCTTATCTTTTCTCTTCTTAGCACTATTTAAGGTGCTGATTATTTACCTAATAAAATAACTTTTACATTTCTACCTTTAATTAGGCTCTTTGTAAAGTTCACTCTCTTGTTTTTGGGACTTTGAACCTGCCTAGGTTAATTCCCTAACTATTAACTATTAGGACCTCTGAACATGTTATTAAGGTTAAGTCCTCCTCTCACCTGTCCACCTCAACAAGCTTCGAAGGACCAGCCTTCAGACCTACCTTAGTCCTGACATTCATTTAAAACGTCAGAGTCCCTTAGAGATGCGTATGTCAAAAAAAGCACTATATGTGGGCCACTGCTGCTGCTGAGATAGCGGCAAAGAGAGGCCAAGGGGGCCCTTCCCCTCACACCTAAGGTGTGATGGGGGAGCCTTCACAATAGGGATGTTGAACATCGCTGGACTCAAGGCCTCTCCATCCCAGGTTAGGAAAAAAAAAAAGTTTTTTAAAAATAGTATACCTTTGGACATCCTGGCCATTCAGGAAACCCAATGTCCATATGGTGCAGAGGATACATGGGCAACCATGCTCCTCCCTTCCCTTTCCATTTGGTCACTGCACTTTGAGGTTCTTATATGAACAACCCATAGTTTTAAATTATTTCTTCTAATTAATACCTCAATGGCCGTGTGCTCATTGTGTCCTTTTTGTGGGACAAAAAAGTGCATGCTGTCATTAATATTTATGCCCCAACATGTGCATAGGCTCTCCAGGAATTTTTCTTGGCCATTACTTTCCTCCCGCTCCCCCTGAATCATTTGTGATGGGCGACATGAACTGCAGGGCCAACCTGGCCACTGACCATTGGCCTTTGGAACCTGCCCCCCGCAGGGGCACATAGAACTTTGCATTATAAAGGCCACTTTGGGGCTGTTTGATACCCTACATAAACATGCCGCTGCTCCCCAACATGTCTCGTCCTCATGTGCACAATAGTCAGCTGAGATAGATGTCCCGCATTGACCTTATTCTTGCCCCAGTTGAAATTTCAGTCTCAGGTTGCAAACTTTATGATGACAAAAATCAATTTCTTCAATCACATGTTGGTGTCAATTTCATTCTCTTTGTTGCACCCAGCGGCACAAGCGCCAAAGTGGTGTAAACTTCGCCCAGCTGAGATCTCGTCACCCAGTTTTTCCTCATGGGTGGACACCAAAACTTTGGCACTGGAGTTTACCACACCGTTCTGTGTGGACCCACTTTCAACCTGGTAAAATTTCAAAGTGAACACCATCCACCAGGCACGTTACATCTCATTGCATTACTCTTGGGCTGCCTCAGCAGTCATTTTGTGAATGCTTGCAGAAGTGGACCACCCGGAATATAATGTCCCTGCTGCAGGCTACAGCCCAGCTTGGGGTTGCAAGTGGCATAAGTGTCCGCTCACCTCAACTCACAGGTAAGGCAAAACAAACATCGCGTTTGTGTGCATATTAAGGCAAAGAATATAAAGGTGGGTGACATGTGCTCCGCGTACTTTTTCCAAAGATTCTTTGCACTGAGGCAAAGCTTAGCCTGCACACAGGTGAGGCGGCCAGACCACTCCATTGCAGATACTCTGGCCAAAGTGGCAATCAAAGTTAAAATTATTACTCAAAATTGTATCCATCTGATCCAGTTGAACTGGCTAAAGTTGCTGATTTTCTTACAAAGCACATATCTGCACCATTTCCTGTTATTCAGAATTGATAAATTTAATTTCTTGGGAAAATATTTGTCCACCGTTTGTGGTGCACCGTACAGGAAATGCCCAGGTCCAGATGGTATTCCTTATGAGTTCTACAAGAAATATTTTACTTAGATCTCCTCCTTGCTGCTTTCCTCAATGAATCAGTGTTTGCTTGAAATGCTCCTCCTCCCTGGGGGCCAAGAGGCTTTTACAATAACGCTGTATAAAAAAGGGAATAAGTTGGACTTGGCCATCTAGCGCCTCATTTCACTTACTAACACTGATACTATACTATTTACTAAAATCATGGCCAACCGCCTAGGGGACGTTGCCTCTGCTCTCATTTCCCCTGAGCAATTTAGTTTCATTCCCAAGCGGTCTATTTGGGATAACATACATACTGTAGCCAATGTCTGCCAATCCACGGCTACTGGAGCACTTGTTTTTTTAGACCAGCAGAAGGCTTATGATAGAATCAACTGGGATTATTTCAAAGCCTGCCTCCACAAGTTCCACCTCCCCTATCAGTTCATTAAATTGGGTGATGATGCTTACGGAATTCACCACAATGGCTGTGCTTGGTCCTGTCTTCCTCACTTATGTAGTTTACCCTCTAAAGGGCCTCTGCCAAGGGGACCCTTTGAGCCCACTTTTATATAACTTCAGCCTTGACCCACTTTTGCTTAATGTAAATGCCCGCCTTACTGGTGTCCAGGTGCAAGGCCAAGCACCAGTAAAGATGTTGGCGTTTGCTGATGATTGTGTGGTTGGGGTATCTAACAACCAAGATGCACGAGCGCTTGAGGGTACTATTCAGGTTTACTTCAGGGTAGTAACGCTGCACTTAACGCCTCCAAAAACGAAATCATTCTCCTTGGGCGTTTCCAAGCCCGCTGGTCACAAGCACCCCATTTCCTCCCTGCTTCAGCAGCTAGCTCACATGATTGCTTGTCCCGCCCACCCCATACTGCCCCGCTTGTGCTCTCTTTTGTGCCAAGACCCACTAATGGTATAGTTTTCCATTTGGGTGTGTGGCTGGAAGCTGGAGGTTACGCCTCATCAGTTATGGAGCACCTTATACTGAACAATGTCACAAAATGCATCGCATCCCTCAAACCCCACCAAACTTCCCTCACAGGCAGAGTTGTGCTGGCCAACTCTATGCTTCTATCTAAAGTTTGGTTTGTGGCTCATGCTATCGCCTTTTCCCCATCTTTCTTCACCTCATTATATGCCCTCCTGCAAGGGTGACTGTGGTTAGTCTGCCCACCGCCAGTGCACCTGGATGTCTTTTTTGGCCCTCACCATAGTGGTGGTATGGGACTGCTCAACTTCGAGGCCCATGCCTAGATACTTGGCACCTGGATCGTTGCAGTCACCAACCCCACGCTCCCAGCCCAGCACTGGTCACGCACAGTCTGCTCCAACTTCTCCCGTGCCCTGGGCCTCGGCAACCCTACCCACCACCATTCTCAGTTAAAATATCTTGCCTCACATCCCTCTACTGTGGGCCTGCATGGGATGTCAGCCCACTTCAAACAAATTCTCTTCTCCATGCGGAGCACTAAGTGGAGATTTTAAATCAGTGGGTACACCGCCCAGAGGGGTCATGTCATGGAAATGTCAGAAGGAGTTTAGACCAGCCTGCCAGTCAGGATGCGTAAGCACTCAAAAGCAAGCCAGAATGCCAGAGGCATTGCTGACCGAATGACTTGATATGGAGCCAGGCATTGGGAAATGACAAAGTGTTGGTGTAACACAAGTGTAAGTAGATCCTCTCTTGCAATTGGTGGACATAAGGCCACATGATTCCCATGTACTGCTGCCAGAAGTTCATTATAATGGAGTTATATAGCCAAAAGTATCAGACTCGCTGAATCCAATTGAGGGTGGAGGGGGCCATAGTGACCATAAGTACTGGTAGAGCCCATCTGGTATACTGAATGACAGGCCACCAGGGAAATGCCATCAGGTATGCGGTCAGAAGGAGTAATACAATAGAAAAATTGTTTTGGTTTTTTGGCAAAATTTTTATTGAAGGGAAAGTAAGAAAATTGACCAACAATTTTCTCAGTGCTATGCAACTGATTAAATAATAGTCAATTTGGGAGAAACAAGCCAGGATTGGGACCCTCAATTTTGACCTAACCAGCAAATTATTTGGGAATGGGAGGGTTTGTTTCTTGGGAACTGACATCAAAAAATTTGGCGGCGGGCCAAGTCATTGTTGGTTCAACCCCAAATGTCTGAACTGAGGCTTGGCTACATTTCCGATGGTTGGCATGATGGCATTTAGCCTGATGAGCGACGGGAATCCCCCAAGGCCACCCCACATAGGGGCGGGTCCATTTGGTTGGGAATGGGTTCAGAACACCCAACCCACCCATGCTCGGTCACTGGGCCATTCATTTGGTCAGTGGCATCACATTGGCTGCAATGTTTAAATTTTCAACAGGGGACTTTGAACCCTCATTGATGGTGTCCGATGCTATAGCCTGGCTGTTGAGGATGATCCCCAATGACTTTGGTAGGAAGGTGATTTGTTTGATCAACATTTTTAATCAAATTGGAACTGTTAGCTATTCTGGCCGATACCTCAGTCTTCATGCCTTTCTGGCCATTTGAGATCTGAGCATTGGCCAGATTGCCACTTGAATTTGATCCAACTGATTTCAATTTGACAACCTCAGCGCAAATTTTACTAATTCCCTGTAACAGTTCTGGTGAGGTGAGTGTGGATGCTGGGAGTGGGATCCAAAGTGGAAGAGCTATTACTTACCGCTCATCTACTATGTGAGTGAGATCGCCCTGAGTAATGAGAGGTACCGCCATCCTCTTTGATGTCTTCTTACTTGGGAATGGGAAAATGGCCCGATCTACAGCCAGGGGATGTTCCCTGGGACTTACATTACCCTTTCCTTTTTTCAGAGGAAGGGCACCCCCACCAGGAAACTGCACCAGAGCCACATTCTTGTGCACCTTGGGTAATTTTATTGCCATAATCTTTGTGACTTTTTTTGTGGGGGGCGGGGACCCTTAGGGGTGGGATATGTGGAATGCTTTGACCAGGTCCATACAATTCACGCAATCGTGTGCCTTGACCCAACTATTTTCATAGGCTGGATACAATTTACAGGCCACCAGATATTGGATGGAACGTCGCGACTTCCAGGATGCCAGGATAGCCTATACCTCCGCCTCTTCCCATTATTGATGATGATTGGTTCCAGTTCCGTGGGAATTGCACCCTTGAAGGGCGACAGCTAGGAAACATGGAAAACAGGGTGCTGCTTCCAATGTGCAGGGTGCTTCATTCAGAATGCCCCGTTGCCCAATACCTCCTCCACCAAATGGGGACCCAAGCTGTCGTGATTTTAACCAGATGGAATCCTCCAATGATTCAACGATATTTAGAATGATATTGCCAATTCCAGAAGAATGGTTTATTGACTGAATTTAGTGTTATTTAGTTTGATTGCTGGTTAGTTGCTCCCCAATTTGGGTTAACCAAAATTAGTATTCCGCTGAGTTTGGTCTTTAGGTTTGAGTGAGGCCAATTGGTGACCCCAAATTAGTAGAAGGATCACTGGCGACTAATAATTGAGGATGATCCAATCAGTCAGCAGAATCAGTGGTCAACGCCAATGGCCATTTGTGGTCTGTTGTGGGATTTCTGGCGGAAAGCCAATGTTTCTCTTATCTATGAATTTGCTGTACTGATTATTTGATGTTGGTGGATCTGACAATTATGAGTTCAAGGCGGCCAAGGTTGTTTCTGGTGCCTCATTTATTATCAAGATTAGACAAGAATAGATGTCAGCGAGATGCTGAGATATTCTGAGTCAAAGCAAGCAACTGAAGTGGTTTCTGGTGCAATTATATCAACTTGAAGGTTGAATACAAATTTGACGTTTAATTGGATTAATTATTTATATGGTTCACTGGAGACTTAAGGCTGAGGATGAACCAAAACTGATTTGGATATTGGGAAGGATGGAGCGAGAGGGTCGACGCCAGGGAAGAGAATAGAGTAGAAGAAGAAGTGTAAGAAGAGAAGTGGTTGGCTGGAAGAACCAGTGGAAGATCCAATAGGTCAGCAATGGGCGCAGTAGCCCTTTTGTAAGTAGTATAAATACCTGGTGCTACCCTCTCAATAAATATCTCCCTTTGCCTAATCTACCTTTTGTTATAAGTTTATTATTTATTTCGTTGGTTGTAGTTTAGGTTAAAGGGGATCCCCAAAATGGCACAGGTGACATGCCAAGGGGTCAGCCGGCGCTGCTAGCCCTGATGCCTAAGGCAAAATGGCAAGGGCTGACCAGTCTTCATACTGATTAGCCTGTCAACTAGCAGAGCACATAGTCAGTTTTCTGACATTGGTGCTCACTACAGGGGGACTCTGCTGGTTGGCGCTTAAGTAGCTAAATGTTGGTTAAGAGGTGGCGGTGATGCGCAACTGTGGTTTGGTTCCAGCGATTGTTAGTGGCGGGGAGGGGCAAGCCCTGAACGCCTGCCCCACATGCTGAGTTTGGAATTAGGAGGATTACCATCTGGTTAAGTGGGGGAAATGTCGTGATTTTAATTAAATGGAATCCTAAAATGATTCAGCGATATTTGGAATGATATAGCCAATCCCGGCGGAATGGTTTATTGACTAAATTTCATGCTATTTTGTTCGATTGCTGGTTAGTTGCTCCCCAGTTTGGGTTGAGCCAAAATTAGTATTCCGCCAAGTTTGGTATTTAGTTTCGAGTGGGGCCAATTGGTGGCCCCAAATTAGTAGAAGGATCACTGGCGACTAATAGCTGAGGATGATCCAATCAGTCAGCAGAATCAGTGGTCAACGCCAATGGCCATTTGTGGTCTGTTGTGGGATTTCTGGCGGAAAGCCAATGTTTCTCTTGTCTATGAATTTGCTGTACTTTTTATTTGATTTTGGTGGATCTGACAATTATGAGTTTGAGGCAGCTGGGGTTGTTTCTGGTGCCTCATTATTATCAAGATTAGAAAAGAATAGATGTCAGTGAGATGCCGAGATATTCTGAGTCAAAGTGAGCAAAAGAAGTGGTTTCTGGTGCAACTATATCAACTTGAAGGTTGAACACAAATTTGACGTTTATTTGGATTAATTATTTATATGGTTTACTGGCGACTTAAGGCCAAGGATGAACCAAAAGTAATTTGGATATTGGGAAGGATGGAGCGAGAGGGCCAACGCCAGGGAAGAGAATAGAGTAGAAGAAGAAGTGTAAGAAGAAAAGTGGTTGGCTGGAAGAACCAGTGGAAGAGCCAATAGGTCAGCAATGGGCGAAGTAGCCCTTTTGTAAATAGTATAAAACCTGGCGCTTCCCTCTCAATAAATATCTCCCTTTGCCTAATCTACCTTTTGTTATAAGTTTATTATTTATTTCGTTGTTTGTAGTTTAGGTTAAAGGGGATCCCCAAAATGACACAGGTGACATGCCAAGGGGTCAGTCGGCGCTGCTAGCCCTGATGCCTAAGGCAAAATGGCAAGGCTGACCAGTCTTCATACTGGTTAGCCTGCCAACTAGCAGAGCCCATAGTCAATTTTTCTGACACGAGCTTTACTGGCAAATTTATGGGAAGGGGTCTGAATTCTTAAGTGACGGGTATCAAGCATGATGTAGGAACCCACCATAAAATCATGACCTGGGAGATGCTTATGATACGTGAACTGCTTGTAGTCATTGATTGCTTTGGTGAGGTGTTTCTGCACTAAGGCTTGGGTTGATCTGATATGGGCAGTGTGGTCTGCGGCAGCTTGAACCTCCAGCTGCAAGCATGGACTGACCAAAAAATGAAGGACTATAGCCCAACATTGTTTCATAAGGGGAAAACCCCGTGGATGCGTGGGTCCCATTATTGTAAGAAAATTGAGTGAGAGGCAAGTCACTGGCCCAAGTATCCTGCTCAGCTGCAGCATAGCAACGCAAGTACTGTTTGAGGACTTGATTGACCCTCTTGGTCTGTCTGTCAGACTGAGGATGATATGCCATGGAGCGACAGGGGGATATTTTTAGGATCAATAGGAGTTCACTCCAAAACCGTGTGGTGAACTGTGAGCCCCAGTCACTGATGATCTCATGGGGGAGACCGAACATCAAAAACACATGACATACAAAAAGATAGGCAGTTTCTTCCGATGTAATTGCAGAAGTACACAGTATAAAAAGGGAAAATTTCATGAAATGATCCACCACTACCATCACCGCTGAGAACCCATTAGAACAGGGGAGTTCAATGATAAAATCCATGGACACCAAGGTCCATGGGCCCTCCGCCTGCTGTAAGGGGTGCAGGAGGCCGTTTTTGCTAGAGCAATCTGACTTAGCCCTAGTGCACATAACACAATCGGCAATTGAAACTGGAACCTCTTTTGTCAGACCCGCCCAATTGAAGGTTCTCATAATCAAATTGATCATTTCTTGTTACTGGAATGTCTGACCGTGGGGGGATCATGATGTGCGCGGATACTTCTGATTGGAAGGAGTGAGGACCCAGATGCAAGACTGAAAGTAAATGAGTCCCTATTCCAAAATGTATAGGGAGTGTTTTTGACTTGAGTGAGCCAACTGCTCAACCAACTCCACGCCCTCCGGGCAGGCCATTTGACTGGATAAGACCTGAGCCACTAGCGGGGCGTTGGGAGCCAAAGTGATGGGGGAAATGATGGGGGGAACGATCAACAGGATTTGAGTGGCAGGAATCATGGTAACAAGGTCCATCTCTTCTGGTTCTGAGGGACAGTGGGCGGGGCTGCAGCTTAGGAAATTGGGAAGTACATTGAGCGCACCCTTTAAAATTCATATTTAAAGTTAAAACTGCACAGGTCCTGATAGGTTTGGGCCTGCCAATGCACCAATTTTTGGGGTTTGCAAAAATAAAAAAGGGCCTGGTGATCCATGCGGACCGTTAATTCATGACGGGCACCCTGCAACAGATACTGCCAATGAGTTAATGCCCATGCAACAGCTGCCAATTCCTTGTCATATATGGCCCAGGACTGCTCTGTGGCTGTGAACTTCTGGGAAAAGTAAGCAACTGGGTGTTCTAAACCATTGTGCTCCTGAAGCAACACCACTCCCACTGCAACTGATGAGGCATCACATGCAACAATATACAGTTTGGTGGGATTGGCGTGCTTCAAAATGGGTGGAGACATGAACACCTCCTTTATTGATTCAAATGCCTGCTGGCATTTGGGCATCCAACGAAATGGTACATTTTTCCCAGTAAGGGGGTGGAGTGGTGCGGCCAGCTGGGAAAGTGCTGGGGAAAACTTTTTCAGGAAAATGATAGTTCCCAAGAAACTCCGAAGTTGTTTTTGCATAGTCAGAGTTGGCCATTCTATGATTGCATCTAACTTGTTGGGAGGGATTGCATAGCCATCTTTGAGAACCAGGTTCCCGAGGAAAGTAACCTCTTCCTTATAAAACTCACACTTGGAAGGTTTGAGGAACAAACCTGCCTTATGCAAGGCGACCACCACCGCCTCCAAGTCAGTAGCATGTTGTTTGGGAGTCAGGGAGTGAACCAGGATATCATCAATGTATGCAACTGCACAGGTAAACTGGAGGTCACCCAGTACATTGTCGATCATACATTGAAACGTAGCAGGAGCATTCTTCAGCCCAAAGGGCATCACACGAAATTAGAAAATGCCACGCTTCATCCAGATCGCTGTTAACCATTCCTGCCCTTCCATTACCTGGATTTGGTTGAAGGCGTTCACCAGATCCAACTTAGAGAACACACGGGATTTGGCGATTGCCTGGCTGATTGTCTGCTCCAGAGGCAAGGGGTAGGGATCAGAAACCGTTATTTTATTCAAATGACCATAATCCACGCAGGGATGGAGAGAACCATCCACTTTTTTGGTGAAGACAATGGGGGAGGCGATGGGTGAGGTCTCCTTGAACAACCAACCCTTTTTCAACATATCGTCCAACCAGGTATTGAGTGCAACTTCTTCCTCCGCTGTATGGGGATACAATGGGCAGTTGATGTTCACCAACTCCACGGTTGTTCAAAACCCACAATTGAACCTAGTGTGCTTAGGCAGGCGATCCACCTTTTCCATGTCAAAGATTCTTTGATAGTGCATTAAGCTCTTGGGGAAATTAGCTGGGATGCCCGCAGAAGTGACTAGGGTAGTGATAGAGCTGGTCCCTTGTATCTTCTTGAGGGTGTCAATCAAAGGGAATTCTCCCTCCAGATGATCATTGGTAAATGACAACATATTAGACTCTAAATGAATCTTAACATGTTGTTGACGCCACCACCCCACACCTAAGATCACCGGAAACACCAAGTTCAGCATGGCCAAAAAATGATTGCAGAAGCTGAACTGGTGGATTGAAAAAGGTACCAGTCAGCGAATGACATATGAGGGCTGGGAAGCAGATGAGGCCACCATCACTGAGGGGCCCGCATCCATTTCCAGTTCTAATTGTTGTGCCAACTTGACACTCATGAAGTTCCCCGCAGCTCCAGTATCCACCAGGGCTTCAAAGGAGACATGATGCGAGCTGACACTGATCTTCATAGGCAATAGGAAATAAGCGTAGTTTTGTTTATTGGAAGATTCAACTGACTCATTTGCGACTGAAGAAATAACTGGCATATTGGGGGTAAGGTCAGGGTCCTTTGCCAGAGCAAAAATTGGAAGTATGAGGGTGGGGGAAATGACTTCCTCCATCTGGGCTTGAACAGATTCATTAATAGGTAACTCTGCATCCACCAACTCAGACTTGGGGGTTATGGCAAGATTGGTACCCAGATCTACCGCTAATTTGGAGATAGGCGCGTCATCTGCATCTACTTTGGGTAACCCAATCAAGAAATTCACCTTCTGATAATGGGTAACATGGCGGGGTAAGGCGTTGATGGTGGTTGCAGTGGCACATATTTGATCTACTGATCTTTGGATGGTGGACCAGACCTCTTGATGAGCAGAACCCAAATCCAAGCCCAATCTAAAGACTGCCTGAAGCATATTGATAGATAGACCTGATGTGGGGGCCAGTTCATGAAAGGTAGAAATCAAAGAAACCAAGCTAGGGGCTTTGGCCATGGCATAGATCAGTCTGAATAGGTGGTCCAATTGTGACACAGGGGGTTTCAGGGCAGCTGACATGACAGCCATCAGGGGGTGGAGTCGCCTGCTTGTGAGGAAGAGCGCAAAAGACCTCTCACCCAATGGCGAGCATCCCCATCCACAGCATCTAACAACGCGAGCCCTTGTTGAGCATGGGATAACGTGGAAGCTTTATTAAGCACAATTGCTGTATGCATTTGCACTTTGGTGAGCGCGTTGAGAACTTGGTTGGCAATCTCCTGGGAGGGTGCACTCAAACTTCCCTCTGGGCTAGTGGAAGGGGGAGGAGGCGCAATCCGCGCAGCTTGGGTGGACTGAAGAAGATTTCCCAAGGTATAGTGGATACTTTTTCCAAAAATTGGAAAGTGACCAAACAAACAACAAACAGCAAGCTACTGATTGCACATTCATTTGGTAAAGGGTAACCACTGCAGCGCCCAGTTCAAAGAACAAGGCGGAAGTGGCTGGAAATAATGGTTGGTCGATTATGTAATGGAAACAGCAGAAAAAGTTTAGATGGGCCTGCCAGTTGGGATGCATAAGCACCCAAAAGCAAGCCAGAATGCCAGAGGCATTGCTGACTGAACGACTTGATATGGAGCTGGGCATTGGGAAATGACGAATTGTTGGTGTAACACAACAGTATGATCCTGACAACAAACCACAATAAGCCCACTCCTGACACAGGGGGTCATGCTGCAGGTGGTGGGATCACAGAGATGGTTTCAGTAAGTTCATCAGCATATGGGGTCATTTCAACTGAGGAGGCAAGGAGGCGGATCTCTCTTGCAATTGGTGGACATAAGGCCACAAGATTCCCATGTACTGTTGCCAGAAGTTCATGATAATGGGGTTATATAGCTAAAAGTATCAGACTCGCTGAATCCAACTGATAATGGAGGGGGCCATAGTGACCATAAGTACTGGTAGAGACCATCCGGTATATGGACTGATGGGCCACCAGGAAAACGCCATCAGGGAAACGCCATCAGGGATGCGGTCAGAAGGAGTAATACAATAGAAAAATTGTTTTGGTTTTTTGGCAAAATTTTTATTGAAGGGAAAGTAAGAAAATTGACCAATAATTTTCTCAGTGCTATGCAACTGATTAAATAGTGGTCAAATGGGGTAGTGATAAGCTGGGATTGGGACCCAGATTTTGACCTAACCAGCAAATTATTTGGGAATGGGCGGGTTTGTTTCTTGGGAACTGACATCAAAAAATTTGGCAGTGGGCCAAGTCGCTGTCAGTTCAACCTCAAATGTCCAAAATGAGGCTCAGCTACATTTCTGACATTTGGTGTAATGGCATTTGGCCTAAAAGTCAATGGGAATCCCCCAAGGCCACCCCACATAGGGGTGGGTCAATTCTGTTGGGAATGGGTTCAGAACGCCCAACCCGCCCACGCTCGGTCACTGGGCCATTCATTTGGTCAGCGGCATCACATTGGCTGCAATGCCCAAATTGTCAACAGGGGACTTCGAACCCTTGTCAATGGTGTCCGATGCTATAGCCTGGCCATCGAGGATGATCCCCAACAACTTGGGTAGGAAGGTGATTTGTTTGATTGACATTTTAATCGAATTGAAACTGTTGGCCATTCTGGATGATACCTCAGTCTACATGCCTTTCCAGCCATTTGAGATCCAAGCATCGTCCAGATTGCCACTTGAATTTGATCTGACTGATTTCAATTCAACAATCTCAGTGCAGATTTTGCTAATTCCCTGTAACAGTTCTGCCAAGGTGAGTGTGGGTGCTGGGGGTGGGATCCAAAGCAGAAAAGCTGTTACCCACCACTTGTCTACTACATGAGCGAGATCGCCCTGAGTAATGAGAGGTACCGCCATCCTCTTCAATGTCTTCTTTTTGGGAACAGGAAAATGGCCCGATCAACAGCCAGGGGACATTCACTGGGACTTACAGGTCTCCCTACTCCCCTCTTCACACAGGAAGTACAAGGCCAAGCCGTTATAAACAGTATGATACCAAGGAGGTCCCCTATCATGGCCAGGGTGGATTATCTGGACATGTTGGACATTCCCTACTCCCTAGAAACCCAGAAAGCCATCTGGAAGTATTCACATCACCCTCTTTTGCAGCCACATGTTTTTTCCCATTTGTGGTGCTGCTTGAAATGGGTATACCATACTGCTGAGCGCTCCAATGCATCACACTCCTCATGTGTTGTGTGTGACCAATATGGGACTTTGGTCCACCGCCTGGTATAGTGCCCTCAGTCAAAAGTGATCTGGCGTGAGCTTCAACATCTCTTTCTCCAGGAGCAAGCACATCACTTCAGCCTATCTAAGGACATCTTCTCCTTGCCCTTTAATTTTCATATACAACTTCCCTCCAAGCCTTAGTGGTAGCAATTGCAATGTGGACTATCCACACGGTTGTCTTGGATGCCATTTCAGGCTCTACTCCCATCCTCCAGGAATCTGTATGCCAATTCCAGTCGCACCTCAGGGACTACTTTCAAGCATAATTGTTTGGATACCTACCATCCTGCCAATGACAGTTGGTCTCACCTTGGTTCCTGGTTTGGTTCATCACTTCAGACCCCTTCCTTCACACATGCTCGATATTGGTGCAAGCCTCTACTCACAACACCCCTTCCTTTACTTGGTGTTCCCGCTGGCAACAGGAGACAGCATTAGCTTCGTTGGGGTGCTTCTTGCTTTTATTAGTTCTTTTAGTTTATATATCAGAAGTGTCCATCTCATGGTTGGCCTTCCCCAAATAAAATTTAAAGATTTAAACTTATTGTAGTGGGTTTAACTTTAATAAAGATATCAAATCAATAGTTAATTAATAAACTTTATTAATGTGTGTTACAAGTTAAGGAGTTGCATTTATATGTCTAACTAGAAATAGTATAATATGTTTAGTAATAAAATTCTCTTCCAGATTTATTAGTTTTGACATAGAAAACCCACTGAATTACTAAGAATCTAGGCGCCATTTATCAATCTAGACAGGACCTTACACCCCTTTATAATAAAAAAGGAGTTTTAATTCAAAGGATTTACACTTAACCAGTTAACTAGTCTGGGGGAACACCATGGATGAGAGATGGATATCAACAGCCCCCTGCCTGGCCCACTACAAAGTCACTCCCAGGCCTAAATTAAGATTATATATGAAACTTATAAAAATATTGGAAAGAAGTCTGCAATTCTGCCACAAATTTAGAAGTATCTGCAATGAAAGTGCCACTAAGGAAAAAAACCTCCTCCAAGCATAGGATTTCAAGAGGAACCAGCAATTGGAAAATATTTGATGCTTGTGATAAGCCATGTATAAATTTTTACTTAGGAATTTGTCTATAATTAGAAGTTCAAAGGAAAAAAGTGCCATACATGGGTGAATGTAGCAATGGGTTTTGAGTTAATCAGAGGTAATGTAATTAATTGTAACTCAAAGTCAGTTGATTAATAAAACAAACTGTGAAGGAATAGTGTAGGCATATTTTAAGAGCTTGGAACCCATGACTTCATTCATCTTCCTTCCCTTAATATATAATGATCCCCCCCTTGGGTTGGGACCATCTAGTACTAAAAAAAAAATATATATAAACCTTCATTGTTAAGATTGTTAGGTTACTGTTGAGATTTTGACCAGATGGATTCCTCACATAGTATCCAAAATTTAGGAGGTCAATTAGTTGGGGTGATGCTGATTAATTCCATAGCTTTGATGATTTTAGGTTACTAATTTATGGTCCTCATTTGGTTGGGTTGAGCTATATTAAAGTAGTGAGGATGATACATCGATGAATCCCCCCCCCTTGGGTTGGGACCATCTAGTACTAAAAAAAAAGTAGTGAGGATGATCTCCATTAACTATTAACTTTATTTAAATTACTGGCAATTTATGCCGAGGATAATTGGATGTAATTTGATGAATGCTTATTGGTGGAATTCCAATTTAACGTCAAGGTATTCACGATTATTGGTGATTGTTTGCCAAGGATATACAATTATTTACTATTTTAAGATTTACCAGTGATTTACACTGAGGATAAACACACTGCTGGCTTTGGTGCTGAAAATTTCTTATATGAGAGCAAGCAACAATGAAACAGTCACCTTGGGTTTAGAATGACCAGTAACTTAGTCTGAAGATAATCAATATTAAATTATAATAATAATTTGTATACGATTAACTGGTGATAGACATAGGAGATGAAGATCAGCAATTACCCCACTGGAACTTCCATTCACTACCAAGCCAGAAGCTGGACCTGTCCGTCACTTGGAGATATGGTTAGAGAATAAGGTTAAGCCAACACCATGATGGAAAATCAACTTCTAGATAAAATAACAAAACGCATTGTCTCCTTGCATGGACATCAAACAGGTCTAATAGGACGGGCTATGATGGCCAACTCCATGATACTATCAATTATATGATTTACGGCCATGCAATTGCTTTCTCACTTTACTTTTTTAACACAATATATTCCTTATTATAGAGATGGCTTTGATCTGACTATAAAGCCCTTGTGCGCCTTAAAACTCTATTTGGCCCTAAGAGGAATGGAGGTATAGGGCTAACTAATTATGTAGAGCAAGCGGCCCATATACTAGGATCCTGGATAGCTCAGGTGCTAGTCCAGACAATACAGATATACAACGAGCTAGAGCAGCAAGATCTAATTTTACATGAGCACTCCATTAAGAAACCAAGATCATCTAAACACATTAATTAAGTATCTGACGTCTCACCTAACAGCTGCAGGACCACATGGCACTCCTGTACACTTTAAACAAGTACTTTTAGCCATGAAAAGAGCAGAGTGGAAGATCCCCATATGTGGCCAGATCAGTCATCAAGGACGCCCAGGACTAACTCACAGACAGTAAGATAATGGTCAAATAGTTACAGATAACATAATAAGCCAAAATCTGAGTATCATTGCCAGAATTGATTACCTGGATCATATGGATATACCATACAGCCTGGAGACCCAAAGAATAGTCTAGAGATACACACATCACTCACTACTACAACCTAGGATATGGGCACATGTATGGAGATGCATGAGGAGAGTATATTGCATAGCAGAACAATCAAATGCTGTCCACTATTCATGCATAATATTTGGCCAATATGGAAGCTTAAAACCGTCTAGAATAATGTCCAACATTGGTAGCTATCTGGAAAGAGGCCATACGCCTATTCCGTCAAAACAATGGAAAATCATTTGGTTTGGCTAGTAACATGTTCACTCTCAACATGGAGTCATCTATCCATCCATCTCTACGGGCGTTAATAGTAGCAATAGCACTATGGACAATCCATAATATAGTACTGGATTCATTTACAGGAGCAACGCCTACCCTCCAAGAAGCCATCAATCTTTTATATTTATTGTGGGGAAGGCTGACCATGGGATGGACACTTCTGAATATGACTCAGAAGAGACAAAACTTAGTACCAGGGAAGGCACCCCAGAGAAGCGATGCTATCTCTTGTTGCCAGCGGGAACGCCACTTATGGGGAGGGGGAGGGAACGTGTGAAGGGGCCGTAGCCACAATTGAACACGTGTGGAGGAAGGGGTCTGATTTGATGAACCAGACGGGAACCAGGAGGAGACCAGCTGTTGGTGACGCAGTGGGAGGTATCCAAACATCCATGCTTGAAAGTGGTCCACTAAATGAGACCGGAATCTGTGGACAGCTTCTGGGAGGGTGGGGGTGGAGCCTGCGATGGCATCTAAGTTAATCGTGTGAATGGTCCACATGGCGATTGCAACCACCAAAGCACGGAGGGAGGGTAGAAAGGGGGAGGCCATTGATAGAGTAAACATATCTCTTGACAGACTGAAGGGATGTGTTTGATCCTGGCCCAGCAGACGTTGAACTTCGCGCCATATCACTTTAGAGGTAGGGCACTTCTCCAGGCGGTGGAACAGCGTTCCATACTGGCCACACATGACACATGATGAGTGTAAAGCATTAGAGCGCTCAGATGTATGATACACCCGCCTCAGGCAGCGCCACACATGTGAGCGGACTTGAGGCTGCAACAGAGGATGGTGTGCATATTTCCAGATAGTTTTTTGGGTCTCAATGGAGTAAGGGATGTCCATCATGTCCAGGTAGTCCACCCTGGATAGGACATGGGGCCATGTGGGGATTACGCCATCTTGGATGGGTAGCCCCTGTACCTTTTGTGTGAACTGAGGAGAGGGGCAGCCTCTCTGGGCTGTGTGTCTGCTAATACAAATTCTCCACTCAGTGCTCCGCATTGAGAGGAGGATTCGTTTGTAGTGAGCTTTAATCCTGTGAGGGCCTGTAAGATGTGTGTGATGCGAGATATTTCATCAGGGAGTGGGGGTTTGATGGGTTGTTGAGGCCCAAGGCTCGGGAGAAGTTGGAGCAGGCCGCGCGGGACCAGTGTTGGGAGGGGAGCGTAGGGGCGGTGACAGCCGCTATCCAGGTACCCAAGATCTTAGCAGCATGGGCTCTAAAGTCGACCAGACCCATGCCACCATGATGATGAGGGCAAAACATGACCTCTAGCCGTACTGGTGGAGGGCAGCCTGACCAAAGCCATCCTTGCAGCAGGGCATACAAGGATTTGAAGAAGCTTTTGGAGAAGGGGATGGCGTGGGCTCCAAACCAGACTTTGGAGAGGAGCATAGAGTTGGCTAAAACAACCCTGCCAGTAAGGGAAGTAGGGTGGGATCTGAGAGAGGCGATTTGCTTCGTCAAGTTGTCCAGAATACAGCACTCCATTACTGCTGATGCGTATCCGCCTGCCTCTATCCACACGCCCAGATGGCGTACCAGTCCTATGGTAGGGCGTGGCACAAAGGGGAGCCTTAGTGGGGCGGTGTGTGTTGAGCTGGTAGGGCGAGGACGTGGGCGAGCAGATGGGCCGGGTTGGGAACTAATTGCTGGGGCCCAGCAGTTCTGAAACCGACCAAGGAGGATGATTTCGGGTTTGGAAGCGTTCAGTGCCGCGTTACTTACCCAGGAATAATCCTGGATGAGAGCTTCAAGCGCGCGTGCATCTTGATTATTAGACACCCCAACCACACAATCATCTGCGAACGCCATTATCTTGACTGGGACTTGGTCTGGCACATGGACCTCAGTGAGTTGGGCATTCACATTTTGCAGTAGTGGGTCAAGGCTGAAGTTGTATAATGATGGGCTGAGGGGGTCCCCTTGTCGTAAGCCTCTTTGAGGGCGGACTACTTCCGTTAGGAAGCCAGGGCCACGTACTGCCATTGTTGCAGATTCTGTGAGCAGCATCACCTAGTTGATGAAGCGAGGGGGTAAGCGGAATTGATTGAGGCAGGCCCTGAGGTATTCTCAGTTTACTCTATCATAGGCCTTCTGTTGGTCTAAGAATACAAGTGCCCCAGAGGCTGTGGACTGACATGCATTAGCCACAGAGTGCACGCTATCCCAAATTGACCTTCTGGGTATGAAACCAAATTGTTCTGGGGAGATGGTGGCAGATGCTACAGTCCCTAAACGGTTAGCCATGATATTTGTTAAAATTTTAGTGTCTGTGTTAGTTAAAGCTCTGGGATGCCAGTTGGCTAAGTCTATCTTATCCCCTTTATTGAAGAGTGTGATGGTAAAGGCCTCATGTCCTCCTGGTAGGAGGCGCGTTTCCAACAGGCTTTGGTTAAGTAAGGCGAGCAGCAATGGGGAAATATATTTGAAATACTTTTTGTAGAATTCATATGGAATGCCATCTGGGCCTGGGCATTTTCAGTTTGGTGCACCGCAAATGGCTGTCCATAATTCATTCAGAGTAATCAAATTCATTATCTCCAGGTATCAGAGAATGGTGCGGATGTGGGCTCAGTCGAGAAATTCTGCCACTTCAGCTGGCTGAATTGGATCAGATCAGTACAACTCGGAGTAGTACTTTGTGTTTTGATTGCCACTTTGGCTGGCGTATCCACAATGGAATCATCTGATCTTCACACCTGTATGCAGGTCACGCTCTGGCGTGGAGCAATTTTCAAAGAAATGTGCGGTGCACTTGTCACCTTTTGATGTGTTTGGCCCTGTACTGAACACAAACCCAATGTTTGTGTTGCCTTTCGAGTGCGTTGAGGTGGGCGGCTGCCTCTTCCCACTTCTGGCCCCATGCAGAGCTGTATCCTGTAGCTGGGATATTGAACTCCAGGTGTGCCAACTCTGCCAGAGTGCGCGAAATGACCGCCAATGTGGCTTGTGAGCATCTGGAGGAGAGATGGCGAGAGTGGTGGATGGTATCATCTTTGAAAGTTGCCCATGTGTAAATGGGGTCCACGCAAAACGGTGCAACAAACTCTTTTGCCAAAGTTGATTCCACCCACATAGAAAATCCTGGAGATGTGAGCTCGGAGGGGCGGATTTTGCACCAATGTGGGGCCTTAGCAGCTGTGACAGGCAGGTGGTAGTAATCAAGACCAGTTGATGGTTGGAGAATTTAACATTTTTGTTGTTTTAAAGTGGGATATGTGGGGTTGGAATTTTGCCAGCGTAAGGATAAGGTCGATGCGGGACATGGACCTTAATTGGCCGTTGTGGACGTGAGGGTGCATCATGTTCTTGAGCAGCGGGGCTTGCCGCGGCCGCGCATCCATTAACCCAAGAGTAGCCTTTAGAATGTGAAGTTCAATGTGGCCCTGGGGGGCATGGGAGGAGGAAGGCCACCGGTCCATTGGAGTATTTAGCCAGCAGTTCATATTGCCAACTACAAAAGGGTCTAAAGGTAGCAGGAGGGATTTGACTGACGAGAAAATTCCTGACGCTCTCATGCACCGTTTGGGGCATAGATGTTGATGATAGCATGTACCTCATCAGCCCACAAAAAGGTGACAACGAGGACTCAGCCATTGAGGAAGGTTTCTGATGATAAAAATTTGAAAAAATTATTTTTCCAAATTAGCACCCCACAGTGCTCTGACCAAAAGGATAGGGATGGGAGGAGCATTGTTTTCCAAGCTTCCTCAGAACCTCATGGACAGTGGGACTCCTGGATGGCCAGGATATCCATGGGTAAATTTTGTTGTAAAAAACTCAGTTTCCTAGCCTGGGACGGGGAGGCCTTGAGTCCAGCGATATTCAATGTCCCTAAAGTGAAGGTTTGCCCCTTCACACCTTAGGTGCGAGGGGGTGGGCACCTGGGCCCACCAGCCTGCTCTAGATCCCCATGGGCTTTCACAGCAGCATGGGTGTTAGCAGCAACGCTATCAGGATTTTTGTTAATTTTTGTGGAAAGAGTTGTGTTGACTTTGGCCTTCACTTTTGTTTCCCCGACGTTGGACAAATTTTTTGCAGTGCGGATGAGTTTGGTGCACCGTTGAGTGGGGCAAATTTTTTTTTCAGTTGGGATGGGTCCCAAGTCAGTTTTTACTGGAGCTTGGGTGTAACAATTGGGTGAGATTGAGTCCCCCATTGGATCCTCAGATTGAGTGGCCCAATCAGCATGGGCTTCCCAATCTGATTGGTTGATGGATTCCCAAGTTGCTTCCGCCGCGAAGGTTTCAGTGTCCTCCTGGTGTTGGGAGTGTGGGATATTGGTGGTGGCTTTGACTGCTTCCTTGGCCGCAGCCCTGCGGGCCTACTTGGCCTTATTCTGCTCTTGCGGGGAGATAGGCTTTACCAGTAGGTAGCAGCCTTGTGCTCCCCGCGGGAAAGCCTCTTTGGTGCTTGCGATTGGTTTGTAGTGCGCCTCTCCACTGGCCATGGCCGCTGAGGGGTGCTCTTGGAATGTGATGCCCTCCTTGGTGGGGCATGCGTGCGCCTTATGGCTGAATGCATCACAGTGGGTGCAAATGGGGGGCGCGCTGTCCACGGTCACCTGGAATGGGTGGGTGGTATGCCCTGCAATATCAATAAAAGTGGAGTGCAGGATATGGGTTAGGTCCTTTGCAATCTCCTAAGTTGGGGTCAGGACTGCGATGGCTTTGCCGGTGCACAGGTGTGGCATCAGCGTGAAGCGTTGCATTTCAAAAGATTGTATTTTGCCATATATGGCGAGACCATCTTTCAGGTGTTGTTCCAAAATGTCACATTTTACCCTAGTAGGCAAAAAGTCAAACGTGAGGAAAAATTGGTTTGATTTTGTCCATCTGGTGCATTTGGTTTCGATGACCCATTGTCCTTTGTGGAGGTTAACCACTACATGTACCGCAGCAGCCTCATCTGCTGCTTCTTTGTTTTTGAAACCTAGGTCCAGCCAACCGTGTGACATGGAGTGAGGTGCGACATACACCGCGGTCAGGAAAAAAGTGTGCACATCCCCACAAAATTTTTCCCATAAGGCCGTTTTTTGGATGTCCAGATACACACGGACTCCAAATTCCACCGACAAAAGTGGCTGGGAGTGTGGCGTGTTGATGTACTGGTTGCATTGTGCTTGCCATGCGAGTATTTCTGGGGAAATAGTGACTGCCAGTTTTTAAAATATTTGTCTATTCCACCAGTTTCTCCAGGGCATTTTCAAACATTGGAGGCCACGGGCCTTCCACCTGCTCCTCTTACCTTACTTGCCCAACTGCTCCCTGACATGGGCGCAGACTAATCTCCTCTGTGAGATTATCAAACTAGATTCAGACTTGAATTGAATAGGTTGCAAAAGTGATTGCAACGAGAAAGAAAAGTCTTAAGCCATCAAGCTTTTCACTACCATATATTGGAACATTTTCAAGCATGGTTGTTTGGAAACATGACCTCATGCAACAGAAGGGTAATAATTTCATGGTTCCCCATATGGTTTCTAAATATTGACTCATTCCTTCACTCATGCTGCATCCAAGAATCAGTAAGCATAGATCCCCCTATCATCCTAAACTTGGTGGTACTGGAGACAATAAGAGGGGCTATGAACCCTCTGAGGCGTCCTTATTTATTAATATTAGGATGGCCAACCAGGGGACAGACATATCCGATATGTAGGAGGAGGGTAAGCGGAAAACAGAAACGGGAAGAGAGCGCAAAACAAAGGAACTCAAAAGATACGACTTGGAACACTTTGTATGGCTGGGGGGGCCACGGGTGGTGGGTGACTAGACCTTGAGTGGCATGGAAACTCATGGGCTAGTAGAGTGTACCACCTATGAAGACTGTGAGGTTTTCAATGTCATAAAGAAGGAACCAGATTGGGATCCAGGTGCCCATCCATTTCTTCCATTTGAGTTGGAATGAGCCGAACAGCCAGGCTTGAAAATGATCAGCCAAATGGCTGTGGAACCTGATGATGGCTCGGTTAAAATTGTGGAAGATCCCGTTGAAGGCGTCAAGGGTAATTGTGTGAATGGACCATATTACAATGCACACAATTAGAGCCCTCAGTGTCTGGGGGATAGGTGAGGCCATGTTGAATGCCATGATATCGCGGGATAGTCGGAATTTGGTTGTAGGTGATTGTTGAAACAAGTGCATCACGTTGGCCCAGATATGCGCAGATGGCGGGCACTCTTCCAGGCGGTGTGCTAGTGTGTTGGGTCCGCCACAGATGGCGCATGTCTTGAACATTAAGAAAGTATGGTTGGCTGTTCTATATGTATGGCGCATGTATCGCCACATTGTGGAGCACACCTGTGGGGATAGGAGGGGGCAGGTGACGAGGTTCCACGCCTGTTTTTAGGTGTGCAAGTCATATGGGACGTCTTGGTGGTCAATCCTGGATAGAGGGAAGGGTGGTAATGGGGCAGGTACGTTAGACACCATTTGTCCTCTGTGAAGTTGCACATATTTTAGTTTGAGGGTGATTGTCTTCAGATTGCTGTGCATAGGAGAAGCTCCAATCCCCTTGTCTTAGGTTGTATAGGATGCATTTGACTTACCAATTGGTGTTGTGTGGTCCGGTGGCGTTTGGGTGTGTTACAAGGTACTTCATCAGGGTCACCGGGTTGGAGGGGTACCTCAGATGTAGTGCCCTTGCAAAATTGGTTTGGGCTGCATTGGCCCAGTTGGGGGATGGTGGGTTGGGTGACGTCGTGGAGGCTATCCATGAGCCTAGGATTTGCGTTTCTCTTTCCGTGAAGTTGAGCAGCCCCATCCCGCCTCTCTTCCGTGGGCCAAACATGGTCTCCAGCCTGACAGGTGCACGGTATCCAGACCATAGCCAGTTCTGAAGGAGCTTGTAGAATGCGTTGGTAAATTGGCGGAGAAGGGGATCGCGTGGGCAGCAAACCATAACTTTGATAGGATCAGGGAGTTGGATAACACAACTCTTCCGGTTAGGCTGGCTCTACTCCTCCGCATACATGTCATTCTTTTTGTGATGTTGTCCAAAATGTTGGTTTCTATGGTGTCAAGTGCATATCTACCGGCATTGAGCCATATGCCCAAGTGACGGAATGGGTTGGTGGCAGGGTGGTGTGCAAAGGGTAAGCACAGTGTTTTAATGGCTTGGATCATTGTTGTGTGGTTGGATGTGTGGTTGGTTGGTTTGTGTGGTGGTGGGGGAAGGGCCCAGTTTTAACTGAATTTGCCCATTATAATTACCTCTGTTTTCTGTTTGTTCAGCATGGCGTTACTCACTGACTCATATTGGTGAATAACGCGTTCAATCGCCCTGGCATCCCTATTGCTTGAGAATCCAACAACGCAGTCATCAGCGAAGGCTAGCATTTTGGCTGGTGGTTGTCCCTCCAACCTGATTCCTGTGAGCTTTGAGTTTGCAATGCGGAGGAGGGGGTCAAGGGTAAAATTGTATAGTAGGGGGCTAATCAGGTCACATTGTTTAAGGCCCCTTTGGGGGGTGATGGTGTTGGTTAGGAAACCTGGGCCTCTGATTGCAAACCTGGCTAAGCGCGTTAGGAGGAGCACCCAGTTTATAAAGCGGGGTAGTAGGTTGAAAGCCTTCAGACATTGTTCTAGGTATCCCAAGTATACTCAGTTGTATGCTTTCTTTTGGTCCAGGAAAGCAAGGGCGCCTGTGGGGTAAGCTTGGCAGATGTTGGCAATTGTGTGGATATTATCTTAAATTGAGCGATTTGGGATGAATCCAAATTGATGGGGGAGAGGGTTGTCTGAGCAATGCAACTCAGACGTTTGACTAAAATTTTAGTTAGTATTTTAGTGTCGGTATTGGTGAAAGCAATTGGGCGCCAGTTGTTTAGATCTGCCTGGTCTCCTTTTTGAAAAGTGTGACCACATATGCATCTTGGCCACGAGGTAGAAGGGATGTGTCTTCCAGGCACTTATTCATAGTTGCCAGTAGTATTGGTGCGATATGTTTAAAATATTTTTTGAAAAATTCATATGGGAGGTCATCAGGCCCAGGGCACTTGTTGCATGGGGTTGATCTTATTATCTCCCATAGTTCATCTTTAGTTATGGGTGCTGCAAGGTTTGGTTGGCCAGCTATAGTGACAATATTAGTGGATGATAGAAATTTTTCAATTTTGTTAGGTGATGCGAAATCCACCATGTACAGGTCAGTGTAAAATTGGTGAAATTCAGCTGATATTTCCGATGGTGTAGATGCCATTGTGTCATCTGCTCGGCGGACCTGTGTGCAGGTCGCCGACGTTATAATTGGTTTAAAATGGCGGAAAAATTGGGCCATGTGAGTTTCTCCAGAGAAAATGTATTTTGATTTATAGCATACTTCAGTGTAATGCTGGTGTTTCCTAAAGAGGGAGTTTACCTGTGTTGATAGCTGAAACCACAGGCAGCCCCATTGGGGGGTGTATCCCTCACGAGATGTGTTGTTTTCTAAGTGTTATGGCTGTCTGATAGCCTTGTTGATTGTCACAGACATTGCGGCTGTTTTTCTGGAGTTTATGTGACAGGCTTTCTTGGTTTCACAAGCCTTGAATATTTCCCACTCAGCGATAGGATTCCCATCGGGTGTTTATCTTTCTTGCTGTGTTGTTAGCACCATCTTGATCCAAAGTTTAAGCTCCAGAAGATGGATGGTGCTCAGGTGACCTCTGTGCCAGGTTGGTGGTTTTTTGTATTTTTCTGAGGATGATAGCGCTATCAAGACCATTCAATGGTTGGAGAAAGGGATAATTGTTGTTGTAAAGTTTGATACTCGGTGCTGGAAGTCTATGGGGGCGAGCATCAGGTTAATCCAGGTCATTGAGATCAGCTGGTTATTGTTGTGGTGGGGCCTCGTCATGTTGGCCAGGGTGGGGGCTTGTTTGGGAATGGTGTCACATAGGCCCAATGTTGCCTTTAGTATGCATAGTTCCATGTGGCCGCGGGGTATAGCCCTAGACTTGGGCCAGTAGTCAGTATTAGTGTTAAGCCAGCAGTTGAAATCTCCCATGAAAAACGTTGCCTCAGAGAAATAGATTGAGAGGATATTGGAAAAAAATTTTGGCGGTCATTCAGATCATTTGGGGCATAAACACACGCCACAGCAAAATTTTCTCCATTCCACTCGTGGTTTGCTAGGAGCAGCCGTCCCTCCAGGTGGGAGGATGTGCTTTGGATTTTTACTGGAGGGTTATAGTTTGTTCAAATTACCATCCCACAATGGTGTGTCCAAAAGGATTTTGCTGGAAGGAGCATGGTTGACCATGACTCCTTTCCCCCGGTGGACAGTGGGGTTCTTGGATGGCCAAGATGTCCACAGGGATATTGTGTAGGAAAGCCATTTTTTTGGCCTGGGACGTGGGGGCCTTGGCTCCTGCGATGTTGAGCGTCCCTATGTTAATTGCAGTAGTCCACACATCGGGAACGCTGGGGTGAACCACTGAGGTCACCCAGTTCCTTATCTTGGGTCATACTGCGAGTATGGGGTTGACTAGCCAGATTTGTTCCAGTGTGTTGATCGGCGGCCTTGGTGATGGCATTGTTCAGTTTCTTCTGGCTTGGATTACTCCGTGGATTTTGGGTCTGGCGTGGGTTGGCTTTTGCCCCATTAGCGAAATTTTTTTTGCTGCTTGCCTGTGGGTTTGATGGGCAAATTAGGAGTTGGGGTGGTTGGGTCCTGTGCATAGGTGTTGTCACATTGTGATTGGCTGAAGTGGTTTTCATATCATTGTCTATCACATGTGATTGGCTGGGAGGATCCCCAGTGGTGCAATGTGGATCTGCTCCCACTTGGTTGGAGGTGTTTGATTGGTTGTGTCCAAAAAAATTTTTTTTGTTTTAGTTGTGTTGGGTTTTATGTGGGGGATTTGATTGATTATTCTGCTGTGCTGCCATGGCATCCACCTGAATTTGTTCCATGAAAAAAGTGTGTGAGTTTGGGTCTTGGTGGAACTCGTGGCCTACTTGTGGGCAGTCCTTGCATGAGATGAGCTCAACTTAAGCAATATCAGCTCTTTCACCCCTAATAGAAGGCAAAAGTGGAGTCCTTAATTTTGCCAAAAGTTGGGCTTGTTTCATCCATATAGTCCTCACAAAATTCTGGTGCTTCAATCCTGCACTTGACGGGGCATGCATGTCTTTGTGGCCTATTGCTGAGCAGAATTTGCAGTTAGGAGGGGTGTGTTCTGGTGTGATGTGGAAGGGGCAAGATACGCTGCCATTGGGGAGGTTGATGGTCGCCATGCGGGGAATGAGGGTGATGTCCTCTGCCACATCCTGATCCAGTTCAATAATTCTATTGCCTTTCCTGTGCACAGGTGGAGCAGGAGGGGGAATTTTTGAATTCAAACTGTTTGATTACTCCATAACCTTTGAGGCCCCCGCAGAGTTCATCTGTGAAGATATTATGATGCACAGTGCTCGGGAGTTGGTCAAATACAATGAATAGGTCATTTGCCTCATTCCATCACGTGCGCACCATGTGGATGGTGCGGTCTTCATTGTTGATTTTTATGGAAAATTTAATTTTCGCTGCTTCTGCCACTTCGTCCACGGACATGAACCCGACGTCCACCCATCCTCTGTGTAGATTTTTATAATTTACTGAGACAGTGTTTGGGAAAGTCATGGAGAAGGCCTCTCCCCATTTTTTCCCATGATTCAAGGGAAGTATCACCGACCATAATTCTAAGGCCATTCTCAAGGGAGGACAAGGGTTAGGAGTGTTCTATTTTGGTATATGCGCCCATTTTTTGCAGGAATTGCAAAACTTCGGGTGCGGCGCTGTACTCACCCTTTTTGGTGGGAGGGTGTATCAACATTCCACCAGGGCATTTTTCCCCGGTAGGTTGGGAGGGCTTTGGGCCTTTTGTGCTGGCCACTCTTGCCCAGCTGGTATTGTTGCGGACAAATTTGCTCATATTACAGGTTAATTGTCAATCTCAGAGAAATTGCAAAGAATTGTGTTACTAAAAGTGATAATAATGGGAAAGAAAAGCAGGCGTCCTTATTTATTTACAGTTATAATTACTGTTTTATCCTCACTATATTGGAAGTATACATCCCCTGGTTGACCTTCCCCAAATAAATAAAAATGATTAACTGGTGATTGATGTTGAGGATAAACTATTAATAGTAGTCAGCATTTGATTATAAAGATCTTGATGATATGGTTACCAGCAGAATTTCTGATAGTCTTCCAGAAATAAATACCAATGATTGTTGATAGACAGGCAGAGGATTTCCATAGAAACACCTAAATATAGATAACTCAAATTCCATCATAATAAAGAACTTTCTTTTTCCTACTCTTTTATCAATTTTGGTTGCCATAGGGTAATCAACAGTGGTTGATGGCTGAAGATCCCCAAGGTTAGGTGCTGGATGAGTGCACCTAGGGGTGGTCAGCGTTAACAACCCCAATACCTAAAATTACAAAGGAGCACAGCGGGAACTTGGCCAACTGGCCACCAACAACAAGGGACTGAAGGGGATTAACCCCAAGGGGGATATAAGACAGAGCCAAGAATCATCCCAAGAGGGTGTAGGCTTGCTGTGTGCCTCACAAAGGGTTAATTGCACCAAGGTGAAGTTGTTTGTCTTCTGGGTAGGTGGGTTGCCTGCAAACTTTTAGCGAAAGGTAGACTATGGAGACAAAACAGCAAGTGCCAGCAGTCATCATACTGTTTGGCCTGGAAGACGAATGGAGTCCCAATTTAGTGGATGTAAAATTTGAAACAATTGTTTGTAGTTTGATGGTTTTTATTAAAACTTTACTCTTAAAAATTCCTCTTTGGAAGATAAATTAATGTTCAATGAAAATAAGTTTAACTGATCATCCATTGATATCCTCCCTCCATCACGCCTTTTACCAGGCCCATCAGGCCAGTGGTGCCTACTAGACTGACTCTCTCTCTCTCTCTCTCTCTCTCTCTCTCTCTCTCTCTCTCTCTCTCTCTCTCTCTCTCTCTCTCTCTCTCTCTCTCTCTCTCTCTCTCTCTCTCTCTCTCTCTCTCTCTCTCTCTCTCTCTCTCTCTCTCTCTCTCTCTCTCTCTCTCTCTCTCTCTCTCTCTCTCTCTCTCTCTCTCTCTCTCTCTCTCTCTCTCTCTCTCTCTCTCTCTCTCTCTCTCTCTCTCTCTCTCTCTCTCTCTCTCTCTCTCTCTCTCTCTCTCTCTCTCTCTCTCTCTCTCTCTCTCTCTCTCTCTCTCTCTCTCTCTCTCTCTCTCTCTCTCTCTCTCTCTCTCTCTCTCTCTCTCTCTCTCTCTCTCTCTCTCTCTCTCTCTCTCTCTCTCTCTCTCTCTCTCTCTCTCTCTCTCTCTGTATGCCATTGCTGGTTTTGTCACAGTTAGTGACATTTTTCCTGGTGTGGAACGCCCCATTAAAGCTAAGAACAATATGCCCTTGGAGTCAAGGCCAGAAACTTTGAGGGTCACCAATGACCTCTCTAAGGTCTTTGGCTGACCCTGGGTTCTGGCTTTGTCAGCCAGGGCAAAGGAAATAGTGCCATATAGACAAAATCTGTTGAAAATCAGCTTGAAAATACAAAAAAGAAGCTGGTATGATGTTAATCAATCTTGCTTAATTTGCAAAATCTAAATTTTGCTAAAAGGCAAAAACTTTTCGTCTCAAGTAAAATTTTTGTTAATCATTTTGAGACTATCACAAATCTTCCCTTTATATTCATTCCCAAGCTGAGAAATGCTTTTGCTTTTCTCAGAAAAAATATAAAATTCAATAAAGTTTAGGGAATAATTGCTGAAGTTTCAACATACTTTACAATTAATCTTTTAATAATAACATACTGGTTAAAAATTCTCTTTCCACTTGGTGTAACTTTATAAGCAATTTATACAGTTAAAGGAGTAAAATCTAATCACCCACCTTAGTTTTGCTCAGATGTCATCAGATTCCCCACCGGCTGCCTAGTGTGGGGCAGCGGCAAACCCCCTACCATTTTCCATCCAACAGGAAAACGCGCTCAGACTGGCTCGCCCAGTCATACCAAACCCTTGGGATGATTTGTTCCTCCCAGGGATCTTGACGCTGACCTCGCTCAGACCCAAGCGGTGCCCGTTGCCCCCTGGTGCTCCCCTGAAGCAACATGAATTTTGGCCTTAGGTCAATTATGGGAAACTTTTCCCTACAATGACCAAGCCATTATTTAAATGGCTCAGGTGGTGATGCATCCCGCATGCTTTATTGACTTCCACCCCTATAAGGGTATTTTGATCTTAGCTTCACCTGTGAAGATGATGCCGCAACTGTGGCAATGGTGCCCATGGTCTTCCAGGAAATCCTCTCCCAACAACTTGGGCCCAGCTCCCAGTGAACACCACTTTGGTGGTTCAGTTCAATGATTTGCCCACCCACCTTCCCCCTGAGGTGCTCCACCAGGAGCTGATGGAAGGTTTGGCAGCCTATGGCTCCAACCCCATCTTGCAATTTGTGGGAACAAATGGGGCCACACGCCTCAGGCCTTGGGCATATGAAGTGAGATAAGCCCTGAAACAAACAAAATTGCTCTGTCAATTCCCCTTGCACCACTATCACCTCTGCCCCTGACCATCCGTTCTGGGCCCACGTCAAGGGCGGATGGATAATTTGTCCATCCTGTTTCAAGTTGGACCACTCAAAATGCAAGTGCCCATCCCTAGCTGCTTCCAATGGCACTGATTTTTCATCTGACAGCCACCAATCTGCCGCCCACCCCTCGCCAGTTCTGGTATGAGATATGATCCTACCTCCCCCTTCCCCAAAGCCTTTTGCAGCAGCTACACCTGCAGCCTCCAATCAGCTTCCACCTCGCCCCAGTGCCACACACGATTCTTCCAATCAAGTGCAGGATTAGACCCCAGTTCAATCCCATACAGCCTCCAATGAATCAACCAATCCTCAACCATATGCCGATTCCCCAATTCAATTCAACCAGAACCCATGGGAGTTTTTGGATGAAATTGACGAATCAGGTAATATCATTGAAGAACCATCACTTCAAATTGGCCGGTTCTTTAATGCAAAATGGGACGCAGAATTCCCCCCTCATTTATATGCCCCACAGCCAAATGCTGAACCATTCTACAGCGACCACCAGATTGCAGTAGAAGCAGCCACAACACCAGATTGCCATCCCCTCCGCAAATCCACCACCAAATCAGTGGTGGTGCTCGCAGGAGGAATTACACCTCCTGTTATTCCCTAAAATCTTACTCCAAAAAGTAAGATTAATGTGAAACAATTACACAAAAATGTCACCAATGCTATCCAGAATGTGGTAACTGTAGCACGGAACCCATAAGCCAAGATTACCCAAACCAATATAGACACATTCTTTATACTACCAGACGCCCAAAATAAAGCTGAAAAAGCTTTAGCTGAATATATTACTGCAATTAATTATGGTTTGCAATTTCTCAGAAGTACCAATCATCAAAGATATCGAATCACATGCCCTCAATGTCCTGATGTCCTTGCTATCAGCCTTGACACGCACCCTACTCTGGGAAGAGGTAGCTGCTGCTGGAGGTGAGCCTTTAATCCCCCTCCCCTTCTGCCATGGAGGGATAAGCAGTCTCCGCTGCCCACCTGGTTGGTTGTTTTGTTAGGTGTGTTTCACTCAATCCGTCCATTTTGGTCATTTTGTTTGAATCAAATAGTTACATTAATTTTATTTTTAGTTATTAGTTTAGTAACGTCGTCCCCTGGTCAGATTACCTCAGTTAAATAAAATATACTGGTTAAAACCTTCTGCAATGACAGACTCTGCTTTCATCTCTGTCTGTCCATCCCCTTTGGCGAAAAACACTTTACACGCTGCAGCCTATTCCATTGAGCTAACCACAACATATTTCGCTGCTTTCTGCCACAGTAATTATGCCAATTTCTTAAGCTCGCAGGGACACTTGTCCCTGATGGTCTGCTTTAGTATGGCCTGCAATTTACTAACGAAATTTATATGGAATCAAAACCAAGTTAATATGGGATGTTGCTTCCTCCAGCTTGTACATTTTGCCTTTTTCTGGCACCTTTTGCTTTGCGTTTTTCCTTCTGCAACCTCCTACGCTCAGTTTCGCTATTACACTATCTGATAAAAGACTCAAATTTATTGTGAGTTTCTTCTCCTGTTGGGCGGCTAAAGTCAGCTCAACCCTCTCAGATTTGTCCCCTTTTGAAGCGGTTCACTAAGCAGTACTATTGTATCCCTCCTGACCTTGGTTTTTACCTTCTTCAAATAGTTTGCTCATGGTGTTGCGCGGCTCCCCTCACTCAAGAAGCATATACAGTATGAAGTTCCTGCCACTAACAGCTTAACCTTCACCCACTCATGCAAATCAAAATTCAAAAAAGAAGATTTGCAACACGTTGTCCAGCCTTAAAGTCCGCCATAAGTCTCAAGACAAGGACTTAGCTGACGTCCTCCTCTTCCAGCTACTGCTCCATGAGAATTCAGAGGAGCTCACTAATGGTTACAATCCGCTGGTGAAACTAATAGATCCCTCCTGGAATCCCTCCAAGCATTAGAAACCTTTGTCAAGCCCTGAAAGTTTCCCTGGCCATCCTTGAGGACTATAACTCCTTTGTACACTTGTCCCAAGAAGACCTCTAAACAGCACAGTACTTATGCCTGTTCCAAGAAAAGGAATCAAGGTTGGAATCTTGAAAAGTAGAAAATGGCCCTCCACCACAAGTCCCTGTATAACACTAATTCTGCCTTTAGCATATGAGAAAACCCTCCCTCTCCTTATCTTGGACGTGCTGCATCCTTGCATATTTGAGTCTGGAGACTCAACCTCTTGTGTTGGACCGGGACAAGTTCCCTATAGAAAGAATAAGGGACTTAATGTCCCTGTGGAGCCCTTGGCCCAACTGGGGGCTTGGCCCATGTTGTTGATTAAAATTGGGTAACAGCATTGGCCCCAAAGAATACTACCACAGCATCTCCCTTTGCAGCTTCTTCTCTTGTTGACAAGATAAAGGAGGTTTGTAGTGAGGTAATCCAGGTCAGAGGCCACCAGCAGCACCTCCACCCTCCTCTAGCCTCCACCCCTCCATCTTTCACTTCCTTAGAAATGGAGAAAATTGACATCAAAACTCAGGAAATGGTTCCTGTTTCATGAAAACTGGTCCAGAGCACAAAATCCAAATTTTTAGGTTATGGAATGTCAATATGAGTTAAGAATTTTTTCTAAAAATTAAAATTATTTTAAATCTTTGTAAAAATTGGCTCTGGTGAAATCTAATTCCGCCGCCCCTCTGATCCAAGAAAATCCACTCATTTTGGATATGTGAGGATCCTTCCATCGCGGATCACAGAATTACGTTGCCAGAGCTTCTATGACCTAGTGTGTAAGCTAGCTGGCAACTCCCCAAGCCCAGGCAGTTTACTGAGAGCATGTCAGCCTCTTATGCCTAATATAACCCATGACCCCCTTTCCCTACCACCTAGCTTTTAAGACGACTGCCCCTGAAAAGGGCAGTTGTTGGTTAGCTTTCTCCTTTACATTTTAATAAAACTGATCATTTTTCATGAAAATCTATCCCACAGACTCCTCCTATTTCCAAGACCTTCTCATTAACCCAACCAAATAGCTGCATTTTACATTTTAGGTTTATGATCATCAAGTCAGCCATCAGATACCTTGATCTGGAAGCCCACCAAATGGTGATCGTGATGATCAAAGGATATGCCATGGGGCGCTATGCCAATCTGCCACTCCAAAGGAGCCTTCAGATCTGCTGAAATTTCCACAATGACCCGCCAATTCCTTCAATGCACGGTGGACAATCTACAGGTCTGCCACCCTTTACTCAATGCTATCAACATTTTGACTAATTTGCCCCACCGATCTAATGGAAATTCAGTGGAATCTGAATGAAATGAGGCCTTCTCCTCTTCTAACCTTGATTCTATATAAGGGGCTGAGGATTTGTCACCCTTGCAACTGCAAGGCAGAAACCAGGTGCTAGGCTATCTTAGCCATCCCGCTGTGGGCCAATCCAGTCTAAATTGTTCTATATAACTTATACACCGCCCAGATGATGCTTCCAACCCTCAACCCATTTCATAACACCTCAACAGGCGCGAGGCAAAGCACAAGGCCTCAGAAATTTAGACCAAATTTAATATGATTCATGAACCCAATCGGCATTTCTGAAAAACTAAAAATTTAAATAATTTTCAGAATATTTATTATGATTAAAATGAACCAGAAACCTTGGAAACAGAGCACAAAGGTCACCAACTACAAACCCAAGAGGATTGGTTATCCTCCTTGCCTCTCCCACCCTTGGGAGATGCCCCTGAAAGACCTGCAGTTGCCCCCATTGCATCCATTTAGTTTGCCATGGGAACTTTGGTATGTTATTTATTTTTATTTAATTCACAAAAATCATAGAGCATCCCTCCTACAAGTAATCAGAACTGATATGCCTTTGGATTTCTGGGCTTTCTACTGGGTTTGTTACATACCCAGATTGGGAGCTTAGTTTTACTTTAATCAGCAGGTTCCTTGACAGAGTCCATATAGTCCAACAGCCTCTGCGCTGTCAAGCCTAACTGTACTGCAGAATTTCAGATCTTAGAACTTGACAACTACATCTCTGCTGTGCACCCTCAGGGAACCTATTGTGGTTCACCTGACGCCATTCAAGTTTTAAATCCCCTTTGAATTAATCCATCTGAGGGCCTAGCTGTAATGGATACCTCTAACATGACCATCAAATAATTCCCTTTTGTACTATCCCAATATCATTTAGAACCAACAATATGCTCGCTGGAAGGTGAGACTAAAACCTCCATAATAGGTGGAGGTCTCTTAACCACTGGCCCTGCACCGCTACGCACCATGGAGTACCCCTCGCTTTTGTCCTCAAAAGTAGAGGGGTTAGTAAACCTAACCCATTTGATTCAGAGCATTCACTTTACTCTAGCCACAGACCCTCTGTTTCCATTTCAAAACCCATGCCCCATGTCCAACCTGTTGCCCCATTTGGTCCAGTTCTACAGCTCTTTTCAATTACTCCAGAGTCGCCTTTCATGGCGGACCCTATCCAGAAATAGTTAGATATCCTTGAAACGATGATTGAAGACAAACTCGCCTTGGTTCCCCGCCAGAAGCTTGGCCATCCTTACTGGGGTAGTTTCCTGTAATAAGGATCTCCCTCCTGCTGAACATAGAGCGCTAAGCTATCCTACTCCGTTTAAACCCCATTGGCAACTCACTGGAAATGTGAAGTCATACGCTGTTGAATCCTCAGGGGATATTCTTACCTACACTCCACCCCTGGTCTTGGAGCCATATTATCGTCCCTTGGTTCCATAGAAAATAAATCCTCCTCTGCGTACTTCTTGTTCATGGCTACTTCCTCATTAGATTGGAAGGATTTCCAAGCGCTTACTTTGGTGGATACTGGCGCTACTGAAAACTTCATTTTTAATGAGCTGGCGGAGGCTCTGGACCTTCCCTTAGGGGTTGGTCAGTTTTTGAAGGGTGGGGCATCTCAAACCATCCCAAGCTACCGTAAGCTATCACCTGTTCCATTTGTTACAGGCGATGGGCATTTTGTGGAGAGCTTCTGTTCAATTAAAAAACTACTGTACCTTGTTATTTTGGGTAATATCTGGTGATGATAATTTGACATATTCACCAATCTTATGGACTTTACTATGCATGCAAAATTCCCTATAGAAGTCACAGTCACCATCCCTTGTATTGATGAAAGAGCTATGATGCTATCAGGAAACGGGGCACCGCCCCTAAGGTAGACCTAGCCTCTATTCAAACAACTGTCACCCTGACACAAGCACTCATCCTGAATGAATGTATCCAAGGATACGCGGACATGTCTATCCCTCTAAGGCTCGCCCCTCCATGAGCGCCAAGTTTGACTTTGAGTTAAAGTTGAGATTTGGTTTCTGCAAGATATTCTCTCCCATTTATCCATTGTCCTTGAGGGAAGAGGCCGCCTTGGACGTTTAGGTTAATCACATACTCTCCAAGGTTCAAATCTTCAAGAAATTTTCACCAGTGTGCTCCCCCATCTATATGTGGGGAATTTGACGGTTCCCTCCACCCCTGCGTTGCTTATGGCAATTTGAGCATGGCAGTACCTGATCCCCATCCGCTCCCCCTGGAGCAGCAGATTGACCGCTATATAAGAATGCTAGTGTAATCAGCAAGATGGCTTGCCTTAACACCTTCAAAAAGATCCTTACTAAATTAGGCCAGGAGTGGTTGACGGCTTTTTCTACTTGGAAAGGTATCTACCAGTTCAGGGTCATGTCGTTTGGTTTAAAGAATGCTCCAGCTTGCTTTTAAAGGTCATTGATGCGGTCATGGGAGACCTTATGGGAACCTGCATGATATCATATATGGATGACATAATGATCTTCTCCATTAATGCATAATCTCATGGCTGCCACCTTGTAACTGTCATGGAGCGAATTGCACAGACAAACCTTACTATCAAGTCTTGCAAGTGCATATTCTTTTAGCCCAATGTTAGAAGTGGGGGAGCCCACGATTGCTCTGGCTCTAAACTGTCATATTTTAATAAGCTATCAAAGAAACCAGGTAACCTCTGTTTGTGTGGATCCACAACATTGTATCCATCTAGGGCTCAACCATTTCAACGAGAGCATATTGACCATGATTATTTCCATGCTGTACCAAATGCTCTTCAAAAAACGGAAATAATTTCATAGATCAGTTGGGGAAAAAGTTTTTTCTAAAAAACAAAGGAATTAGAGCAAAATAGGCCAGTACCATCACAAGTAAGGGCATTGACCTTTATATAAAAAAGGTGTATTGTAGTTTGCGGCGCAGACTTGGATTCTGCAGCTCTTGGTTGGTATCTTCTCATGCTGCAGGTTCACAGGGTTCACGCTGGGGAGGATAGGGCAACTCACAAACCATTGCAGGTACTGAGATAGGGAGAGGGCTAATTTGTGAGCTGGAGTGAGAACTGAGGTTGGGAGAGGTGATAGGGCGCGCCATGATTAGCTGCCCATCAATTTAGCTAGCTTTATAATTTTTGGAAATTTCCCAAATTAAAGCGTGCTCCACCTTCAGAGGTCCAGCTCTAAATTAACAGCAATTTACTTAATTTATTGGGATGGGACATCACGGAAATAATGGAAGGGGGGTTAAACTAGGTTTAAAAATTTCAATAACCTTTGGCAAATTAAGAATTATTGTGTCTTAAGCTTTGTAACGCCTCTGGAACTTTATAAAATTTCCAGATTTTTGGGGAAATGGGAGGCGGTGTTTTTAGACTTACCTGGGTTACTTCTAACGTTTTGGTAGAGTTGAGGGACATCTCTGCACAGGAGCTTAATCTTTTCAACATACCTAGTGCTAGGCAGGAGGGGGATTGGGGTGGGCGCAAGTTAGAAATTCTCCAAAAATTAAATTGTCCTTTTCTTTCTTAAAAAGTGTAGTTGCACCATCTGGCTCCTTGCCCTTAGTGGAAAGCCTTACATTATCCTTTTCCTTTCTATGCCAAACTTCTGATGAGGTAGGACACATGGTAAGTTCATAATTGATGGGTTAGAGTGGGGGCGTAGTATTGTGACAATGGGGATTAAATATGAAGGACCTCTACCTTCTGACAAGAATAGGTCACCCTATCCTGAAAAAGGGGGTTGAATTGGGGTAATCTGAGCATGCTGTGGATAATTTGGGCTGGTAATTGACGTCGTGTGAGGATTGTCAATCATAAGACCCATTAATGAGTTAGATATCTAAAGCAACAGGCAAGATCTCTTTACTGGGATTGACATACATCTTGCATCAACTCATATTTACTGGCCGTAGGAACTGTACGAGAGGATGTGCCAACAAACTGACAAACCCACACGCTAGGGAAAGGATTAGAAGATACAGAAAGGGTGATGAGGGGAGGTCCACGCTACACTGAAGTAGATTTTGTAACTATGACTGTCCTATTATGTTAGGAGCGGGGAGACCAAGCTTGCTCTGGTTTCAAACTGGTGGGTTCCAATAAGCCACCAGAGGAAACAGGAGACTTCTGTCCTTGAGGGTCCACAACCTTGTATCCATCTAGGGCTCACCTATTTCAGTGAGCGTGTTAACCATGATCACTCCATGCTGCACCAAATCTTTTCAAGAAATGGCAATACCTTTAAAGATTGGTTGGGGGAAATGATTTTTTTATTAAAAACCAAAGGAAATAGAATAAAATAGGCCAGTACCCTCACAAATAAGGTCATTGACCTTTATATAGGGAAAAAGGTGCATTGCAGTCTGTGGCGCAGTCTCAGGTTCTGTGGCTCTTGGATCAGTATTTTCTCATACTTCAGGTTTCCAGGTTTTGCACTGGGGATGAGAGGGGCAACTCGTGTATCATCATGGGAACTGAGGTAGGGAGAGGGATAATTTGCAAGGTGACATGGGAACTGAGGTTTGGGGGAGGTGATAGGGCACGCCAATATTAGTTGCCCCCAAATTTAGCTATCTTTAAAATCTTTAAAAATTTTCCAAATTGAGGCGCTCTTTACCTTTGGAGTTCTATCTTTTAATTGATAGCAAATTTCTAAAATATTTGGATGGAACGTCAGGGAAATAATGGAAGGGAGGGTAAAATTTTAAGAAATTCATTAACTTTGGCAAAATAGAATTTTTGTATCGTAAAGCTTTGTAACGCCTCTGGGACTTTATAAAAAAGTCCATATTTTTGGGATAATGATAGGCGGTATTTTTGGACATACTTGGGGTACTTCTAAAGTTTTGGTAGAGTTGAGGGATTTCTCTGCATAGGAGCTTAATCTTTTCAACATACCTAGTGCTAGGCAGGAGGGGGAATGGGATAGGAGCAATTATAGAAATTTTACAACTTTTATTTTGCCTTTCTTATCTGAAAAGGGGTAGTAGGCACCACCTGTCTTCTTGCCCTTAGTGGAAAGCCTTACACCCAAGGTCAAGTTCTTGTGAAACATCATCTTCTCTTATGGCCACAAGATTGCCCCAGATAAGGAAGCAGCCATCCGCAATTGGGCTACCACCTCTTCTCTTACAGAGTTACGCAGCATCTTTGGGACATGTAATTTCCTCAAGAAGTTCATCCCCCTCAGCTCTCAGAAGTTGCCGCCCCTCTTTACACTGCAGCTGGAAAGTTGAGTTTAAGTTATACCATAGAATTCAACGCCGCATTCCACGCTGTTAAGTCCATACTTTCTGTCCAGCCCAGTGCTAGCTCATGAAGACCCCAGCCGCCCCTTTGTTGTCGCCACAGACGCTTCCAACTTGCAGTGATAGCAGTTCTGTTGCAGGAAGGGAAGACTGAATGGAACGTCATGTTGCTTGTTTTTTCAAGAAGATGACCCTGGCGCAGCTCAACTATGCTATCTATGATAAGGAGCTCCTTGCTGTTGTTGAGGCGGTATAGCACTGGCGCCACCATATTCATGGGTCTAAGTGGCCCTTTACTGTCTGAACTGACCACAAGGTGTTGTTTACGCTACTGCGCCCACAGAAGCTGTCACCTCGCCAGTCACAGTGGTTGGAAAACCTGTCAATGTTCAATTTCTAATATGATTTCATTAAGGGTACCTAAAACCTGTTACCAGATGCTCTATCACGGAATCCTGTATTTGCCCCCAATCTAGCATTAGTTGATTCCAACAATACTAAGGTGTTGATTAAGCCAGACCAGGTGAAGGAGAGCCCACTTGCCAATCCCCTGCTCTTCTTATGCTGGAACCTTAGAAGGAGATACTAACATTTCTGCTCGTGTTAGTCTGTCCCAACACCTGATAGATGACTATGAAAAGATTAAGCAGGCCTGCCAGAAGAATGGATGGCCCCTGGACAAAGGTTAACTATTGCTAGATGGGGTCATCATCCTTACAAGAAAGTTGTGGGTACCACCTGGACCCCTGAGAGAGGAGGAGATCCACGAAGCTCATGAGCCTCCAACTGCTGGCCGCCCTGGCAAGGACAAGAAGCTTGAGTTGGTCCACCGCTCTTAAAGTTGAAAAGGCATTGCCACTGATGTGGCCAAATTCGCAAAGTCCTTTTTGATGTACAACCAGTCAAAACCTAGTCTTCTGAAGAGCTCTGGGCTTCTTGTCCCCCTCTAAGCTGCAGAGGGCCCTTGGACTTCAGTGTCTATTGATTTTATCGTGGAACTCCCCTTGTCCCAAGGTTATGACGCAGTAATGGTTGTGGTGGACCGCTTTACCAAGATAGCCCATTTAATACCTTGCAATACCACAACTACCTCCATCCAGATGGCCTTCCTCTTTGTGGACCACATCTTTTGCCTACATGGCTTTTTGAAGAGGTTATCAGCGATCTCAGCCTGAAATTCATTTCCCAGTTCTGGGAAGCCTTATTGTTCATTTTAGGAAACCCCCACCGCTCTACAGCCTTCACCCTTGGTCTGATGGACAGACAGAGAGGGTGAACCAAGGTTTGAATCAATTTATGCGTAGGTATTACTACGCAGAGCAAAACAACTGGGCCTCTCACCTTCCGCTGGCGCAAATCGCCTATAGTACCCTTACCTCATAGCTCTACAGGCACGTACCACTTTTTGAAACTATTGGTATAATCCCAGCTTCAACATAAGCCCACGGATTGAGTCCAACGTTGTTGCTGCTAATGAGCGCACCAAAGAGCTCAAAGACATACAAAAGGCAGTGAAGGATCATCTTGTTGATGCTATAAAAATCTACAAAGCGTATTCTGACTGCAAGTACGCAAAGTCCCTGAGTACAAGCAAGGTGACTTGGTCATGGGAAATGACAATAGCCTCCACCTGAAACAGCCTTGCCGCAATTTAGGCTTCAAGCATGTTGGACCCTTCAAGATCATCAAGAAGGTTGGCCTAACAGCTTACCAAGATAATATAACCCATTTATCAAAATGTTTAGCACCCTCCATGAGTGACTCCTGACCCTTTTGAGGGTCTCATGCCATCCCACCCTGAGCCTGTAATAATAGATGGCAAACCAAAATATGAGATCGATGCTGTTCTTGCTTCCCACCTCTTCTGACGTTGCCTCCAGTATTTGGTGTCCTGGAAAGGGTATGATGAAGCTGAGAACAGCTGGGTATCCCATAAAGACTGTTCCAACGCTTAGGACCTAATCTTCTACTTCCATGCTAGGTTCCTCAATGCTGTAGGCCCTGCAACCCAAGCCTTCTTAGCCGCCATAAAGCTGCCAACCCCCACAAGAAATTTGCTTTGGGTAACTTCCCCTCAGGTGGTATAGAAACCCATCTAATAGTGGAGGGTGATGTCACAGTTAGTGATATTTTTCCTGGTGTGGAACGCCCCACCAAAGCTAAGCACAATATGCCCTTGGAGTCAAGGACATAACCTTTAAGGGTCATCAATGACCTCTCTAAGGTCATTGGATGAAAATGGGTTCTGGCTTTGTCAGCCATTGCAAAGGAAATAGTGCCATATAGGCAAAATCTGTTGAAAATCAGCTTGAAAAAAACTAAGCTGGTGCGAGGTTATGGAAATCTGCTTAATTTGCAAAATCTGAATTTTGCTAAAAGCCAAAAACTTACCAGCTCAGATCAGTTTTTGTTAATCATTTTGAGACTAACAAATCTTCCCTTTATATTCATGCCTAAGCTGTGAAAAGCTTTTGCCTTTCTCATATAAACAGATAAATTTCAATAATGTTTGGGATTATTTGCTGAATTTTCATCATACTTTCTAATTAATTTTTTAATAATAATATAATGTTAAAACCTTCCACAATGGAAGGACAAACTTTCAATAAGATCTGACCATCCCATTTGGCGTGAAACTTCCCTCACACTGCAGCCTATTCCTCCAAGTTCACTGCACCGTATTTTGCTTCTTTCCACTGAATTACTTACGCCAACCCCTGAGCTCTCAGGGACCCTTGTCCCTGATGGTTGGCTTTAGTTTGGCCTGTGTTTTACTAAAGAAAAATATATGGAAACAAAAGCGAGATAACATGGGACGTTGCTTCCTCCTGCTTGGCTATTTTGCTTTGTTAGGGCACTGTTTTTCCTGGCGCTTTTCCTACTGTGACCTCCTGCACTAAGTTTCTTATTACAGGTTCTAGCATACCCAAATGTTCAGGTCTTTCCTTGAGCTAAGTGACTCACATTATATCCCAACCTACAAATAAAGCGGTGATGTTGTTGGAAAAAAATCTCCTGGCCTTAAACTACTCTACAACCAACCAAAGTTTATTTTCACTCTTAAGAGCGCTTCTCGCCAGTTTGCTGAGAATACTCTCATTAGACTTACAATATATGTCTTACTAGCTTGTGCTGCACAACCCCCAATTTCTTTGTCTGACTCTATTGGATTTAAGATTCCGGGGTGAAGATTTACCTAGCCTTCTTATATTAGGACACAGTCATTTTTTAGAATTCAACAAGAAGGAGCAGAGAAAATAGTACTGAATTCCTCTGAGGAGGTGGACACTGCACAACGACTATTTCACCATTGGCCTATATAAATTAAGTTTGTGAACAGAGTAAAGTGTTATGTCAGCCACTCAAATATGGAACTAGGGTATTACTCAGAGGCCTAATCCATTCTCTCCCAGGGTGCTAAAGAAGCCATTGTAGTGCAATTGGGACAGTATCATTATAAGGATTATTTCCCATGAAAAATATCTCAAAGGAACCCTTAAAAACGTTTGCAATTCTTTTATATCCTGATGATACAGCCATCACATCCTAGCATATCTTGATGGTTCATCAAGTAGAAGAGCATCTTTGTAAGTACCCAGTTTATGAGGTTTTTTTAAACGTGCGCACCTTATTAGACCCTGAAGATCCCACATCTGCTACATAACCTTATGATCAGGTAGCGGCTATGCCAGTTGAAACTTGCGCTTAAACATCAGAATCCAGATCTCTAGATTCACACAACTAACAACACCAGATACTGTATGAAGACAGCAATCTGGGTAGACTTTGTAACAACAAAAACATTATTATCAGAAATAGGGATTTAATAATAAAACAAAGGAGCGCACTGTAGTATCTGGTACTTTCAGTAGCTCAGAGGCTCACTATATTAATCTTAATAGTATAATATCAGCTTTCTACTTTAAAAGATGAGACCCCCTACAGAAGGCAAGTTCACTCAAATATGCTCTCTCTCTCTCTCAGAGTTCTCATAATGCATTTTATGGCTACTAAGCAGCATTAAGATTGGTAAACTACCAGCGTAATAACTAATTAAGCCAGGAAAGAGAGTGATTAGGGCTAGAGGAATTTCCAACATAATATCAATAAGCCAGAATAATCAAAATACACTGGATGCACTTGAATTACTGGCAGCTGGCCATAGTAATTATAAAAAACCTATACCAATATTTTCATGCCAATGCGGTGGTAATAAATTTAGGAGCTTTGCTGCTTATTCATGAATAATAAACCCCTAATTGATAACTTCACATGTTCAGTTTGTGCACTCCTTGCGTTGTCTGATAAGAAATGATATACAATTGATAATAGTATGAAGACTTTTATCCGTAGTTGTATAGATAACCAGTGCTGGTCCAACGCTTGACTGACATTCCTCCTCAAATACTTTAGAAGTCTTTAGTAGGGATTTATAACCTTATCCGACTAACTTGATCCAAGCTCAGGTCCTTAGTTTATGGCCTCTATCTGGTGTCACAAAGTTTGCAGCAATTCCATTCTCAGCTCAGCTTCTCTTCTAAGGACCCTTGATCCTTACTCTTTATCCTACTAAAGAGTCCCCAACTAAAGCACACAGCAATAATTTTTCTGAATATGAACAAAAAAACTAATAATGAGTTCTGCTAAGAGGGTTTTTTCATGTTTTTATTAAGTAGATCATCAGGGGTTTTTATAGAGGGAATTCAGCGCCCAATCCTCAGTTGGAGCCTCATACTTGAAACGTCAGCCATTTTATTGAATTACCCTTCATCGTCTCATCAGCAAATGTCTTCCCCATCCTGGTTAGGATTCCTTTATCATACATCCCCAAGATCTAAAATGGAAAGAGTCAGAAAACGTGTCCCTAACGTTTTCTACTTGATCCCAGCAAACCAACCATACTTGGTGAGCGACCTGCTTAGGTAATAGGACTTGTTACCCATTATTGCAGGTCGCAAACCAACTGATCAATTCATTAGTTGCAGGTGGAATCACTCACCTCGCAACTTTCTCCCTAAAATCCAATTGGTCAGTGATAAAACCTGATCAATCCCAATTGGTAACCTGATAGTTAATCATTGATCAACTATCTGATGCCCCCACTTCATTAGCAACTGTTCCCGATGAGATCTTAAGCATTCACCCAGATTGATCTCTGACAGATCCAAACCAGGAAAATTATCTAAAATCCCCTGAACATTATTAAACGCAAATTCATGCTTTACCAATATACAATTCACTTGCTATAGGGGAATTATCCTCTAGTGATCCATGATAATCTAGATGTCTGGGAAGGTGGGAAAAATCCCAATGCATCCCCCTCTTGCCTGAATCCAACGAGAATAGAATTAGGGCAAGAATACCACCTCGGACATCAGGTCAAATACTTCTTGGGTTCTAGCAGAGAACAGTCAATCTGTATGCAACGCTGCTCAGGACAACTTTCAGCATGCAGTTCTCTTTTTCCTCCTCACTAATGCCTACTCAGAGTGCGGTCCTCCTGACCTTCTGTCATGCTGGGCTGATTGATTTACTTATGACAATACTGATCTCAGGATCCAATTTTCCCCCATCAAGGCATATGACCCGCTGTCATATTCAGGATTCTTGGTCCATCATCCTCGATTTCCTGATTTTCCTTGTCCTTGACAGGAGATTCTTGCTGTTGATGTTTATTTTGTGGCGCAATTAAGAATGCTTAGTTATATTTGCTCTTTTAATTTTCTCATAATAACTCCTTTTCTAATATCATTCTTAATTCTTCTTTGGAGAGCTTATCTCATTAATTTTGTGATTAATTTCTTTAAAATTAGTGCTTAATTGATTCAAAAGTGCATAATGTTGACTATTATAAAATTGCAACTACCCTCCTCTCATTCAGCTCATATGTCAAATTCAGAATCTCAGTACCAACAACTGCTCAACAGCATGTCTGATAAGGATGTTTTGCTCTTCCCAGTGATGAGTCATTATGCATGATGGAACCTCTTCTATGGTTCCCCTAAGACTCATACTCCCAGTCAAGTACCCATGGTCAGTCCTTCCGTGGAATTACTGGAAATGGTATCCAACCCTGATTTTAGGATAGCAATTGTCTCAAATGACTCACAACCAATCCCCCTCTGTCATTGATTCCCAAGTTAGATTTCAAAACTCTCCTGGATTCATCTCCATTTGAAGATACTCCTACAATCATCATCAAACCTCCTAAAGCAACGCCCTCTGCTCTTGATCGATTGTCCTTGCTGGATTGTACTTGCTTCTGAAGTCCTCTTTCTGACTCAACCAGTTTTAAAAACTAGATGTTCTGTCAACTGAACTATCCATCGGAAATTTTGAACATTTCAAACTCCCTTACACTGAATTGAGGACCCAATTGACTGAGGCTTTGTCCATAGCTCTGAATTCTTCCAATCTTGAAAACATCTTAGATCAGGATATTGCAGTTTATGATACTTTTCTTTCTCGTTGCAAACACTTTTGCAACCTATTCAATTCAAGACTAAATCTAGTTTGATAATCTCACAGAGGAGATTAGTCTGCGCCCATGTCAGGGAGCAGTTGGGCAAGTAAGGTAAGAAGAGCAGGCGGAAGGCCCGCAGCCTCCAACGTTTGAAAACGCCCCAGAGAATCCGGCGGAATAGACAAAAATCTCAAAAAACTGGCGGTCACAATTTCCCCAGAGATACTCACGTGGCAAGCACGATGCAACCAGTACATCAACACGCCACACTCCCAGCCACTTTTGCTGGTGGAATTTGGAGTCCGTGTGTATCTGGACATCCAAAAAACGGCTTATGGGAAAAATTTTATGAAGATGTACACAAAATTTTCCCAACTGCGGTGTACGTTGCATCTCACTCCATGTCATGCGGTTGGCTGGACCTAGGTTTCAAAAGCAAAATAGCAGCAGATGAGGCTGCAGTGGTGCGCATAGTGGTTGACCTCCCCAAAGGGCATCAGGTCGTCAAAACCAAATGCACCAGATGGACAAAATCAAACCAAATTTTCCTCACATTTGACTTTTTGCCTACTACGGTAAAACGTGACATTTTGAGCAGCACCTGAAAGATGGTCTCGCCGTATACAGCAAAATACAATCTTTCAAAATGCAACGCTTCACGCTGATGCCACACCTGTGCACTGGCAAAGCCATCGCAGTTCTGACCCCAACTGAGGAGATTGCGAAGGACCTAACCCAGATCCCGCACTCCACTTTTATTGATATCACAGGGCATACCACCCACCCATTCTGGGTAACCGTGGACAGCGCGCCCCCATTTGCACCCACTGTGATGCATTCAGCCATAAGGCGTACGCATGCCCCACCAAGGAGGGCATCACATTCCAAGAGCACCCCTCAGTGGCCATGGCCAGCGGAGTGGCGCACTACAAACCAACCGCAAGCACCAAGGAGGCTTTCCCGTGGGGAGCACAAGGCTGCTACCTATTGGTAAAGCCCATCTCCCCGCAGGAGCGGAAGAAGGCCAAGCAGGCCCATAGGGCCGCGGCCAAGTAAGCGGCCAAGGCCACCACCGCCATCCCACACTCCCAACTCCAAAGACATGGAGACCTTCGTGGTGGAAGCGACTCAGGAATCCATCATCCAATCAGATTGGGAAGCCCATGCCAAGCGGGCCACTCAATCTGAGGATCTGATGGGAGATTCAATCTCACCCAATCGCTGCACCCAAGCTCTGGTTGAAACTGACTTGGGACCTATCCCAACTGAAAATTTTTTTTGACCTGCTCGACGGTGCACCAAACTCACCGCACCACAAAAAATTTGTCCAAAGTTGGGAAAACAAAAAGCGAAGGCCAAAACCAACGCGACTCTTTCCAAAAAAATTAACAAAAATCCTGATAGCGTTGCTGCTAACACCCATGCTGCTGTAAAAGCCCATGGGGATCTAGAGCAGGCTGGTGGGCCCAGGTGCCCACCCCTCGCACCTAAGGTGCAATGGGGCAAACCTTCACTCTAGGGACGTTGAATATCGCCAGACTCAAGGCCTCCCCATCCTGGGCTAGGAAACTGAGTTTTTTACAACACAATTTACCCGTGGATAACCTGGTCATCCAGGAGTCCCACTGTCCATGAGATTCCGAGGAAGCTTGGAAAACAATGCTCCTCCCATCCCTATCCTTTTGGTCAAAGCACTGTGGGGTGCTAAATTTGGAAAAATAATTTTTTCAAATTCACATCCTCAGAAAAATTCCTAAATGGCTGAGTGCTTGTCGTCACCTTCTCATGGGCTGACGTTGCGCACGCAATCATCAACATCTATGCCCCAAATGGTGCACACAAGCATTGGGAATTTTTCTCGTTGGTCAAATCCCTCCTGCTACCCCCTGATTCTTTCCTAGTTGGAGACATGAACTGTTGGCTAACCTCACCAACGGACCAGTGGCCTCCCTCACCCCACGCCCCACAGGGTCACGTAGAACTACGCGTTCTAAAAGCCACCCTTGGGTTAATGGATGCGCTGCCGCGACATACCCCACTGCTCAAAAACATGACGCATCCCCACGTCCACAATGGCCAATTAAGGTCCATGACCCGCATTGACCTTATTCTAACGCCGGCGAAAATCTGACCCCACATCTCCCACTTCAAAACAATGAAAATGGAATTCTCTGACCACCGACTGGTCTTGATAACCTACCACTTACACGTCACATTTGTAAAGACCCCACATTGGTGCAAAATCTGCCCCCCGAGCTCGCATCACCAGGATTTTCCATGTGGGTGGAAGAGGCAACTTTGGCAAAATCGTTTGTTGCACCATTTTGCGCGGACCCCATTTCCACATGGGCAACTTTCAAAGAGGACACCATCCGCCACTATCACCATCTCTCCTCCAGACGCTCACAAGCCACATCAGCAGTTATCTTGCACGCTCTGGAAGAATTGGCCCACTTGGAGTCCAACATTCCAGCCACAGGATACAGCCCTGCATGGGGCCGGAAGTGGGCAGAGGCAGCCGCCCACCTCAATGCACTCAAAAGGCAACACAAACATCTGGTTTGTGTCCAATACAGGGCCACATGCATCACTAAAGGTGACAAGTGCACCGCATACTTCTTTAAAAAAATTTTGCACCACGCCAGAGCGTGGCCTGCACACAGGTGTGAAGATCGGATAATTCCATTGTGGACACACTGGCTGAAGTGGCAATCGAAATGCAAAAATGTTACTCTGAGTTATACCGAGCTGAACCAATTCTGCTGGCTGAAATGGCAGAATTTCTCAACCGAGCTCATATCCGCACCATTTTCCAATACCTGGAAATAATGAATTTAATTACTCTGAACAAATTATGGACAGCCATTTGCAGTGCGCCAAACTGAAAATGCCCAGGCCCAGATGGCATTCCATATGAGTCCTACAAAAAATATTTCAAATATATATCCCCATTGCTGCTAGCCTCACTTGACCGAAGCCTGCTGAAAACGCGCCTCCTACCAGGAGGACATGAGGCCTTTACTGTCACACTCTTCAAGAAAGGGGATAAGCTTGACTTAGCTAACTGGCGCCCCATTTCTCTAACAAACACAGACACAAAAATTTTAATAAAAATCATGGCTAACCGTTTAAGGAATGTAGCATCTGCCACCATCTCCCCAGAACAATTCGGTTTCATCCCCAGAAGGTTGATTTGGGATAACGTGCACTCCGTGGCTAATGCATGTCAGTCCACAGCCTCTGGGGCACTGGTATTCTTGGACCAACAAAAGGCCTATGATAGAGTAAACTGGGAATACTTAAGGGCCTGCCTCCATCAATTCCGCCTACCCCCCCGCTTCATAAACTGGGTAATGCTGCTCACGGAATCTGTGACAATGGCAGTGCGTGGCCCAGGCTTCCTAATGGAATTAGTCCGCCCTCAAAGGGGCTTGCGACAAGGGGACCCCCTCAACCCACTCTTATACAACTTCAGCCTTGACCCACTACTGCGAAATGTGAATGCCCAACTCACTGGGGTCCATGTGCCAGGCCAAACCCCAGTCAAGATGATGGCATTTGCAGATGATTGCGTGGTGGGGGTGTCTAATAACAAAGATGCACGCGCGCTTGAAGCCCTCATCCAGGAATATTCCAGGGTAAGCAACGTGGCACTGAACGCCTCCAAAACTGAAATCATCCTCCTTGGTCAGTTTCAGAACTGCTGGGCCCCAGCAATTAGTTCCCAACCCAGCCCATCTGCTCGCCCATGTCCAAGCCTTACTAACTCAACACACACCACTCCACTGGTGCTCCCCTTCGTGCCACGTCCTACCATAGTACTGGTACGCCATCTGGGCGTGTGGATGGAGGCAGGCAGATATGCGTCAGCAGTAATGGAGTGCCGTATACTGGACAACGTGACGAAGCGAGTCGCCTCTCTCAGAGCCCACCCTACTACCCTCACTGGCAGGGTTGTTCTTGCCAACTCTATGCTCCTATCCAAAGTCTGGTTCGGAGCCCACGCCATCCCCTTCTCCCCATGCTTCTTCAAATCCCTGTATGTTTTGCTGCAAGGATGGCTTTGGTCAGGCCGCCCTCCACCAGTACGGCTAGAGGTCATGTTTGGCCCTCATCATCAAGGTGGCATGGGCCTACTTGACTTCAAAGCCCATGCTGTCAAGATCCTGGGCACTTGGATCGCGGCCGTCACCGCTCCTACACTCCCATCCCAACACTGGTTCGCGCGGCCTGCTCCAACTTCTCCTGAGCCTTGGGTCTCAACAATCCATCAAACCCCCACTCCCTGATGAAATACCTCGCATCACACACATCGGCCACAGGTCCTCACGTGACTAAAACCCACTACAAACGAATCCTACTCTCCATGCGAAGCGCAGAGTGGAGAATTTATATTAGCGGACATACAACCTGAAGAGGCCGCCCCTCTCCTCAGTTCACACAATCGGTAAAGGGGCTACCCATCCATGATGGCGTGATCCCCATTCGACCCCATGTCCTATCTAGGGTGGACTACCTGGACATGATGGACATCCCTTATTACACTGAGACCCAAAAGACTATCTGGAAATACGCACACCATCCTCTGTTGCAGCCTCAAGTCCGCTCCCATGTGTGGTGCTGCCTGAGGTGGGTGTATCGTACAGCTGAGCGCTCTAACGCTTTACACTCATCCTGTGTCGTGTGTGGCCAGTATGGAACGCTGTTCCACCGCCTGGAGAAGTGCCCCACCTCTAAAGTGATATGGCGCGAAGTTCAACGTCTGCTGGGCCAGGATCAAACACATCCCTTCAGTCTGTCAAGAGATATGTTTGCTTCATCAATGGCCTCCCCACTTCCACCCTCCCTCCGTGCTCTGGTGGTTGCAATCGCCATGTGGACTATCCACACGATTGTCTTGGATGCCATCGCTGGCTCCATCCCCACCCTCCCAGAAGCTGTCCACAGCTTCCAGTCTCATTTGGTGGACCACTTTCAAGCATGGATGTTTGGTTACCTCCCACCGCGTCGCCGACAGCTGGTCTCCTCCTGGTTCCCAGTCTGGTTCATCAAATCAGACTTCTTCCTCCACACGTGCTCAATAGTGGCTACGGCCCCTTCAAACGTTCCCTCCCCCTCCCCATAAGTGGCGTTCCCTCTGGCAACAAGAGATAGCATCGCTTCTCTGGGGTGCCTCCCCTGGTACTAAGTTTGTCTTTCCTGAGTCATATTCGGAAGTGTCCATCCCATGGTCAGCCTTCCCCGCAATAAATTTAAAAAAATTGTGATATTGCAGTTTATGCTCTTCACTTTGCCAACCAAGCTTTTCAAAGTTGGGCCATAAATCTTCCAGCCTCTCCCAGTTTCCATCACTCTTTCTGCTTCAACTTCCAAGAAGCTCATAGTCATCTTCTGCAGGATGGCATCTGCTCCCTTCATGACTATCTTATTTATGGTGCGTCCCATCGGTGCCTTACCCTAATGGCTTTGATCGGGTGCATGATTTGGAAACCCCCAACTATTATCCAATGCTCAATGCAGCTCATATGTCCAATGTTCTTGACAAAGCCCATTGGCAAGCGCTCAAGACCAATCTTCCAGCTCTGGTGCCATATCAGGATTACTCAGGGTTATTTGCTGACTGCCTCTTCTTGTTCTGTTGCTTCCCTCCCCAATCCAGGGTATCATGTTTGACAAGTACTGATATTTCCATCTCTCTTCCCCTTGTTGCTTTCTCACAGGGATCGGCCTCTGCTCAATGAACTTGGCTTCAATTAGGTCTAGCCCTTGGTAGCTTCTGATCTCACATAGATTTTGATGGTTCGTTCACTCCTACTGCAATAAATTATCCCATCCCCAAGATGTGACATAGGAGAAATCCCCAAGTTGAGGATAACTAATAAAAAGTTATATAAATACATTTTTTCTGTGCATTTTTAACAAATTTTTTTCTGCTATATTTTTATCAATCTTTTATTTCATTCTTATTTTTTTATATGGGACATGACCTTCACTTGGTTAAGCGGTCCATCTTTTTTAATTATTTCCCAAACTGGTTCTAAGGTATACTTAGACCTACCAGTTTTCTATGGTTCAGAGGTCTTATTTTTCAAGACTTAACCATCTAGTTTAGTTCAGTGGTCAATTTTGGACTTAACCAAATCATCAGGACATAACTAACTCAATGGTTTGGCGGTCCTTTGGGAACACTCATTATTATTTTTTTCATTGATCCACTTCTTTAGAAATTTAGCATGGACTTGATTCACTATCCTACCATCCAAGAGGTTCTTGATGGAATAGGCGTCTGTCACCATCTTGGCAATAATCTCAATAGACCTGCCACAATGCATCTAGATTTTTTATTTTCCCAAAGCCATGCATATCACAATATGCAACTCTTTCACCTATTTGGTATTCTAATAAGAACAGTCAGTTCTTATCATCCGTCATTTTTGCCTTGATACTTTACTTCAAGGTCATATTGAATGCTTGTGATTACATCTCAATCAGAATATTTGATAATTGGATCAGGTACTTCCCAGCGCTCATTTCTGATGCTGGTTCCACCACCAAATTTAAAATGGTGGCAATGCGGCCTTTCTTCCATATAGTAACTCAACGGTATTTCCCATCACCGTATTATGACTTATGTTGTATTCAAACATCACCAAACTAAGGTATGTTCCTCATGCAGAAGTTCTTCCTGTACTAGCTTCCTCAGCGTTGCAGACAGCGTTCCATTGACCCGTTCTACCAGTCCATTCATCTCTGGAAAGTAAGGTAATGAAACGACTCCTTAAATCCCCATTATTTCATTTAATTGTTGGATCACTTGAGACATGAAATTTGTTCCATTAATGCTCAACAAGACCTGCAGGCATCCATGTCAATATACTATTTGATCCAGGATAAACCTTACAGTGCTTGTAGCGTCTTCTTTCGCCAGGGCCTTTGTTTCAACACATCTCATCAGATAGTTGATTGCAACTATGATGTATTTGACTCCCCTGGTACTCATGGTTAATGGTCCCATCATGCCAATGGACACCATATGTCAAGCAAATCCAGGGCAGAATAGTTGGGATCCATTCATGTTCTTGTGAGGCTTGTGCAACTGGCACTCCACACAACAAGCCAGATAATCCGTTACATTGTAGTTGATGAACTCCCAATAATACTGGTGAATTTGATTGGTCATTGTCAGGATTTGAGATAACAAATAAATCAAAGTCCCCACTTCCAAATTGAGCCATAATGAATCAGCTCCCAAACCTATCTGAACAAAAATGACTTCAGGATTCTCCTCCCTAATTTCTGAGTCACGTGGGGCGTCATTTCCACCAAATTAGTCAGGTGGGCGGCGAAATACGTAGAGGTTGCCCAGGTGGCAGATAATCTGGAAGACCAGGAAAGATCCTGAATGGATGGGGTGCATTGATCCATGAGGCATTGTGTCCCCAATCACCCTATAAATATCAAATCCTTTTAACCTAATAAAATATTTGGTATCCTAACCAATTTTCTGTTTCCTTCTCGACCTTTCTGCTAATTTGCAGCTTCAAGCCACCTTCATATCTTAGCGACAGTCTAGAGAACTGTAGTGCTGACAAACGTGGTGCTCACTACAGTGGGCTCTGATCTGTCCCAAGTGAAAACGTCTATTACAATGGAAAATACTAGCAGCCCTGAAGATCAAGATTCTGGACGGTTAAAAAGCGTTGCCCAATGGGCTATTACCTCATGGCATGAAATACCAGTTTCTTAACCTGAAAGGTTAAAATTCCGGGCCACATTCCAGTTCACCCTGCCTTTCTTTTGATGGAAGTCAGTACTAACTTCAGTACAAGAACCTTATTGAGGTTGTCCAAAAATTTTTAATGGCATCTACTCCGTGAGTGCATACTCCCACCGTTCCTGTGCCACTTCCATTCCATCTACCATGCAGGACCTCTATGACTCAGCCCAGCTTCCAGCAGAAGAACTCACACTGGGTCCCAAATGCTACCTTCGCAACTTTGTTCACCCAGATATCTATCATCTACTACAACTAGTTGGGCTGCACCATCAGGAGGTCTCCCGGCAACTGGGTCTCACCCAGGCCCTACTCACTCACATCATCAATACTTATAATGCAGCCTCCTCTTTTGTCCATGACAACCGCGCGGTCATTATTGATAAACAATGGCTTATCAACAAAGTCCAAGATCAAATTGTGGTTTTAGATAGCGGGATCTCTGGCTATCTTGAGGACAAGCTGCGTCAGAACGTCCAACTCCTCGAAGCAACTTGGAATCAATGCCTCCTTCAAGCCAAGGATCTGGTATGAACCTTACAACAACACTATTGGGAGCTGGCCTCTTGCGACTACCCCTCCATGAGTGAAGGTCCTGAAGGGCCTAGGGGACCTGAAGGCCCCAAAGGGCATGAGGGAACTGAAGAGCCAGAGGGTCCCCGTGGATCTCCTGGCCCCAGGTCCCTCAGCTCCTACCGCTGCTGGCCCTGAGGACCCATGGCAGAAGGATGTGATGACAGCCTTGCTGCCCTACACAATCAAATTTGGAATGTAGCTCAGGAATGCAAACTCCAAGTGGATGGAGTCCCCCTTGACCTTAGGGTATCCATTGATGCCCTGTCAGAGAAAATGGGCAACTTAAGTACTTTTGCCAAACTTACCAATACTCAAATCTCTCAGCTGGAGCAAACTTGTTTAGGGTTTGAAACCTGTTTGACCACCCTCAAGAGCCAGCTTAACCTCCAGGGCGTCGACATTACTTCCTAGAGGAGCAACTCAAAAATAATGCTTCCATTTCCTCTCTCAACCAAAATTGGGGTGATATCCAGGAGGACCTTGAGGGCCTACAATGATGGCTAGACCAGCAGGGCCCCCACGACTATGTGGAACTGAGATCTCAGAGCAGTTCCCTTCCCTGTTGTTAACACCCTTTCAACTCCGCTTGTAACTTACTTTAAACCTAGTTTTAAAGAAAGGTTAACCCCCCGGCCAGGAGAGCATTACCTCCTTCCTATATGCATATGAGAGCTCCATAAAGAGGCCATTGATCAGCAGAAGATAAAGCATATCCACTCCTGCCTAGATAGCACTGCCCAGGAGATCATGACCCCCATTTGAAGGAGTGCACCACCTGGGAAAAGGTCCATACCACTTTAATACAAGAGTTTGGTAGCAATCAAACCTTGGCAACTAAAAACAGGCCTTCATGGGTATCTGACTGAATAAAGGAGAAATCCCCATGGAGCATGCAAGTCTTTTTTATGCTCAAGAACAACCCTTGGTCACTAAAAATCGTGTCACCTTGGAAGATGCTATTACCAACATCATTTCTGCTCTGGGATCCTACCCTGAGGTCAAATGAATATAATTGGACAGAAAAATGGGTTTACTGCATCTGAGAGATCAAGAAAGCCCTTAACGAGATCCATGCGTCGACTATACACACTAAGGCTACATTCACAAGCCCCTTTAACCATCCTAGAGTACATGTGGTCGAAAACCAGAAAATTCCAACCCTGATGCACTTACTGTAATGGTTTCAGACACAGTGCCATGACCTGCTGGAAATGACTTGCCGAGGAGGTGGGAAAAGGGCCATCAGCATGAAGGACGAGGCGCTTCATGTTGACATCCCTAACCAACCTCAAGAATCCTTCATAACCTTGATTGAACCTGGAGCTAATGCATCTGGAGAAGAAATTTCGGTATCCAATGATAATAAAGAAGTTAATACTGCTTACTCTGGGGGAAATACCCCAGTGGTAGAATAGGGACCTCTACCACTGCATCCCCAAGTTGATTCCGGTACAGGAACTTTGGGTAGGGGACGACTATGACTGTGTTGGCTTTGTGCACCAATGCCCCAAACTGAGATAGCGAATAGCAAAGGTGGTCAATGGAGTTCCTGGCCTATCATACGCTGCGCATGGAGATTTTACAGATTTTATCCTCCTTTCCCATTCATTCAATTTCCCCTTAATAGGTGAAGTATCGTCCCCAGGCCGGCCCACCTCAAATAAAATTTAATACTGCTTACTCTGATTCTGATGACTCTCACATGTTTCTCAAACTGAAGCCCCAGTTTGGATGTTTGTTTAGCCAGGTCACAGTTCAAGTTAATAAAATACCAGTCCTTACCATAGTCAATAGTGATTCCCCCATGAATGTCATATTCTCCAAGTTAATGAAGCATATCAATATCGCTCCAGATATGCGAAACTATATGGAGTATGGCACGGCTTCCCCAATATACCTGATTTATAAGAGCTTATTCCTCTCTACCAATACAACTTGGAAAGCTTGCTGTAAACACACCTACTGTTGCTCTAGATAACCCTAGCTATAACCTGCACCTTGGGACTCAATTTCTTTGAGACTATTCAGCAGTACTCCGTTATGATGGCGGCTTTCTATCCTTACTGGGGCATCAGGTCCCACTGATCTTTGAGGCCCCTTAAAATTCTAAAACTGAGTTCAAAGCCTGAGCTTATTTGCTGGAGAGTGAAGGTTGAATCAATCGGCTCAAATATCACATTAGGTGCTCCTGAGTATGACTGCCTTCTCCTGCTGTTGATGGGCAATAAGCATGCCAATCTACTTACCTAGGGCGACTACAATACCTCCAAAGTCCTAAATCATTGCTGACACCCAGGTCCATGTTAACATCCCCTTGTGATACCTATTGGAAGTCTGAGGCCAAGACAACCCATTTTACAAAAGAGGTGCTAACCTGCCCTGGGATCCTAGATCCAGCTTATGCTGGATCTATATCAGTGTTGTTGGCCAGCCTTACTGACAAACCCAAAAATAGTAGGTCCAAACAGTCCTGCCGCCTATGTCCGCCTACTACCGGTGGAAGCTAATGCCATTGTCTGAAGCTTTGGGGACTTGAGAAATTTCAGCTTGGTAGCTCCACCATCTACTAGTCTAATCAATACTAATATCAGCAAAGACCTCTCAGATGACCAACAACGTAAGGTTCTTGAGTTGTTGGGTGAGTATTCAGACCTATTTTCAGCCTCAACCTATGACTTTGGAAGAATGAACGGAGTTTTACATCATGTAGAAACAGGAGATGCTCCCCCTTTTGGTCCCAACCTTACCAAAAGAGCAAGGTTGAAGAAGCTCAGGTGGCAGTGGAACTCAAACAACTACTCAACTCCGGACTCCTGGTACCATCGCGCAGCCCTTGGGCCTCTCCTCTTCTGCTGGTTTGAAAGAAGGATGGCAGCCACCGGGTTGTGATGGACTACTGATGACTCAACTCCATCACCAAGAAGGGCAGTTATCCTCTGCCCCAAATTGATGATTCTCTCCATCTGCTTGCCAGACCTCAGTTCTTTTCCACCATGGACCTTGCCAGCGGATATTGTCAGGTTTAAATCGCCCCTGAAGACTGAGCCAAGTGTGCTCTCATAGCCAACGAAGGACTATTTGAGCCCACAAGGATGCACCAGGCCTTTGTAACGCCACGGACACTTTCCAAAGTGCCATGGATGGGGTCCATGGGGACTTGAAGCTTTCATGCATCCTTGTCTACCTAGTTAATGTTACTGTCTTCTCACAAACCATCAATGGGCACATCAAGCATCTCTGGGAGGTCTTCAATCGGCTATGAAAAGCTTCCATAAAGCTTAAACCTTCAAAGAGCTCCTTCTTTAAATCTGAACTGAAGTTCCTGGGACACAAAATTTCCAAGGATGCCATCCAGCCTATACTGGACAAGGTCGACGCCATAGAGAAGATGACACGCCCCCAGAGCTTAAGAGATATCTAGGTATTCCTAGGCATGGTGGGCTAATATCATAAGTTTATCCCCCGGTTTGCTGACCTAGCTGAGCTACTGTTCTACCTCCTTTAAAGGAAAGTGCCGTTTAAATGGCGGCCTGAACAAAATGAGGCTTTTAATGCCTTAAAGACTGCTCTATGTACTAAACCCATTCTAGTCCACCTGCGCTTCAACCAACCCTTTTGTTGTTTAGAGATGAAAGTGATGTTGCCTTTGGGGTATTATAGTCCAACATGATGAAAACCAAGTCAGCCATCCCGTGGCCTAATTTAGTAAGACGCTGAGTAAAGCTGAACAGAACTACAACATTACCGAGAGGGAGTGCCTGGCTGTCCTGCTAGCCATCAAACCTTTCTAGCCTTATCTCCAGTGTACTCTTTTTACTAACATTACATACCACTCCTCGCTCCAATTGCTCCAACAAATGAAGAAACCTGATGGCTGATTATCCAGTTGGGCTTTACAACTACAGAGCTATGATTTCGCCATTGTCCATTGTGCAGGCACAATTAATCAAAATGCTGACGGCCTCTCCAGGATACTGGTGCTATCAGCTTTGACCCCCAAGGAGGATCAGCTGTATTATCTAATTGGCCAACCTGAGCAATGGGAGTTGGGGACCCCCAAGTTCTACGCTGAACTCTGAAGGATGACTCAAGACACTCAAATTAAGGAAGGGCTGCTTTACAATAAGGTCAATAAGAAGTTGCTCCCATACATTCACCCCTCCTCCCGAACTGATGTTATTCTAGAGGGCCATTCCACTTTGGGACATGGGGCCATTAAGAAGACTAACGAATGGATGAAGTCAAGATGCTACTGGAGCAAAATGGTAGAAACCATCTAAGAGGTCTTGGAGGCATGTATGACTTGCCGATCTAAAGACTGAGCCAATCCTCAATTCCAACACTTGGTTGTTGCCCCAACTGGGCCCTTCAATGTAGTTAGCATTTATGTGGTGGGCCCTCTTCCCACTGGGTTGTATGGCCATAAGTATATTATCCTAGCCGTGGACCACTTAACCAAGTGGATTGAAGCAATTTTGGTCCCAGCTGCTACTGCCAAAGCCACAGCCCTCTTTATCGTTCAATCCATTTTCACCCAGCATGGGTGCCCCCAAACCTTACTTTCGGACAATGGATTGAACTTCACCTCACAGGTAATACAAGAACTTAACTCACTATTTGGCACTACCCAAAGTTTCGCTGCCAATTACCAGCCCTCTACTAATGGGGTGGTAAAACGCACTAACGCAACTCTTATTTTCATTCTACTAGAAGTTAGCTGCCTCAGATCCTGCCCGTTAGAACCATTGCCTACCCAGCGCTTTGCTTGCCTACAGGGTAAGCTACCACTGAGTCATCAAGATTTCCCCATTCGAAGCCCTATATGGGCGTGCACCTCAGCTACCAAGTAGCATCCAGCCATTTCTTGAGATCTCTGCACCTGAGAACTCCACAATTAACTATGGGGCCTTAGCCAGAGAAATTGTCCGACTTCAAGTCCTAGCCACCCAAGGCATAGTCACCACTACTGGAAGAAAGACATCCTGATTTAATCTCAGATGACCCTCCTTATCAACTTTTCAATTTTGTGACCTTGTTCTCTTCTATCACCATTGACCTGGAGGCTGACAAAATAAGCTAGACGCTCTTTGGTCTGGACCCTATAAGGTCATTTATAGTGTGAAGTCTGAAACTCCATTGGTGACATCAACCATGGGACTGTGGTCAATCAGGTGCATGGTTGGTTCCTTTGGCCGTATACCCCCCTCTGAAAAGATCTTGAGGGGGCGTTGTCAGGATTTGAGATAACAAAAAAAAAATCAAATTCCCACTTCTTAATTGAGCTGTACCAAATCAGCTCCCAAACCTATCCAAACAAAAATGACTTCTAGATCCTCCTCCCTAATTCCTGAATCACGTGGGGGAGCATTTCCACCAATTCAGTCAGGTGGGCGGCGAAATACATTTAGGATTCCCACGAGGTGGTCAACCTGGAAGAACAGAAAAAGATCCTGAATGGATGGGGCTGCAACGATCCACAAGGCACCATGTCCCCACTTACCCTATAAATATTGAATCCTTTTAACCTAATAAAATGTTTGGTATCCTAACCAATTTTCCGTTTCCTTATTGACCTTTCTGCGAATTTGCAGCTTCAAGCCACCTTCAGACCTCAGCGACAATCTAGAGAACTGTAGCACCGATAGTCTTCTTCTGTAGGCCTCCATGCCTGACAACCTTATGAGCAGCTTGAATGATAGCCGCTATTTCCAACAGCTTTGGAAATAGTAATAATTTTCCTTTAATCATTTTAAAAACTTGTCCATCCATGATCTCAGTGTTTTCTATTGCTTTTTGAAGCACACCTTGGAGTCCTTGGGGCATGGTTCCCAATTTCTCCTTCAACCATTCTCTTAAATAACTCATCCGCTACTGGTATACCACTTGGCCATTGGTAACCTTGATAAGCCATCTGCATTTTGATGAGAAGCACCAGCTCGATGACTATCTCATAATCATAAGACTTTAGCTTTAATGCCCATTGGGCCAGTTGTCCTTATGGTTCTCTTAAATTGTGTAGACAACACAATAAGGATTGGTACATCATCACTTTGAAGTGCATTCCATAAATATACTTCCAAAACTGTTTACATGTGTAAATTACCACAAGGCATTCACGCTCAGTCACAGTGTAATTCCTCTCAGCTGCATTGAGTGACCAACTTACATATGATACCAAATGTTTATCACTGAGTTCATCCACTTGGCTCAGGATGGCGCCAATTGCCGTTAACAAAGCATCAGTCTATATTATAAATTCTTGATTAAAATTTGGATATTTCAAAATCGGTGCTTCTATCAAATACTGGTGTAATTCATTTTAAAGAACTCTGCGCCTCTTCACTCCAAAGAATTCTTTTTTTGGATCCTTCAGTAAATGAAATAGGGGCTTGGTAATTCTCTCAAAATCCCATATGAATCTTTGATAGTACCTTCTAGTACTAAAAAAATCTTTGATAGTATCCAACCATTCCAGGGAACACTTGGATATCTCGGACAAAATTTTGGCACAGCCATTCATTCTATGGCCTCAATTTTCTGGGCTTTCAGCTGCAGTCCACTAGAGTTGATTACATATCCCAGATATTCCAACTCTTTCTTGAAGAAGTTTCACTAACTCAGCTTGATCTTCAGGTTAGCCATTGAAAGTCTCTTGAAAACTTCTTTCTAAGTGGGTAAATGGTCAATAAATTTCCTAATGAACCCATTTATATTGTCCAAGTACACCAGGACGCATGACAACTATATGTCATTCAATATGGCTTTCATGGCCCTCTTGAATGTCACAGGCGCATTGCATAGACCTTGAGGCATCCTCGTTGGTTGATACAGCCCCTGAGAAGTGAAAATCGCGCATTTCTCTTGGTCTTCCCTTGGCAAATTGATTTGCCAATATCCAGATATTAGATCCATTGCGGAGAAATATTTTTTATCACAATTAATCTAGCGCATTATCAATACATGGTATTGGATACAAATCCTTCTTCATTATCTTATTCAGCTTTCAACATAGATCACCACCCAATTAGAGTTGTCCTTCTTCTTCACGATCAGGATATGGCTCACCCAGGGACTCAACAATGGAACTAGAAGCCCATGGTTCATTAGTTTACTGATTTCTTCCTCCACTACCACTTTGGCATCCTTTGACCATCAAATCAGTCTCATTTTATTGGCAAATTTTCCCTAGTGTCAACTTTGTGGATTAGATTTCTTATTCATCCCAAATTGTGATCGTCTTGGGTGAATACTTTCCAATACTTGTCAAATAAAATTTTAGCACCTTCTCCTGCTGTCTGTCCATCAGATCAGTGATTTGCTCTTGATTGACCAATAGATTGATGCTTTTGGTCACCCCTGCCAGTAAACCCATTTCATAAAGAGTCCTAAAATTGTGGAATTTCCTCAATTCAGCCGTCGGGATTAGATAAATAAACTTGATGATCTGATTCTTATTAATCTTCATAGGTTTTTTACTCATATTTGCCAGGAGAACTTGAATTTCTCCATGGCCCAGCATAATTATTCCAGGAGCCATCCAAGGCTCTACTCTGGACTTCTTCCAGGGGCTTCTGACTTCTCCATACAGCATTTCAGGTATCTCTAGCATCAACCTGTGGCAACTATGAACTCCAATCCCAGTGGTATGATCCTCGACCTCTTGATCCTCAATGGTTTTCTTAAATTTCTATGATTTCTTTTGGTATTTCTTGTCGCTTTCAGCCAACTAATTTGATAACAAATTGCTACAATGCCATCATTGTAGATCATATTGATGAAGCTATTCCTCCTCGTCAGTGGAGCTTCCCCATCTTTCTGATTAACTAATGGTAACGTCTGATCCAATATAATCAACGTACTATTCTTAAAGTAACATTTAACTCTGTACTTTTTAGAAACTCTTTCCAGATCAGAATATCATAGTTTTGGTTGTCCAAAACTATTTCTGGGGAAGAAACCACTAAGGATCCAAATTGGAGTGGTAGAGCGCTATACACTCTACAAGAAATGGTGGTATTTGACCTGACTGTCCCTTATTCTTTTTTATATTCTTAATTGGGCGAAATACTCATCTTCACCAGCTTGATCAAGACAATACTAATAGGCGCTCTGCTTTCATCTATTTCCAGCACCTATACTCAAATAAACCAGTATATCTATATACATACACTCATAGTATTGTAAAATCGTGTTTACTGAGTGTATAGTGGCATTATTTGCCAAATTGAGGGTGTGAATTAATTTGCGACAATATATCAGACAATGATTGCTTGATTGCGCTAAGGGGGATAGACATGTTTGCCTAATTTAATTTTACCTTGGTCAATTCTTCCAAATTCTCCTAAGCTCAAATCTTGTCCACCAGTTGTTATGCATACAGCTGAGCAACTTCCTTAATAATTTCAGGGTCAATCCCCTTTGCTCCAGATCTGCTTACTCAAATTAACATCCAAAATGACCACTCAATATAGTTGATCCTGAATGTCATCATTGATGAACAGATCACCAAAATTAATTTCTTAATCTAAGATGTTGGGGAGAATGGGTTTTTCTGCAGCTCTGGACTGTTCCCTGTCTAGGCTGTGGGCCCTTTTTCTGACACCTGTGCAGGTTTAGTCTCTTTCGCCTGGACCACTTTGATATGTTCCTTAGTCTTCTTGCAATGAACAGCGAATTGCCCTCTTCCTCTGCATCTGTAACAGCGTTAGAATTTTTATTGATCTGCTTGAACTCTTTGGGCTTATATACCGTCATGGTTCAATTATTAGACTTCTTAGCGCCCTTGGTCCCCTTCATAGGATTCAATTTTTCACACTGAACTTTAAATTTAAATTTATTGTGGGGAAGGCCGACCATGGGACGGACACTCCCGAATATGACTCAGATGAGACAAAACTTAGTACCAGGGGAGGCACCCCAGAGAAGCGATGCTATCTCTTGTTGCCAGCGGGAACGCCACTTATGGGAAGGGGAGGGAACGTGTGTAGGGGGCGTAGCCACTATTGAGCACGTGTGGAGGAAGGGGTCTGATTTGATGAACCAGACTGGGAACCAGGAGGAGACCAGCTGTCGGCAACGTGGTGGGAGATATCCAAACATCCACGCTTGAAAGTGATCCACCAAATGAGACCAGAATCTGTGGACAGCTTCAGGGAGGGTGGGGATGGATCCGGCGATGGCATCCAAGACAATCGTGTGGATAGTCCACATGGCGATTGCAACCACCAGAGCACGAAGGGAGGGTGGGAGGGGGAGGCCATTAATGAAGCAAACATATCTCTTGACAGACTGAAGGGATGTGTTTGATCCTGGCCTAGCAGACGTTGGACTTCGCGCCATATTACTTTAGAGGTGGGGCACTTCTCCAGGCGGTGAAACAGCGTTCCATACTGGCCACACACGACACAGGATGAGTGTAAAGCATTAGAGCGCTCTGCTGTATGATACACCTGCCTCAGGCAGCGCCACACATGGGAGCGGACTTGAGGCTGCAACAGAGGATGGTGTGCATATTTCCAGATAGTCTTTTGGGTCTCAGTGTAATAAGGGATGTCCATCATGTCCAGGTAGTCCACCCTGGATAGGACTTGGGGTCGAATGGGGATCACGCCATCATGGATGGGTAGCCCCTGTACCTCTTGTGTGAACTGAGGAGAGGGGCGGCCTCTTCGGGTTGTATGTCCACTAATACGAATTCTCCACTCTGCGCTTCGCATGGAGAGTAGGATTCGTTTGTAGTGGGTTTTGGTCCCGTGAGGACCTGTGGCTGATGTGTGTGATGCGAGGTATTTCATCAGGGAGTGGGGGTTTGATGGATTGTTGAGGCCCAAGGCTCAGGAGAAGTTGGAGCGGGCCGCGCGGGACCAGTGTTGGGATGGGAGTGTAGGAGCAGTGACAGCTGCAATCCAGGTGCCCAGGATCTTGGCGGCATGGGCTTTGAAGTCAAGTAGGCCCATGCCACCATGATGATGAGGGCCAAACATGACCTCTAGCCGTACTGGTGGAGGGCGGCCTGACCAAAGCCAACCTTGTAGCAAAGCATACAGGGATTTGAAGAAGCTTGGGGAGAAGGGGATGGCGTGGGCTCCGAACCAGACTTTGGATAGGAGCATAGAGTTGGCAAGAACAACCCTGCCAGTGAGGGTAGTAGGGTGGGCTCTGAGAGAGGCGACTCGCTTCGTCACGTTGTCCAGTATACGGCACTCCATTACTGCTGACGCATATCTGCCTGCCTCCATCCACACGCCCAGATGGCGTACCAGTCCTATGGTAGGACGTGGCATGAAGGGGAGCACCAGTGGAGTGGTGTGTGTTGAGTTAGTAAGGCTTGGACATGGGCGAGCAGATGGGCTGGGTTGGGAACTAATTGCTGGGGCCCAGCAGTTCTGAAACTGACCAAGGAGGATGATTTCAGTTTTGTAGGCGTTCAGTGCCACGTTGCTTACCCGGGAATATTCCTGGATGAGGGCTTCAAGCGCGCGTGCATCTTTGTTATTAGACACCCCCACCACGCAATCATCTGCAAATGCCATCATCTTGACTGGGGTTTGGCCTGGCACATGGACCCCAGTGAGTTGGGCATTCACATTTTGCAGTAGTGGGTCAAGGCTGAAGTTGTATAAGAGTGGGCTCAGGGGGTCCCCTTGTCGCAGGCTCCTTTGAGGACGGACTACTTCCATTAGGAAACCTGGGCCGCGCACTGCCATTGTTGCAGATTCCGTGAGCAGCATCACCCAGTTAATGAAGTGGGGAGGTAGGCGGAATTGTTGGAGGCAGGCCCTAAGGTATTCCCAGTTTACTCTATCATAGGCCTTTTGTTGGTCCAAGAATACAAGTGCCCCAGAGGCTGTGGACTGACACACATTAGCCACAGAGTGCATGTTATCCCAAATTGACCTTCTGGGGATGAAACCAAATTGTTCTGGAGAGATGGTGGCAGATGCTACAGTCCCTAAACGGTTAGCCATGATTTTTGTTAAAATTTTGGTGTCTGTGTTTGTTAGAGAAATGGGGCGCCAGTTGGCTAAGTCTAGCCTATCCCCTTTCTTGAAGAGTGTGACTGTAAAGGCCTCATGTCCTCCTGGTAGGAGGCGCATTTCCAACAGGCTTTGGTTGAGTGAGGCTAGCAGCAATGGGGATATATATTTAAAATATTTTTTGTAGAACTCATATGGAATGCCATCTAGGCCTGAGCATTTTTGGTTTGGCGCACTGTGAATGGTAGTCCATAATTTGTTCGGAGTAATTAAATTCATTATTTCTGGGTATTGGAAAATGGTGCGGATATGAGCTCTGTCGAGAAATTCTGCCATTTCAGCCAGCTGAATTGGTTCGGCTCGGTATAACTCGGAGTAATATCTTTGCATTTCGATTGCCACTTTGGCCAGTGTGTCCACAATAGAATTATCCGATCTTTGCACCTGTGTGCAGGCCACACTCTGGCGTGGTGCAAAAATTTTTTTGAAGAAGTATGCGGTGCACTTGTCACCTTTAGTGATGCGTTTGGCCCTGTATTGGACACAAACCTGATGTTTGTGTTGCCTTTCAAGTGCGTTGAGGTGGGCTGCTGCCTCCGCCCACTTCTGGCCCCATGCAGGGCTATATCCTGAGGCTGGAATGTTGGACTCCAAGTGGGCCAATTCTGCCAGTGCACACAATATAACCGCCAATGTGGCTCGTGAGCGTCTGGATGAGATATGGCAATATTGGCGGATGGTGTCTTCTTTGAAAGTTGCCCATGTGGAAATGGGGTCCGCGCAAAACGGTGCAACAAATGATTTTGCCAAAGTTGCCTCTTCAACCCACGTGGAAAAGCCTGGCGACGCAAGCTCTGGGGGGCAGATTTTGCACCAATGTGAGGCCTTTGCAACTGTGACGGGTAAGTGGTATGTTATTGAGACCAGTCAGTGGTCGGAGAATTCCATTTTCATTGTTTTGAAGTGGGAGATGTGGGGTTGGAATTTCGCCGGTGCTAGAATAAGGTCAATGCGGGTCATGGACCTTAATTGGCCATTGTGGACATGGGGATGTGTCATATTTTCAAGCAGTGGGGCATGTCATGGCAGTGCATCCATTAACCCAAGGGTGGCTTTTAGAATGCGTAGTTCTACGTGACCCTGTGGGGCGTGGGGTGAGGGCAGCCAACAGTTCATGTCGCCAATTAGGAAAGAATCGGGGGGTAGCGGGAGGGATTTGACCAATGAGAAAAATTCCTGACGCTCTTGTGCACCGTTTGGGGCATAAATGTTGACGATTGTGTGTGCAACATCTGCCCATGAGAAGGTGACAATGAGCACTCGGTCATTTAGGAATATTTCTGAAGATGTAAATTTGAAAAAATTGTTTTTCCAAATTAGCACCCCACAGTGCTTCGACCAAAAGGATAGGGATGGTAGGAGCATTGTTTTCCAAGCTTCCTCAGAACCTCGTGGACAGTGGGTTTCCTGGATGGCCAGGATATCCACGGGTAAATTATTTTGTAAAAAACTCAGTTTCCTAGCCTGGGATGGGGAGGCCTTGAGTCCGGCAATATTCAGCATCCCTAGAGTGAAGGTTTCCCCCATTGCACCTTAGGTGCGAGGGGGTGGGGCCCCCTGGCCCACCAGCCTCTTCCAGGTCCCCATGGGCTTTCACAGCAGCGCAGGTATTAGCAGCAACGCTATCGGGGTTTTTGTTAATTTTTGCGGAAAGAGTTGCATTGGCTTTGGCCTTCACTTTTTGTTTTCCCAACGTCGGACAAATTTTTTGCGGTGCAGATAAGTTCAGTGCACCGTCGAGTGGGGCAAAAAAATTTTTTCGGTTGGGATAGGTCCCAAGTCATTTTTAACTGGGGCTTGGGTGCAGTGATTGGGTGAGATCAAATCTACCATCGGATCCTCAGATTGAGTGGCCCATTCAGCATGGGCCTCCCAATCTGATTGGGTGATGGATTCCTGAGTTGCTTCTGCCATGAAGGTCTCCATGTCCTCCTGGCGTTGTGAGTGTGTAATGGTGGTGGTGACCTTGGCCGCTTCCTTGGCTGCAGTCCTATGGGCCTGCTTGGCCTTCTTCCGCTCCTTTGGGGAGATGGGCTTTACCAATAGGTAGCAGCCTTGTGCTCCCCACGGGAAAGCCTCTTTGGTGCTTGCGGTTGGTTTGTAGTGCGCCTCTCCACTGGCCATAGCTGCTGAGGGGTGCTCTTGGAATGTAACGCCCTCTTTGATGGGGCACGCATGTGCCTTATGGCCAAACACATCACAGTGGGTGCAAATGGGGGCGCGCTTTCCACGGTTACCCAGAATGGGTGGGTGGTGTGCCCTGCGATGTCAATAAAGGTGGAGTGCAGGATCTGGGTTAGGTCCTTTGCAATCTCCTCAGTTGGGGTCAGAACTGCGATGGCTTTTCCGGTGCACAGGTGTGGCATCAGCATGAAACGTTGCATTTCAAAAGATTGTATTTCGCCATATATGGCGAGACCATCTTTCAGGTGTTGCTCCAAAATGTCACGTTTTACCGTAGTAGGCAAAAAGTCAAACGTGAGGAAAATTCTGTTTGATTTTGTCCATCTGGTGCATTTAGTTTTGATGACCCGTTGCCCTTCAGGGAGGTCGACCACTACGCGCACCGCTGCAGCCTCGTCTGCTGCTATTTTGCTTTTGAAACCTAGGTCCAGCCAACCGCGTGACATGGAGTGAGGTGCAACGTACACCGCGGTCGGGAGAATTTTGTGTACATCTTCACAAAATTTTTCCCACAGGGCCATTTTTTGGATGTCCAGATACACACGGACTCCAAATTCCACCGACAAAAGTGGCTGGGAATGTGGCGTGTTGATATACTGGTTGCATCGTGCTTGCCACATGAGTATCTCCGGGGAAATTGTGACCGCCGGTTTTTTTAGATTTTTTTCTATTCTGCCAGATTCTCTGGGGCGTTTTTGAACGTTAGAGGCCGCGGGCCTTCCGCCTGCTCCTCTTGCCTTGCTTGCCCAACTGCTCCCAGACATGGGCACAGACTAATCCCCTCTATGAGATTATCAAACTAGATTTAGTCTTGAATTGAATGGGTTGCAAAAGTATTTGCAATGAGAAAGAAAAGTTTAAATTTCACACTGAACTCAGCTTAAAACTTCTATTAGTGGCATCAAATGTATTTATTCAAAGTAAGCCGACCAGGGGATGGACATTAATGAAACTAAAAAACTAAAACCTAATGTAAATAATCGATTTAACAAAATGCCCAAAATGAGCAGATTGAATGATACATACCAAATGAAAATAACCAACCAGGTGTAGCAGCGGAAAACCGCTTATCTGACCATGGCGGAAGGTGAGGGGGTTTGGGGCTCATCTTTTGGCAGCAGTTCCTCATCCCAGAGTAGGCATGGGCCAAGATGGAGAGCAAGGGCGTCGGAGCATCAGCATAATGTGGTCAATATCACTAATGATTGGTATCTCATGGAAATTGCCAGCTAAAAAAAGGCGCTGATATATTTGGCTAAAGCTTTTTCAGCTTTAATGCGGGCGTCTGGGAGTTTAATAAATGTGGTAATATTGGTTTAAGTAATCTTAGCTTTAGGATTCCGTGCTACAGTTACCACATTCTGGATAGCATCGTTGGCATCTTTGTGTAATTGATTCATTATATTCTTACTTTTTTGAGGTGAGGGTTGAGGGAATAACAGGAGGGGAATACCTCCTGTGAGCATTACCACTGATTTGGCGACAGCTTTGTGGAAGGGACGACAATCTGGCGTAACAGCTGCTTCAACTGCAATCTGGTGGTCACTACAAAATGGTTCAGCATTTATCTGTGGGGCATATAAATGAGAGGGGTATATGGCGTCCCATTCTGAATTAATAAACCGCTCAATTTGTAAAAATGGTTCTTCATAGAAATTACCTGATTTGTCAATTTCAGCTAATAATTCCCATGGGTTCTGGTTGAATTAAATTGGGGAATTATCTTATGGATGATGATTGCTTGTTTTTGTGGCAGCATGGGGGTGAACTGTTGTCCAGTCCTGTCCATGATTGGTGTTAGCATCTGTGGCACTTGGCGTGGAAGGAGCCTGATCGGTTGTTGCGGGTATTTCTGTAATGATAGGCTTTAGAGGAGGAGGGTAGGATAGTACCCCAAACCACAAAAAGCATGTGGTTGGTGGCAGAATGGATTCCAGTGGATTAGGGCGCAGAGCCATCGGAAGCCATTAGGAATGGGCATTTGCATTTTTAGTGGTCCAACTCAAAACAGGATAGACTGATAGTCCGCCCGCCCTCAACATGTGCCTAGAATGGATGGTCAGGGGTAGATGGGATTACAGCACAGGGAGGAATGGACAAAGCAATTATATTAGAATCAGGGCTGATCATGATGAATTCCCGAGGCCCAGCTAGGCATGTGGCCCCATTTGGGACCACAAATTGTAGGATGGGGTTGGAGCCATAGGCTGTAAAACCTTCCATAAGCTCCTGATGGAGAACCGTGGGGGGAAGGTGAGTAGGCAAACCAGAAAACTGGACCACCAAAGTGGTGTCAGCTGGGAGCCACATCCAAGTGGTGGTAATAGGGGTACCCTGGAAAATCAGGGGCACAGTTTCCACAGTGGTGGCATCTGATTCACATGTGAAGCCCAAGTTGAATGCCCCTTGTAGGGGCGGAAGTTTATGAATCTGGCAGGTTGCATCACCACCTGAGCTATTTCGATTATTTGTTTATCATTATATGGGAATAACTTCCTATATTAAACCAAAGGCCAAAATGCATATTGCTCTGGGGAGCACCAGGGACAGTGGGTCACTGCCTGGGTACGTGCGAGATGGGTGTTAAGATACTTGGGTGAATTGAACTGACCCAAGGTTTTGTAGGGACTGGATAAACCAGTTTGAGCGCGTTTTCCCACCGGACAGAAAATGCTAGTGAGAGTTTTGCCACTGCCCCACACCAGAGCAGCTAGCGGAGAATCCAATGACATGGGGTAGGATTAGAAGCTGGAATTTAAAGTTTTATTTGTTTACTTTTTATTAAATTTAATCAGAAAGTAATTCTGAGTGGAAAGAAAAGTTTTTGGGGGATCGAATGTAGCTCCTAATTTTTCAAATGAAATACCATCTGCAAGGTGGTAATTGTGGTAGCAAACATTGAAGACATCAGCGATATAAATTGTGATAGGGCTAAAGAGACACTTGCAGTGTGATATATGATGCCACAATCATCCAGCACTTTTTCTCCGCACAAGATCTGCTATTCTTGAGAGATATGATCGGCAAAACTCATTAAGGATTCATCCTTCTGAAATTAAAATCCCATGAATTCTTGTTTTCGTTTTGACATGCATGTGGGACTTCCAAATTCTTTCATGTTGGCCGCCTTGGCCTCTGAGTATGACCAGCTGTCCCCCTCTAGATGGGCTAACACTAGGTTCTGACAATTTGTATCCAAACATTTCATCACCGTCAAAGCCATTTGATGATGACTGTAATCAAACATTGTCATGTTGAATAATAAGAATAATGCAGAAGCATTACCCAATGGAATGTAGGTAAATTTGGCGGAGCTTTAAATTCTTCCAAAGTTTCTCTAGCCACCACTCTTGGTTTGGCTACCCAACTAACTTGAGGAGTGATTTTGGCAGTCATCTTCAAAATAGCTGTGAATGCAGTCAGCATATTTCTTGGAATAGTCGCCTTCCCAACTGGAGTTCAGGAGTCCTCTCTTCAGCTTCAGTCACCGCATAGGGCTCACATTCAGATTTATGAGTCTTCAACTTCTTGACTTGCTTCATCAGCTGCTCTATATCTGCGGTGAATGCCCATAATCAAATGTGATCCACTTCACATTCCATTTTCAAGAATAAAACTTCTTGAACTAAATCTCCTTCCTTTTTCTTTAAAGATGTTATTTTTCCTAGTAACTCATTGCCAAAACTAGAGACATCTTCGATTCCTTTCTTGATCTTGGTAACTTTCTCCTCCAAGGCAGAAAATTCTCACTAATCTGCAGAATTCAAGCGTTCTTGTTGACAGTTGCCAACTATGTCCAGAGTTATCTTAACTCAGTCTTATACAACATCTTGTTCTAGTGTATCCTACTCAACTACAACCCCTTTAGTGAGCTTTTCTTCCTTGTTGCAAACACTTTTGCAACATATTCGATTCAAGAATAGGTAAGTTTAATAATCTCATCAAGGAGATTAGTGTGGACCCAATGTTGGGTAGAAGTTAAGCAAGCAAAGTAAAGAGCACAGGAGTGGGCCCCACACTATTCAAAATTTGTAAATGCCCCAGCGACACCAGCAGCCTCAATAAAAATAGTAAAAAACTGGTGGTTAGTATTTCCCTGGAGATTTTGGCCTGGCAGACAAAATGTAACCAGTTCATCAATACTCTGCATTCCCAGCCCCTGTCGTCAGTGGAGCACAGAATTTGAGTATTCCTGGGTATACAGTAAATGGCGCAATGGGAAAAGTTTTGTGGAGATGTACACACTCCTTTCCTGAACGCAGTGTACGCTGCACCGCACTCCATGCCCTAAGGTTGGTTGGATTTTGGTTTCAAAAACAAACAAGAGGCAGATGAAGACACAAAGGTGCGTGTGGTGGTGAACCTCCTGGACAGTCAATGGGTAGTTGACACAAAACGCACTCGTTGGACAAAACAAATCAAATTTTCGTTGTTTGACTTCTTACCTGCAATGATTAAGCGCACTGTGCTAAGCACCACCTAATGACTGGGTTCAAAGCATATGGGGAAATCCAATGCTTTGAAATGCAGTGCTTTACGCTCATGCCAGACCTGTGCATGGGCAAAGCAATCGCTGTACTTACCCCATCCGCAGGGGTTGCAGATGATTTGACCCAAATCCCCCACACCGCTTTTGTGTTAATTGATCGGCAAGAATCACGCCCATTCTGTGTCACCGTGGATAGTGCGCCTCTTATCTGTACCTCTTATTGCACTTTTGGCCATAAGGCCCACACCTGCCCCACCAAGGAGGGCATTGCCCAAAACGAAATTATCCCAAATGCAATGAGCGGTGCAGAAACCCATTATGAATTGGCTATAGACACTGACGCCGCCTTCCCATGGGGCATTCAGGGGTGCTACATTCAAGTCAAACCTGTGTCCCTGCAGGAGCATAAGAAGGCCAAGCAGGCCTGCAGAGCGGCAGCCAAGGTGGAGGCCATGGCCGCGTCTGTGATCCTGCCTGCCCAGATCCAGGAGGACATCAAGTCATTTGCTGCGGAAGTGGGTCACGAATCCATCCACCAATCGAATTGGGCCACCCAGCCTGAAGATTTGCTTAGTGAGTTGGATACCCCTGACCAAAGTTACCAAGCCTTTATTGAAACTGATTCGCCCATCATTTTTCTACCAATTTTTTCGCATACCTGCAATGGGGCACCCCAGGCACACAGCGATGTGAAGTCTTGCAAAAAAGCTGGAAAAAAGTCCAACAAAACCACACTTGCATATAAAGTAACGGATTCCCTTAAGGAAATGTATGATGGCCCAGTGAAAAGGTCACATACCACTGCCGCAGAAAAGGCAGAAAAGGGAGGCAAAGGGGGCCCTTTCCCTCGCACCTGAGGTCAATGGGGGAGCCTTTACAATAGGGACGTTGAACATCACTGGACTCAAGGCCTCGCTGTCTAGGGCTAGGAAACTGAGTTTTTCATAAATAATTAACCTGTGGACATCCTAAACATTCAAGAAACCCAATGTCCATATGGTGCAGAGGATACATGGGCAACCAAGCTGCTCCCTTCCCTTTCCTTTTGGTCACCGCACTGTGGGGTGCTTATACAAGTGACCCAAAATTTTAAATTTATTTTCTTCAAATACATACCTCGACAGCCATGTCCTTGTTGTGTCCTTTTTGTGGAATAATGAAGTGCACGCTGTCATCAATGTATATGCACTGACCTGTGCACAATCTCATCTGGAATTCTTCTCAGCTGTTACTTTCCTCCCACCTCCCCCTAACCTGTTTGTGGTGTGTGACATGTACTGCTGGACAAACTGGCCACTGACTGTTGGCCTTTGGCGCCTACGCCCCGCAGAGGTATGTAGAACTTCATGTTCTCAAGGCCACTTTGGGGTTATTTGATACCCTGCCTCAACAGGCTCCGCTGCTCTCAAACATGTCTTGTCCCCATGTGCACAACAGTCAGCTGAGGTCAATGTCCAGCATTGATCTTATTCTTGCACCGTTGAAATTTCTGTCTCAGGTTGCACACTTTATGACAACGAAACTAGATCTATCCAACCACAGGCTGGTATCAATTTTCCTTCTCTTTGTCAAACCCAGTGGCACAGGTTCCAAAGTAATGCAAACTCCGCCCAGCCGAGATCACGATGCCTAGGTTTTCCTCATGAGTGGACACCAAAACCTCAGCTCCAGAGTTTAACACACCGTTATGTGTGGACCCACTTTCTACCCTGGTAAAAATTTAAACAAACACCATCTGCCAGGCCCACCACATCTCATCATGTCGCTCTCAGGATGCCTCGTCAGTCATTTTGTGAATGCTTGCAGAAGTGGACCACCTGGAATCTAACGTCCCTGCTGCAGGCTACAGCCCAGCTTGGGGTTGCAAGTGGGCATAAGTGTCCGCTCACCTCAACTCACAGGTAAGGCAAAACAAACATCGCGTTTGTGTGCAGATTAAGGCAAAGAATATAAAGGTGGGTGACATGTGGTCCGCGTACTTTTTCCAAAGACTCTTTGCACTGAGGCAGAGCTTAGCCTGCACACAGGTGAGGCGGCCAGACCACTCCATTACAGATACTCCAGCCAAAGTGGCAATCAAAGTTCAAACTTATTACTTTAAATTGTATCCATCTGATCCAGTTGAACTGGCTAAAGTTGCTGATTTTCTTACAAAGCACATATCTGCACCATTTCCTGTTATCTGGAGTTGATAATTTTATTTCTTGGGAAAATATTGGTCCACCGTTTGTGGTGCACCGTACAGGAAATGCCCAGATCCAGATGGTATTTCTTATGAGTTCTACAAGAAATATTTTACTTAGTTCTCCTCCTTGCTGCTTGCCTCAATGAATCAGTGTTTGCTTGAAATGCTCCTCCTCCCTGGGGACCAAGAGGCTTTTACAATAACGTTGTACAAAAAAGGGGATTATCTGGACTTGGCCATCTGGCGCCTCATTTCACGAACTAACACTGATACTATACTATTTAATAAAATCATGGCCAACCGCCTAGGGGACGTTGCCTCTGCTCTCATTTCCCCTGAGCAATTTAGTTTCATTCCCAAGCGGTCTATTTGGGATAACATACATACTGTAGCCAATGTCTGCCAATCCACGGCTACTGGAGCACTTGTTTTTTTAGACCAGCAGAAGGCTTATGATAGAATCAACTGGGATAACCTCAAAGCCTGACTCCACAAGTTCCACCTCCCCTATCAGTTCATTAAAATTGGGTGATGTTGCTTACGGAATTCACCACAATGGTTGTGCTTGGTCCTGTCTTCCTCACTTATGTAGTTCACCCTCTAAAGGGCCTCCGTCAAGGGGACCCTTTGAGCCCACTCTTATATAACTTCAGCCTTGACCCACTTTTGCTTAATGTAAATGCCCGCCTTACTGGTGTCCAGGTGCAAGGCCAAGCACCAGTAAAGATGTTGGCGTTTGCTGATGATTGTGTGGTTGAGGTTTCTAACAACCATGATGCACGTGCTCTTGAGCTACTATCAAGGTTTACTCCAGGGTAAGTAATTCTGCACTAAACGCCTCCAAAACCGAAATCATTCTCCTTGGTCAGTTCCAAGCTTCTGGTCACCAGCGCCCCATTTTCTACCTTCTTCAGCAGCTAGCTCATGGGTTTGCTTGCCCCGCCCACCCCAATTCTCCCTGCTTGTGCTCCCTTCATGTCAAGACAACTGTTGGTTGGGTATGCCATTTGGGGGTGTGATTAGAGGTGGGAGGGTATGCCTTAACGGTGATGGAGAACCCTATCCTGGACAATGTTACAAAACACGTAACTTCCCTCAGAACCCACCAACTTCCCTCATAGGCAGGGTAGTTGTTGAGTTGTTGACTGTTCTAATTGTCAGATATTTGATAGGGACATAATAATGTTAATGAGCTTAATTTATTATGAATCATATCAGATATCAGTGATATAGAACAGGAATATTTTAAGCTTATGTACAGATTAAGATTTGTGGCCTAGCAATTCCACTTAATAATATTTTAATATGATGACATGGGCATGGGGGCTTTGTTGTTTAGTCAGACCTAAAATAATAGCTGACTAAATGACCCATGCTTGTGGGCTTTGTTGGTCTATGTCAAAATTAGTTTTTAATGCTAATCAAGTTTTTGATCAAATTAATTACTAATTAGTGGTACAAATTGCCTTGGTATGTGCTGCCAATTGCTTGAGATGAGTATTGTTTCAGTTATTTGCAGACATGTTAGAAATACTGTCTTGAGTATAATTCCAAGTTTGAGACTGACTCTGAGACATTTGGGATGTCTCAAGTTGAATGGATTGTAGACCCTCAAATAAACTCGTTACTTTCTCTGGCCAAGTGCCATAGAAATTGAGGCGTCATGGATAAGATGTGGTGAACATCGAACCCTATAAATTATCCAAAGTTCATAGTAATAAAATATAATCAAATATCAATCATTAAATATTTCTACAGTTCTATAGTTTGATTTAAAAGCTTTTAGTATTAATACTTTACGTTGTATTAAGTCAAGGATTTACTTGGGATCAGGAAGATCAGGGTAGCATGCTATCGTCTAAGTAATGACAGAAGAATACAACTTTAAGTAGAATTACCAAAGAGTTATATCTTAACTATAGTCACTGTCTGGTCTGTTGTCTTGATACAATAGACGTTCAAAACTCCGCCTTACTGCATAAAAAGAACCAGCCATCCTTAATAGACCAGAAATTTAACAAGTGGCGCTCATGGCTGGGAATGCAGATGGTGACCACGCCTAGTATGGGAGTAAAACCAATCCATTATTTAGAGCTATTACCGACATAATGGTGATACAGAAATGACTGTGTCCCAAATTAATTTGAATGATGTACCTATCATTACCTACCCTGATGGCCCATTTCACATGAAGAACTTGAACGACTCAAGCATCAGCTGTTAAGAGGGTACCAATGGGACAAGGGCCTGCGGACAACAGCAGTAATCTTTTTATTGTCAATGACAGCAAGATGTGATTTGGATAAGATATCTAGCTCTTCATCAATTGAGCGTAGCTCAAGTCAGAAATAATTTAATTGGGATTGAGAATATCACAAATACTTAATTAAATTTGTACATCCCAAATCTATAAATTCTCAGATGACAATTGCTCGCCATCATGCAGCCATTTCAAAGTTGGTTAACTTCTCACACAACTCCAGCCAGGCGGCCCAAATTTTAAATGAGCGTTTAGAGGACAACTTTGCTGAAGTCCGTTCTAGCTTGGAAGCAAATTATAATCTGGCTAATTAGGCTAATGACAGAGTGGCATAATTAGCACAAGATCTAAATGATAGATTGAATCCTATCTTTGGCAATTTCTTAGAGAAAAGAGGAATTACAGAAAATTGGGTTGATAATATCACACAGACTTCTATCAAAGCTTCTGAGTTCATGAGACTTAATCACAAAGCTCAAGAGGCACAGCTAACCACTGATGATGAATTTTTTAATCAGCATCGATGACTGTGAGCCCAAATTTTGTAAATGAAGGATGAATATACTGAAAAAATCAATTACTGGAAAACACAATTTAAAAAGCCCAATGAGCAGAAAATAAAAAAAAATCAAGATTCTATTGATCATCTCAATTGGCAGATTAATATATAAATGAGGAAGTCACCAATATTAAAGAGTCAAACAATCTTCTTCATGGAGAAGTAAATCATTGTAAGAAGACTATTAAGGAAAAAGACCAAGTGATTTCCACTTTGCAATTACAAACCACTAGTCTGAATGAGGAAATTGTGAAGTTAAAGTTATAAATTAGAAATCGTGTTAATTGGGAAAATGAAATTATGATTAAATCCAAAACTTGGATGATGGGCGTTGCCAATGTGCTATAAACCATTCAACTGAAAATGCTTCCAAATACTATGAGGATGAAGCTTCAGAAGTAGCCAATGAAATAGATTCTACACCACATAGACAGATTCCTAGTAATATGGTTGCTTTGGCCAACCCAAGTTCCTCTAGCTGTGATGCAGTGCCTCAACGCCCTAGTACATCTGGCCCAAGCCATCAAAGAAGCAATTCTGATAACCCTGGGTGGGAAAGCGATAACAACAAACCATCTAACCTGCCTGCATTTGACAAGAATGGAAGTATCACCACATTTGTTAAATGCTTTTAATTGGCTATGTATGGGGCCAGTGGCTGCAACAAAGAGCTACTATGATTAACTGCTTGGATCAGTGGAGCGTTGAGTTGATTATGCCACATATCAATGAAAACCCAACTTATGCTGGAGTCAAAGAGGTTATGCTTTATGAATTCAGAGGTCCAGAATGGATGTCGACCAGAAAATCTAAATTTATGAATATTTGATTTAAAAAAGATGAAGCCATTGATGAATTTGCAGATCAATTCTATCGTGAAGCGCAAGTTCTCCTAGGTGCTAAGGCTATGGTCAATTTTGACGCTAATATTGCATTATAACATTTGGTACAACCTTACTGAAATTTGTCAAATGTTTTAATACCTGCCTTTGTACAAAATCTTACAACATCTGAACTAGTTGATTATCTTTGCAGATGTTCACAGAATTATGGCCCTCCTAATACTGGGTACAAATCAGGACTGCCTCAGTTGTGAAATCCATTGAAGCCAATAAGAAGATTGAATATGATTCGCCTGTGAAAACTGAGCAGAACTCAGATACAAAGCCTACACGCTCAATGAATGATAATACCTGCTATAAATGCAACTGTAAAGGGCACTTTGCCTCTCAATGCCATCAGCGCAACATCAATGTAGTCCTTCCTGATAATGTGCAGGAGAAGGGAAAAGAACAAGCACAATAGATGTGGGATGCTCTATTGTGCCGGAAAAACCAGTCCCACCTGATTGATAAGAATACGCAGGCCACAAGGCATTGCTTAACAATGAAACAAATTACATTCTAGTACCAATTGAAGATTCTACAAATGTACATGCAGTAACTCGCTCTCAGAGTAAGGTTGTAATACCTGAGGCCTCTGAAGTAGTAGCTAAACTGTATGTGCAACAATTAATTGAAAATATTCCAGCAGAAGGTCCAAGCAATGCATTCGATACCCTAAGCCTGAAAGGGGTCAATATAGCAATGCCAATTGACAAATTCATCCATGAATGTCCTAGTATTGGAAATACTCTGAAGAACATTCTTAATTCTCTGTATTCTTCGCATATTCACTTAGTAAATTCCATTAATTCCTACTACTCTGAGTGCACTTACGTGGATATTCTGGTCAACAAGATCAAAGTTGTTGTTAATGTTGATAATGGAGCACCAGTAAACATTGTTTCCATGAAGTTAATGAAGAAACTAAAAATTGTGCCAGACATTGACCATCATTGGGAATACAGGACCGCAGGCTCAAAAGCACTAAGAGTGAAGGAGCTTTCAGCGCCTTACCACTGCAATTTGGAGCTTTAGTAGTAGCAGCACCCGCAATAGTGCTTCTGAACACCAATTATGACATCTTAATTGGAACAAATTTTTTAAGGACCTATGGGATCTCATGCGATTTTAAAAAAACGTTTCAACAATATTAGACGAATCACTTCTGATTTATTACTCTAGTGACAATAGGAAGCCTGAAAGCCGTCGTCAAATCTTTATTAATATATCTTATGCCAATGGAATAATACCAATAGGATTTATTCAGCGGGGAAATTGAAGCCATTCCATGGCGACTGCTATAAATGAAAATCGAGGAATACCCCTACATGTGAATAAGGATGTGACAATAGCTCCAGGCCATCAACTGGTTATGAAGACTGGGACCACGCTGGATATTACAGAAGGACTATATGGTGAGGTTATGTCCCCGTGTCATCATTCTTGTATGGAACCTTGTGTGGTGCCTGGGATACTTATACCAGGGCATGGGAAAATAGATGTCCTATTAGAAAATTTGACCAGCCAAATTATTAAGGTCAAGAAATATAAAGTGGTTGCATTTGTGAATCTGTTTCCAAGGGATGAATAAAAATCAGCCATCAAATTTGGAGATTTATCTGAGCTAAGTTTACCAAATGAAACCCTTGGGGCACATACTGTAATCCTTCAAGGATTGTTTACTGGATTATCAGAACAACAAAAGGATGAAGCACTAGAGTTGTTTGAATGATATTCCGAAATTTTTGCCAAAGATGATCAAGATTTAGGTTGTGCAAAAGGAGTCCAGCATTTTGTTGACACTGGAGACCATGCACCTATTAGAATGAGGCCAATTCGGCGCCCCAGGGCTAGTAAAAAAATAGTCATAGAAGAGCTAGAAAAATTGCTAAAAAGTGGAATGATTGTGCCATCTAAGAGCCCATGGGCCAGTCCAGTTTTAATCGTAAAGAAAAAGATGTCAGCAATTGAGTTGTGATTAATTATTGACGCCTAAATGCCATTATGAAAAAGGATTCCTATCTGTTGCCTAGAATTGATGATGCTTTGGATCATCTGGGAGGGGCGAAATACTTTACTGTAATGGACCTTATCTCAGGATATTGGCAAATTAAACTGCCTCAAGAGGAGCAGGAGAAGTGCGCAATGATTGCTACTTAAGAACTATTTTAACCAACACACATGCCACAGGGATGTGCAATGCGCCAGCAACTTTATAATGAGCGATGGACACAATTTTGGGGGATCTTAAATTTTCCTGCATACTGGTTTATTTAATGATATCAATGTCTTTTCACAAACATTTTCCGAACATTTGGAGCACCTTGAACAAGTTTTTGAACAACTGTTGAAGGCTAATCTGAAGATAAAACCTAGAAAATGTCAATCCTTTAAAGAACAATTGGAATTTTTGGTTTCATTATTGATGTCAAAGGCTTGCGGCCTCAACCTCAAAAGGTGGAGGCAATTAACAAGATGCAACCTTCAACGAGTATGATGGATGTTCAAGTGTTCTTAGGCATGGTAGGGTACTATCAAAGATTTGTAGAAGGGTTTGAGAGGATTGCTGAGCCCCTATTCCATTTGCTGAAAGGAGGAGTTCGATTTTGCTGGGCAGAAGAATGCCAACAGGCCTTTGAGGCTTTGAAAACCAGACTGAGCTCCGCGCCTATTCTTTGATATCCTGATTTCAGTAGGCCTTTTATCATACAAACTAACGCCTCATTGACTGCAATTGGGGGTGTGCTATCTCAGATTGAGGAGGATGATGAGGAGCATCTGGTCGTTTATTGCAGCAGGACGCTGAATAAGCATGAGCGTAATTATACAGTAACCAAATGAGTGTGTTTAGCTGTAATCTACGCATGCAAACAATCTTGGGTTCACATTTATGGCATCAAGTTTCAAGTAGTAACAGATCACAGATCGTTAAGATGGCTCCACAACCTCAAGGAACCTGAAGGATGATTAGCCCGCTGGTCTTTGAAATTACAAGCATATGAATATGAAATTATTCATAGAGCTGGAGCAGCCCATCAAAATGCAGACAAATTATCAAGACTTCCTATTTTAGCTGTCCTGAGCAGTTTGGCCAATAAACTTCATGAAAAGATGATTAACCAGAAATATGAAGATGAGCTAAATGAAGTGAAAAAAGTGATAAAAAAAGCATTAACTGACACTGAATATCAGAATGGAGTTCTATACAAGCTCAGGCCCAATGGGCAGCATCAAATTTTTCACAAAACCTTCTAACTAAATGGAAATTATTACATAAGCGCACAAGGCCATAGGGCATGGAGTATTAACTAAAACGCTAGAATTAATTTAGTCAAATTACTCCTGGGATTCAATGCTATTCAATATTCAAGATGTACTTGACAAATATCATTCTTGCCAAATTACAAAACCTAAAAAGACAGATGTGAAGTATCGCTTAATCACCCCCTCTTGGGTTGGGACCATCTAGTACTAAAAAAAGTATCGCTTAACCAAACCCAACTGGGCTTGGCATACTGTATTGATAGATGTAGTTGGCCCTTTGCCTGTGAGCAGCCTAGGCAACAAATACATAAATTGTTGCTATCGACCATCTAACAAAATGGATGGAAGCAAAAGCAATCTGAGACGTTGGGGCCTTAACTACTGCCAAGTTCATTATGGATAATATAATTTACAAGCATGGATGCCCACAGAAGATCTTGATGGATAATGGCACGAATTTTACTGCTCAGATGGTACAACAGTTAAATGAGATGATGTCTATCAAAGAAGTGTTGTCAACACCATACCATCCTGAGACTAATGGTATGGTAGAGCGAGTGAATGGCACTCTAGTCAGCATTTTACACAGAAACGCAGCCTTAGCGCCTTTGAAATGGGCTACTTCTATTAGTGCTACCATGTTTGTGTGCAATATTGGACACCACAACAGTACCAGCCACTCTCTGTTTCAACTTCTGTATGGTAGAAAGCCATCTCTTTTCCATTATTATATTCAGTACTCAAATCAACTGAAGCAATTAGCCTGAATAATTATGTTGAGCAGCTAGCGAAGACCTTAATCAGGTTGCAATCTGAAGCTTACCAAAATTTGATTAGTCAAAAACTAGTCAAAAGAGCTATGACAACACTAAATGAGCAGCAGTGACTAAATTTAAAGAAGGAGACTTAGTAGTATATTGTGATACTCATAGCACAGGCCATGCGCACAAGCTTGCCTTGTTTTTTGGAAAGATCCGTTTATTGTATTGGAGAAATCATCCAAAGATGTATATACCATAAAGGATCAAGGTGGCTGGGTTGTGAATTGAATACATGCTAAGTTCCTTCGTCCATATCATTTTTATTTAACCGAGGCAAGCTGACCAGGGGACAGGCATTGCTGAAAGAAAGAAATGACATGAAACCTGAACAGGGTCAACTCCAATGAAGAAAGTTTTTCCACCTCCAGATTGGGACTCAAATTCTTCTGGTTACGTCATGGTTAAGATTTCGTGTTATGAGACCTACTAACCACCAATAGCTTCCTTTGGCTGGCACCCCGATTGATGTGCAAAGGGCAGGAATTGAACCTGCAACCTTCAGGTTGGTAGCCGTACGCCCTTACCAACTCACCTTCCACCCCCTCCTTTATCTATATCATAAATAATAAAAAGAAAAAATAATAATAATAACAATAATATCAAAAAATTAAAATAAGAAAAAGGTATAAATAAAATATAATAATATTAATAATAATAATTATAATAAAATATTAAAAAATATAGAAAAGTTAAGAAATAATTAACTATAAACTTTTATTCATAAATATGTGCCCTGTTGTCATTGAAAATAGGTAACACTACTTCAGGAGGGGGAGGAGAGTTAGATCAAATCAGAGAAATGCAAGTTTCAAACAAATCTAAACTATCCAAACCCTGCCAGAGATGTGCTAAACCCAAAAAGGCTTAGCACCAGGCACGCTGGACTTGTCAGCTTAAGAAAGGCCATTGAACCAGAGGGAAAGATCATTGATATGGACTATGGAACAGGTGGAAAAGGTTCGATTCAGGAGTAAATGCCACTGAAAGGAAAATACAGTTGGCAAGGAGACTTTCAAGGCAAGGGTAAGCCAGGGGGAGGAAAACTTTCATGCAGAACATCTGCAAACGCGCCTCATCTAATACCCCATGCATGTTGGGCATGGTATCAGTGGGGTATGAGGAAGGAGGGAAGCAAACGCTCAGAAGAGCCATCTGTGGAACATACTGTTCTGGAAGCCCTTTTGCCAGGCTTTTGCAAAGTTCTCAGTATAAAACCAGGATTTGTCAATCTTTAGAAACCTAAGTCTTGAGGACCAATGGAACGTGTAAATCCATATGCACTGAAGCGGGTTTGCACCAAATCCTAGAAACTGAGTTAGCAAAAATAATGGCCTGATTAGCCTCAAAAATATTGAATGGGGCAATCTCAGGACCACTAGTGAGTGCAGATGACAAATAGGCATTTACAAGCTCTGACATCAAATCAAGCTCAAAACCTAATGAAGCCACACTACACACATGTAGAGAGAAAATGAGGTTTTTATAAGGGAAAATGGAAAAAGGGCAAACAAAAAGTCAGGAAGAAGATCCCCATCTAAAGTGAATTGATGTCAGATAAGAGTTTCTTGAGGGTGTTTGACTTCCAAAGCCCAAAGGGTTAATGAAAGAGTTGTAGGAGGATCCTGCTCAACCCATTGAGAAGTTTGATGAACAGTACTCGGAGCCAAGGGGGCTTGCTCAGGTTCATTGATGATTGGAAAAATTACTGAGGGACGCGAAGATGAACTCTCGAGGATTGTGGAAGCATAGTTGGGCAATCCAGCTTGTGAAATCGTGGGCAACACGCCTGATTCAACCATAGTGCACCGCATAGACTTGCTTAATCATAAAAAAGATTTGTTGGTCAGCGGCAGAAAGACTATTGAGGTTTTGTTCATACTTGGATGAGCGAGAAAAGTTGGACATTGTGAATCAGAGAAAAGAGTACCGCCATTTATATCCAGTCAAGGTGGGGGAAATATTGAGTTGTTGACTGAATCTAGTTGTCAGATATTTTATAGGGACATAATAATGTTAATGAGCTCATTTTATTATAAATCATATCATATATCAGTGATATAGATCAGGAATATTTTAAGCTTATGTACAGCTTAAGATTTGTGGCCTAGCAAATCCACTTAATAATATTTTACTATGATATAGCTTTAACCGCTCAAAGTCACTTTTGAGCGATTTTAAACTTAAGTTTATTTATCCACAGCCATCTGCCCAAACCTATTATTTGATGTCCTTGGGTCTGCCGCCTGCCACCCCAGTGTGGGGCAGCAGTGCACCCCCACCTAGCATTTTCCGCTCTGTAGGCAAGCGCGTTTGGATGGGCTCAAACAGCCCACCCACTGCTTCCAACCGTTTTGTCCCCCCACGGGACTTAGCACTCTACCTGGCGCGCGTCCACCCTTCTCGCCCCCATCCTCTCGCCCTCCCTCGCTCTGCTATTCGCTATTGCCTCAGAATGGACTATGGGCGTTTGTTCCCATATGCTGATAAGGCAATTATTGACCTAGCCACTACAGCCTTTGCGCCAGCTGGCTTTATAGACTTCCGCCCTTTTAAGGGCTACTTTGACGTTGGGTTCCAATCTGAGGAGGATGCTGAAGCGGCAGCACAAACTCCTCTAATTTTTTAAAAAAAACCCCATTCCCACAACCTGTACTCGCCTCCCTTCAGACACCACGCTAGTGTTATCCTTTGCAAATCTCCCATCCCACCTTCCACCCCAGGTTTTGTATGACCAGTTGGTCGCGGGGCTCATGGCTTATGGCACTCAGCCCAACCTCATCTTTGCCATTCCATCTGGTGCAGAACGCCTTGCTGCTCCTCATGCAACAGCCACCATCATACCACACCACCCTACCATAGCCCAACAAATACCACCCCACGCTAGGGTGGTTGCAGCGCCTGATCATTTCTTTTGGGCTTGGGTCAATAATGGTAGGCAGATTTGTTCTCTCTGCTTTGGCCTCAACCATGCAAAAAGAGCATGCCCTAAGGCCAAATCCGCTGCTGCGGCTTCTGAGCCCTCCTCTGGAGGTTCAGTATGGGGCGCTTTGCTGCCCCCTCCCACCCTCCAATCTCGTTCAGTGGGCCCACATGGAAAATCAGCCCCCCAAAACCTCCATCCTCACTCTCCCACCTAAATCTACGCCAGCCAATCAGAGCAATGCTTGGACCACCATTTGCACCCAAGCAGCTGCCCATTCGCCCAATCCTACCCACTCAAATTTAAACGCCACTATTCCAGTGAACCGAAATCCATGTGATCTATTGGCTGAAACTGACGAATCAGGTAATGTCCTCATTAGTAAGCATACAGGTCAACCTCTCTGCTTAGGCGATTATGGTCAGGCAGAATTTTTCCTTCCTGACTTCGATGAAACCCCTACCCCTCGCCATTTTGCTCCTCTACCCAATACAGCCCCCTTCCAAAGTGACCACCAGCTCGCCTTAGCCGCGGTGGACTCTCCTCATTGCCCAAAACTATGCACCGCGGTGGCCCAGTCAGTGGCTCAGCTCCAGCATGGCCTGCCCTCCATCTTCTTCCCCCCGACTTCCCTGAATCTCCCTGCAGTGACATCTCAAAACTATTTTATGATGTTTAAATTGCTGTTATGAATGTTGCAACGCTTGCTGAATTCAATCCCTCAGCCAAAATCACCCACCACAGTATCTCCCTTTTCACCCAAATTCTTGAAGCCCGCAAAGAAGCTGAAGTTCTCCTCGCAGCTTTTGTTGAAACACTTTCCCATCATTATCTTGATGCAGAAGTGGAAAACTCCTACTACGCTGACCTCAGCCCCCACTATGAAGATGCCCCAACGCCCTGGCTCTCTGCTCTGATCCGGTACTGTAACCAACACCCCTTGATTGAGGTGGGTCTTTCTGAAAACCAACCCCTGACCCCTCCTCACCCTCTGCCATGGTGGGTTAAGCAGTTTCTGCTTCCCACCTGGTTAGTAGTTTGTTTTGCCATTTTGAGTGTTGTGATTGGTACTGTCCGTCCCCTGGTCGGCGTACCTCAAATAAATCTAATCTAAATATTTTACTATGATGACACGGGCATGGGGGCTTTGTTGGTTTAGTTGGACCTAAAATAATAGCTGACTAAATGACCCATGCTTGTGGGCTTTGTTGGTCTATGTCAAAATTAGTTTTTAATGCTAATCAAGTTTTTGATCAAATTAATTACTAATTAGTGGTACAAATTGCCTTGGTATGTGCTACCAATTGCTTGAGATGAGTATTGTTTCAGTTATTTGCAGACATGTTAGAAATGCTGTCTTGAGTATAATTCCAAGTTTGAGACTGACTCTGAGACATTTGGGATGTCTCAAGTTGAATGGATTGTAGACCCTCAAATAAACTCGTTACTTTCTCTGGCCAAGTGCCATAGAAATTGAGGCGTCATGGGTAAGATGTGGTGAACATCGAACCCTATAAATTATCCAAAGTTCATAGTAATAAAAAATATTCAAATATCGATAATCAGGTATTTCTACAGTTCTATAGTTTAATTTAAAAGCTTTTAGTATTAATACTTTGCATTGTACTAAGTCGAGGATTTATTTGGGATCAGGAAGATCAGGGCAGCATGCTATCGTCCAAGTAATGACAGAAGAATACAACTTTAAGTAGAATTACCAAAGATTTATATCTTAACTATAGTCACTGTCTGGTCTGTTGTCTTCATACAATAGATGTTCAAAACTCTGCCTTACTGCATAAGAAGGACCAGCCATCCTTAATAGACCGAAAATTCAACAGTAGTGCTAGCCAACTCTATGCTCCTATCTAAAGTTTGGTTTGGGGCCCATGCTATCACCTTTTCCCCATCTTTCTTCACCTCATTATACGCCCTATTGCAAGGGTGGCTTTGGCTAGGCCGCCCACTGCCAGTGCGCCTGGATGTCATGTTTGGCCCTCGCCATAGTGGTGGTATGGGTCTTCTCAACTTTGAGGCCCACGCCACCAAAATACTTGGCATCTGGATCGCTGCAGTCACCAACCCAACGCTTTCAACCTAGCACTGGTCACGTGCAGCCCACTCTAACTTCTTCCGCACCCTGGGCCTCAGCAATCCTACCCACTTCATTCTCTGTTAAAATATCTTGCCTCACACCCTTCTGCTGGGGCCCACATGGGACGTTGCCCTACTTCAACAGAATTTTCCTCTCCATGCGGAGCGCTGAGTGGAGGGTTTGCATCAGTGGGCACACCGCCAAGAGAGGTCGACCTACTCCCCACTTCACACAGAAAGTTCAAGGCCAAGCCATTCTGAACAATGTGATCCCAATGAGGTCCCCTATCATGGCCAGGGTGGATTATCCGGACATTTTGGACATTCCCTAATCCCTAGATACCTAGAAAGCCATCTGGAAGTATGCCCATCACCCTCTTTTGCAGCCGCATGTTTTTTCCCATTTGTGTCACTGCCTGAAATGGGTATAACATACTGCTGAGCACACCAATGCGTCACACTCTTCATGTGTTGTGTGTGACCAGTATATTACTTAGGTTCACTGCCTGGAAGAGTTCCTTCCATTAAAAGTGATCTGTCGTAAAGTTCAATGTCTATTCTGCCATGATCAAACACAGCCTTTCAGCCTATTTAAGGACATCCTCGCCTTCTCCTTGAATTCCCCTATCCCACCTACCCTATGAGCCTTAGTGTTTGCAATTGCTATGTGGACTATCCACACGGTTGTCTTGGATGCCATCTCAGGTTCTAATCCCACCCTCCAGGAAGCTGTACGCCGATTCCAGTTGCACCTCATGGACTACTTTCAAGCATGGTTGTTTGGGTACCTACCATCCCATCGCCATCAGTTGGTCTCACCCTGGTTTCCAGTTTGGTTCATCACTTCATACCCTTTCCTTCATACGTGCTCAATAGTGGCGTAAGCCTCTACTCACAATACCCCCTTCCTTTACTTGAAGCTCCCTCTGGCAACAGGAGATAGCGTTAGCTTCTCTGGGGTGCCTTTTCTGATATTAGTTCTATTGGTTTACATATTAGAAGTGTCCATCCCCTGGTCAGCCTTCCCCAAATAAAATTTAAAATTTAAAATACAACTCCTTTAGTAAGAACCAATTGTTAAAATTTAGGGGATTCACTGCTCGTTCACAAATAATAACCCTAATAAAAAACTGCACAGATTTGGTTTGTGAATTACTTACATTATCTGATAAGACATGATATATGTTTGATGATAGCATAAAAACTATTATCCATCTTTGAATAGATAACCAGTGTTGTTCCAACGCTTGACTGGTATTCCTGCTTGAAATACTCTAGATGTCTTCATTAGGGATTTATACCCTTATCCGCCTAACTTTATCCATGCTCATATCCCTAGTTTATGGCCTCTCTCTGATGACACAAAGTCAGCAGCAATTCCCTTCTCAGCTCAGCTTCTCTTCTGAGGATCCTCAATACGTACTCTTTATCCTACTAAAGAGTCCTCAATTAAAGCACACAGCAATAATTTACTGAAGATAAATAGAACTAAAACTAATAATGAATTCTGCTACTTAGGTTTTTTCTTGTTTTTATTAAGTGAGTTATCAGGGATATTTATAGAGGGATTGCAGCGCCCAACCCTCAGTTGCCGCCTCAGCCTTGAAATGTCAGCCATTGCCATTAAATTACGCTTCATTATCTCATCAGCAAATATCTTCCCCATCCTGGTTAGGAATCCTTTCTTGGACATCCTCAAGACCTAAACCAGAAAGAGTCAAAAAACGTGTCCCTAACGTTTTCTACTTAGTCCCAGCAAACCAACCATATTTGGCGAGCGACCTGCTTAGGTATTGGAACTTGTTATCCATTATGACATGTCACAAACCAACTGATTAATTCACTAGTTTCAGGTGTCATCACTCGCCTCGCAACTTGCTCCTTAAATTCCTAATTGGTTGATGATGAAATCTGACTTATCCCAATTGGTACACCTGATAGTTAATCATCAATTAACTATCAGATGTCTCCATTTCATTTACAACTCTGCCTAAAGAGATCTTAAGCATACACCCAGATTGATCTTGACGGATCCAAACCAGTAAGTTTTTAAAATCCCCTTGAACATTATTAACCTGAAATTAGTGTCAACCGATATCCAATTCACTCACTATAAGGAATTATCCTCTAGTGATTCATGGTAATCTAGACGGCTAGAAAGGTGGGCATAAATCCCATCAGGTGGCAAATTAGAATATTGATGCTAGATTAAAATAATGCAATTAACAAAACAGAGCACGTCGTTGGTGGTCTATAATATAATTGATCAAGAAATGTGTCATCTGGGATTAATGAATTTATCAATAGTAAATGAATGATCAACCAACTACATCTAAGAACGTGGGCCTTGCGTCATACCAATCAGAAAGATTGGATCAAATCCTTTACTTAATGATCAATTAAATATAGTTTTAAATAAATAAATAATCTTAACTGATGATTGGTCAAACAAATCACAGCATGTTCCCACTTGACCATACATTTGGCAACACAGATGAGTGGGGGTCCAAACGGTTAAAGAGAGCCCATGGCCTTAGAGCTGGAGGGCAGATAGTACATCTTAAGGAACTTAGCATGCACTCAATTAATAAGTAACACTAATTGATGTCTTTCAGAGTATAGGCATCTGTATATGTCTTCTCTATAAGCTTAGAGGAACTTTTCAGATGTGCTCTAGCTTGCTAGTCCTTCCAAAGACATGATTATCATAATACCAGATCGATTCCCCTGCACCAAAAGTAGATAAGTTCCAGCAATCCTTAATATCACATGCCCTAGACGTTACTTTTTGAGCCAGTGCGTTGGACTAGGCAGAGCTTTGTAGCTAAATTAATGTTTTCGTGAGCTTCTCAAAATATTGATTGGACATTATACTATCTTCCTTAATACGGAAAATAAAAGTGGATGCAGCGCGGGATGCTTCCCATGTAATAACTCAAAGTAAGAATGCAGTGTGGCCTAGTGATAAGCAATATTATAAGTGAACACTGCATAAGGCAAAAATAGTTCTAGTTGGACGCTTTGCTTGTAACCAACTTACATAAAATACCCACTAGCGTAATGTTCACACGTTCAACAGTGCCATTGGTCTCAGGTTGATAGGGCCAGACAAATCCCTCTTATAATCATCAGCTCATTGAGATTAGCAATCGTTTGGTATGTGAAGTTAGTCCCATTATCCATTAGTATAAAATTGGGAAAGCCATGCTGATAACCTATATTCTCCAAAATAAACTTAGTGGTAATCGCAGTAGTCAGGTCTTTAACCGCTTTGGCCTCCACCTAGTTAGTGAGTGATTGATGGCCATGATTTTATACTTTAATTGGCCACAGGTATTGGCCAAGGGCCCATAAATCAAAAGAGATGGAGTGCCAGGCAAAATTTGATCTTGACTAATTGAAATGAATTTTCCTTCCAATAAGGCGCTTTTCTTGGCATTCTTTGCAATAACTGAGCGTCTCATGAATATCAAAAGGCATTAGTTCCCAATAATACTGTGACCTTAACTGTTCAAAGGTTTTCTTGAATATCCCACGCCCTGTCGCTTTGTGAGCCATGATAATCAAAAATATCCACTCAGTGGGCCGGAGAAACACAACAGATTATTTTGTCAATATTTTTACAAAGTTTCCCGTCATTGATAAGAGTATTCTGTCTCAGCTTTTCTAGTTTGTGTCGAACCTCTTCAGGTTCATTACCATATTGCCAAGTTAACAATTTATCAAAAAATTCATCATTCTTATCATCCAGTAAGGCTACGATGGGCAACCAAGAGAGGTCATTTACATTTTGATGCTTAAGGCCAGGCCAGTGTTGAATTTCAAAGTCATAGCCTTGTAGTTTAACACCCAACAGGACAATTTTTGGGGCTCCTTAAGATTTTGCAACCTTTCACGGAGAGGCATGTTCTGGTACCACAGTAAAATGTACTCCATGGATGTAAACTGAAATTGTTTACATGCATAAATTACTGCTAAGCACTCTTTTTTCAGTAATGGTACAATTCTGTTCATTTATATCCAGTGTCTGGCTACAATAAACGATGGGGTGCTCTACCCCTTTGGAATCAAGATGGGATAACACAGTCCCTATGCGGTGAGGGATGCATCCATCTGAATGATGTATGGCTTAACAATGTTGGGGTACATAAGTATGGGCGCTTTGGTGAGGCAAAGCCTTAGCAATTCAAAAACATCTGGAATTTATCTGTCCACACAAATTGTACTTCATTTTTGAGGAGGTAAAATAAAGGTTCCTTAATTTTGCTGAAGTTTTCTACAAACTGGTGGTAGTACCCAACCATCCCAAGGAACACTTAGATGTTGCGCTTGCTGCTTGGCTATGTCATTCATTTGATAGCTTCTATCTTCGCCAGTTGGGGCTGCAGGCCTTGCTTATCAATGATGAACTGCAGATATTCAAGTCTCTAAAAAATAAATTGCACTTACACAGTTTAATCTTAAGATCTGCCTTGGCAAGCTGGAGGAAAGCTCTTCTAAAAGTTTATGATGTTCTTTACATTAAAGAAAAATGTTAATATCATCTAAAGAAACTAAAATGCAGGAGATTTTTAAATCAACCAATATTCTTTCCATAGCCCATTGGAAGGTCGTGGAAGTGTTGCACAGCCCTTGCAGCATCCACGTGGGTTGATACAGATCATGTAAGGAGAGTGTCTATAACTCTATTGTTCCCAGCGCGGAGGTGCATGGTGCATAGGCCCAACGCCAAGGAACTAGTCACAGTACAAAAGTTACTAGAGCCCAGAGGAGTGTGCTTGGGCAATAATAACTTAGATTGAGGAAGGTTATCATTAGGAAAATAACCAAATAGGAGCAACGCGGTGCACTGAATGGCAAGGAATAGGCATCCTTAGGTGGTGGGAGCCTGGGAGGCCCAACGATGCATGGGAGGATAGATTTAGCGTATTTAAAAATAGTTAACATTGTGTGAGACCAACTCAAAGAGGGTTACGCACTGGAGCGTCCAAGATAACATATATATATAATGGTGTACTAAACGGGGGGTTTATTGTAGGGGAGAAGTTGATCAATGGGAGAAATTGGTCTCAACATAAGATATTTAAGGGATTTTGTTAAAACAATCAATCCAGGGAAGTGGGTCTAAGCCAAGGCGCGCCAATAGGCACATGCTTCTGTTGGTCAATACACTATACTGGGTAATCAACCAAACTCAGGTAATTGATTTTAGGAGCGGCTGATCCAAGCTCAAAATTTCAAAAACCAAATGGGTTTTGAGACCTCATTCTCCTAAAACTAAAGCGAACTGTTTTTAATTTGTAACAAAGCTTGTTTGTTTTAATGCTCCTGCTCTCATACAGGGCCAAACTTCGCTTGCATCCTTAGGACCAACTTGGGCATATTTTGCCTTCACCTAGCGTTGGTCTATAGTATGCTTGAGGTCAGGGAGGCCTGCTAGCTTCACCTTCTTGGCCTCCCTGCATGAATATTTGTCTCTCACGTTGGTCCCAAAGATGATGTCATTTTCTAACCATGACAGACCCTGAGCAGTTATCATTGCACACCTTTCCTGCTCCTCATTAGTCAGCTCAATTTTAACAATATCCAGAAATTAAATCCATAGCTGAGAAATATTGAGAACCTCCCAAGAAGTCCAGTGAATCATCGATCCATGGTAAAAGGTAAAAATCATTTTTGATAATATTTTTAGGCTTATGATAATCTACTACCACGCGGTTAGAACTGTACTTCTTTTTAATAATCAATACTGGGGAGGCCCATGGACTCTTGGAGGACACCAATAACCTGTGTTGCACTAGTTGGTTAATTTTAGCATTGACAACCTCATTCGCCATCTTTGAGTGCCTAATAGGATGAAGGTGAATGGGCAGATGATTTCTAGTATCAATTTGGTGCAATACATCACTTTTGCAACCCAAATTAAAATCAATTTCCCGAAATTTCACACTATACTTATTGAAAAAGGACCAAAGCTTGATCCTTATCCTCCTCAGTTAAGCCAGTTAAGATTTCCTGAAGTACCAAAGCACAGATATAGAGATTAGTGTTGCTGGTCAAGCCCAGTTCCTCCAAAGTATAAAAGTCATGGATATTTTCTACCTCCTCAACTGTGAGAATATGTAAAAAATCAATGATTTGGTGTTAGTTTATTTAAATAAGGTGTGGATAAAGTTAGCTAGTGATACCTTAATTTTGCCATGGTCAGGAAGGATAAATCTTGGCATGGTGACAGGCTCAAGATTAAAGTGGCAAAACGGTGCAAATATTTTTTCATATAACCCTTAGGGAATTTTTAAGTTTGTTTCCATCCCCATTATAAGTTGATGGCCCACAGAAATAGTTAGACTACATTTATCCTCAGATGAATGCACTTAATTTCCATAACTTGAGTAGGCAACAGCTGAGTGCAGCCATAAATCTATTGATACCCTAAAGGCAATTTCCATCCTTGTATGGGAGGTTAATAATCTCCTGTCTATGAGGCGCTAAGCCCTCAGGATTACAATTGGAGTAAAGTGGAAGATGTTGTTCTGGTATCTCCAAATTGTTTTCCTCAAAATTAGTATTACCTTAATAATTCATCTTAAATTTGGTTTCAACAAGATAGTCATAACCTTGATTTAATATTACTATAGATGGAGCTGATAAATTAGCAAACTGAACTCGGTAGCAGCACACTATATGCCCCTAATGAGGTGACCATCTGGGGCTCCACGGTACTGTAACTTTTGCAAAGGTCAATATTCAGCGCCAGACCAAGTTTCTTCACCAATTTAGTGTACAAAATGTTAATTAGTGCCCCACTGTCAACAGTACCTCTTAGTTTGAGCTTATTGTCAGTAATACTTACGTACATGCATTCAGCTGCATATGCATCAGCCACGTTAACTGTGTTAAAATCTAGGGAATCCACTTGCCTTAAATAGGACTGAAGGTTGGCACATAACAATGGACTTGTTTTTCTAATATAACAAAAGGTATGGCCGCCTGGACTTTGTCCATCTTGGGAATATCACCTGAGGTGACAGGAAGCTCGTGTTGTTCTAGCTGTTTAACATATGACTTCAAAACTACTGCCAGCAATAATGCTTCCTCACAGTTGTTTAATGAACAGGTGGTAACTGCTACCACATTGTCTACAATCGCTTGATGTAACATTGAAGGGGGTGTCCTCGGTGGACAAGGGCTTAATGGAACATGAATTTATTGTTTTATCATAATGGGGATTTTTTTAGAAGGGCGGAAGTAGAAAATCCCAGTTCTACTACACCCCTCTTTCCCAAATCTTCCTTATTTCCAGGGTTTGCGGAATGAACCTTGAGTTTGAAACACAAACTAGGGCAACAATTGGCATAATGGCCAAATTTTTGCAAAAATCACAAATGATCTGAGTAATATCTGTCCGTTGAAATAAGGGCTAAAGGGCCAAGCTAATTCTTGTTTCAGGGAGATGTCTTAAGGATGTGGGTCACAAGGCTCCTGAGGACTTTGGTTAGGCGCCTTAAAAAGTGACAGTGTGTAAGTGGATATAAATCACCATCTGTGAAATATAATGCTCCTTGTTCAGTACTGTATCTGAACCTAAAACAGTTTCTTGTATGGCTTGTGTAACGGATCAGGCTGCACTTGATCAGCACATTGCTTCAGATCAGGCTGCACTTGATCCACACATTGCTTCAGTAGGAAGAGCCTTGACTAGGAGAGAAGTTTCAGAGGATGATTTGAGAGAGTTAGAAATTGGTGGTGATTTGGATGGGGAGTTGTGGGATCAAGGGTGAGAGATTCAACGTTCCCAGATTGAGATGCGTCCAAGAGAATATGACGTCAGGGCTATGAACAGCGTGGATGATTATCCGGTGGGATGAGAAGTCTTTGTGAGCAATGTGTTGGATGGTGTTTGAGAAAGCATAGCGTAGGAGAGAGATCTTATTAAAAGTCTATCAGAGTGCTATTTATTAGGGGATGATTGGGGCCTGAATACCCAGTTTCATCTTCTAAGAAGAATCAGGGAAATTCAGATAAATCTCTTGCTATTATAAATCTTATTCTTATTTTATTCAAATTATATTATTGTATCCAAGTGATGAGCTCAACTAGTGAGCTTGGCGTGGCGTTGGCGTCATTCTCAGTCCTCTAATGGGGCCAAACCCTGCTGTTGATGTGAAGCGTCGCGGGAACAGTGGTACAGGTATCGTGGCAATGACGAGACATGGTGGGAGGGTTTGGGGATGAGCTTCAGCGGGCCTGTCCCTAGCTTGTTCAAAAACATGGCTCTTACTACCCAATTTCTTTGTGGCATATTGGCGCGAACCCACTCATTACAGCTTGCAGATGTGGCGAAGAATAATCTGGGCATCAAAGTCACTTAAAACTTTATCCCAAGATAGTGTCTATGCCTTCAAATAAAAGCTTTTGGGATACTTGAATTGGTTCATTACCTTTAAAAAATATACTAATAAATTCCATCTTACTAGTGGGCTTCTTTTCAGATCCGCTGAACTCATTGATAAGAAGGGCCTTGGCATTAATGTAAGAAACGCCAGCTTTCTTTAGTTTTAATATAACAATCTCCTGACTCTCAGAGTCCAACGAGTTCATTACTGCTGCCAACTCAGTGATCTTAAGTGCTTCAGCCATACTAATCTCAAAAAGATTTAGAAAATTGTGTATGTTTTTATTCTTATTGAACTTTGGTGAATTCAATGGTTGACCAGAAATTGATTTTCATGGCTGCAGGGCTAAGGGCCCTTCAGAGACCCTATACAACTGTGAGCTGCCATATTATCAGATTTTGCGGAGGCTCCAATGGTCAGAAAAGAGGGAAAAACAGAAGGCTGATTACACATAGCCTGTGCACCATCAACATCATTATCGGGTTCTATCAGAAGGGTTACCTGAGCAACTTTTCCTGGATGACATCATTAACTATTCTGACGAATCTCCAACTTAAATTGGTTAATTTAATTAGAAAAAAGGCGACATTAATCCTGAAATATAATTTCCATATTGACATTTGTTTGGTTAGAGGACTTGAAATCTGCTCTTAAGTCCATATTTTCATTTTTCTAAGGACCTTACTTGCTGTTCCAAGTTTTGATTTGATGAGCATAGCCCAATATGATATCAGAAAGTAGGCCAATGTGAACCTTCAATTCCGCTCATTATTGACCAATCTTGTCAGAATGGTTTGGCAAGGCCTCAAGGCCAAGCACCTCAATATTGATAAGTTGTGCTACCTCTTTTGGAAGGTAATCCCCAACTAAGTGACCAGACTCCATACTGATAAACAATAATAACCAGAATAACGGGTGCCCCCTGTAGTAATCACCAAATGTTGAAACTGGTGCTAGAACGTCATATTTCAACTTCATAGGTAACTACACCAACAACTCAAAGTACTTTATGAAGACAGTAACTTTGATCAAGCCTCAGAAAAGAAAGGGTAGCTTCAGCAATAGGTTTTTAATTTTTAAGAAAACAAGAGAGCACCCTGTAGTATAAAATACTGCCAGAGGCTCATGGGCTTACTCAAGTAAATGACCAGATAAGCTGATGCAATTTCTTCCAGAAAGAGATCCCCTTCCCCTTGGTAACCCTCTCAGATATCAATCATCTATCAGAGTTTTCATTAGTGCTTTCCATGGTTACTAAGCAACACCTCCAATTGGCAGACTAAAATCGGGATATCTAAATTGGTTAAGTAGCAAATAACTAAGGTCAAGGCATTTTCATATAAAGATGTAATATTCTGGATGCAGTTGAAATACCATCTATCTGCCATATTAATTGCGGACCCTATTACTGATGGTTCTACGCCAGCATGGGGCAACGTAGAATAGTATTTTAAAATAAAATAGGAGGCGATATAAGGATTGAGGCCGCAGAATCAGAAGCTAATAAATTTAGGAAATTAAGATGTGTTGGTGGCTTACTGGTATTCAATGAACAGTAAGTTACTACTTTAGGTCACTGCATATAAAAGCTGAGGCCACGTGGCAAAGTAATTACTATACTAATCAAAATACACTATCTAATTATTAGTCAAAGTATGCAATTATATATATAAATATCCATCCAGATGGTTGATCAAACCAAATACAATAATGACCAATAAAAATTCCCTTGGGACGCATTTACTCTTGGAGTTTAGAGCGAAGTTGACTTCACATCCAGCACTGTGAGCATCTTAAGTTAATAACTTCTGCTGATTTTAAGGACGAAGATGTCAAACCACGGAAACAATGGACGTGCTTGGTGAAATTGGATCAATCTAGTTTATTCCATTCACTACACCCTTACCAAGAAGGGTGTGAAACAGTTAAAACCTACTGTTAGCGTGGAATAAGAGGTTCCACTGAGCGCTAGTGAGACTTTTGAGATATGACTCGGGGAACAACACCAGATGACCATGTTGATCAGTGTGAAGATTCTGCCAGATACCATTTTGGAAGTCTACAGCTGTGACGAGATCTGTGAGAAAGAACCTAGAATTTTACCAGGGTTCTATGTCACAGATTACTCTGGAGAGTTGAGCATCATAGTAAAATATCAAAGCTCAACATATCAGAGTCATAAAATGACAAGTCGTTGCACTTGCCCAATTGACTAATTGCCAGGACAATGGTTATGTACATGCCATAGGGAATTTTAATGAGCTCAGGTTTGAGGATGTCACCCATAACAGCAGAAGGAGCTTGACGAGATGTTGGACGAGTTTAGCGACATCTTTAGTAACAGATCCAACGACTATGGCCTCTTCAAGGGCGAGGTCCACAAAATGGATACTTGTTCTGCTATAATGTTCAAATCCAAACCCTACCACTGCTCAAAGGCATAGGTCACAATTATTACTCAAGAGTTAAGCCAACTAGCTGAGGCAGGAATAATCAAACCATCCAAGAGTCCCTGGGCCTCTACTTTGGTGCTTGTATGCAAAATTTATGGAACCCATCTTGTGTAGTTATGAACTACCACTGTTTAAATGAGATAACTATGAAGGACTCTTACCCACTCTCATGCATCAAAAACACTCTGAAATGCCTGGGCAGCTCAAAGTACTTTATTGGTGATGGATCTAGCCAGCGGCTACTGGCAGATGGATCTCTTGCCAGAAGATAAGGATAGATGCGCCCTAATCAGTTGCCAGGGATTTAAGCCCACTGGATGCTGTAGGGGCTCTGCAATGCCCCTGTTACTTTCCAGCGCACAATGGATCACATTTTCAGTGAAATCAAGTTAGCCAACATGCTGATTTATCTTGACAACATGACCATATTCTGCTGAACATTCCAAGAGCATTTACAGCACCTCTGCGAGGTCGTTACATGGCTGTGTGCATCCAATATGAAGCTAAAATGTAGCAAGAGAATTTTTACAAGAGACAATTAGAGTTCCCTGAGCATGAGACCAGCCCTAGAGAAATCAAACCTCAAGATGGGAAGGTGAAAGCCATCATGGCTATGGAGCCATTATTGAGCATGAGGGATATCCAAATGTTCATTGAAATGGTGGGATATTACCGGCATTTAATCCCCCATTTTGCAGACTTAATGGCACCCCTCACATACTTGCTCACCAAGGAAGCAAAATTTGAGTGGTGCCTGGAACAGGAGAAGGCCTTTGCGGAGTTAAAGGTAAGATTAATAGAGGCGTCAATCTTGCCTACCCTGATTCAACAAAACGTTCTACACCTATACCAATGCCAGTGATGTAGGACTTGGTGTGATACTGGCACAATTGGATGAAGAAGGTGTAGATCACCTGATTGAATACTATTTCCAAGGTGTTAATCAAAATAGAGAAGAACTACACAGTTACTGAACAGGAGTGTCTGTCAGTAATCTGAGTGATTAAACACTTCAGACCTTACTTATAGGTGGTGCATTTTAAGATAGTGATGGATCACGCATCACTCTGATAGTTGCAGAACATGAGAGATCCTTACAGACGCCTTGCCGCTGGGCTGTAATCTTCCAAGGTTATGATTTTGAGATTATACACTGAGCTGGGGACAAACTTTATTGCTGATTGCTTATCACAATTTCCAGTGTTTCACTTAGAAGCACCAGATAGTGAATGCCTCTATGACTTGATTGGGTTACCAGAAGAGGCCTGGAAGGACAAAACAGATAAAATTAAGAGCATACTGAGGAGATGTTTCAGAGATACCAGGCGTGTTAATGGAAACCTACAAAAGAAGATTCAAAACAAGGTTAACCCTATATTTGACCCAGTGACCAAATGGAGTTGATGATGAAGGCCCATAAGCACATGAGCCTCGTAAGAGGTCATAAAACGCTGGCATACCTGAAAAGAGATTCATCTGGGAGTGTATGTATGATGAAGTGCACCAAGCTTTTGGAATATACATAACCTGTATGAGTTTTCACCTGCTTGAGAAACGCTTTGAGTTTAGCCAATCCCCCCTACAGAGCCCTTCAGCAATGTATCAATTGACATGGTGGGACCTCTAATGACTTCTCCAGTGTTTCAAAGTTCATATTAGTAGTGATTGACCGCTTCACCAAGTGGGTCAAGGCCTACACGGTCAATACATATACTACAAACTCCACTGCTTGCTTCCTTTACAATCAGTTAATCACAAGGCATTGTTGCTCTCAAGTTTACTTTCAGTTAATGGGAGTAATTTCATCTCATGTGTGATGAGAAAGTTGATGAACCTAGTAGGAGTGAAACAGCAGTTCACAGCTCCATACATTCCATCCTCAAATGGAAGCGTTGAGCGAGTCAATGGAACCTTGGATGGGAATTTTGGAGAAAAAGGAACTCGATTACAAATTGAAATGGGATCATTTGCTGCCCTCAGCATTGTTGGCTTACCAATTGAGCCACCATCAAGAGATTAAATGTCTTCTTTCAAAGCCATGTATGGGCGAGAAGCAGCTCTGCTGACCCTACTAGCGCTTATCATCTTAGTGGGCTGGAATAACCTGCCACCTGGAAGCTATCAGCAGGAGTTAGAAGATGAACTTATCAGAATACAATTAGAAGCTTCAAACAGTATAAAGGCAACCATCCCTCAAGGCCAAAGGTAGATTTAAAGATGAACTAGGCTACTAGAGTTCAGTCTAGGGCACAAGGTTTTGTTCTATCATCTATGGGGATCTCATCCAGAGAAATTAATAGGTTACTTGGACTGGGCTGACCTATGTATTAGCGAAGAGAGGAGCCAAATACTATATCCAGGATGACAACACTAACATTGTATTTAATAGAGTACACATATGGCACCTGAGGTCATTCTCCCAGTCTCATCTTGGGAGGGAAAGTTGTTGAGAATTTTTATTCTCAATAATGGGTGACTCCATTAGTGTACCAGGCCAAACAGTATAAAAACTGCTGGGCATTGCTCTTACACAATCATTGGCGACCTTTCCCTAAAAATTCGCAGGGCAACCCACCAACCCAGAAGACCAACAACTTCCCCTTCTGAGGATTAACCAATCGTTATGGATCAGAGGTCCTCTTTGGGACTGATCCAACGATTGTGGTTCAGCAGCCTCTATTGACTTCTCAGGGTTTCTCCCCTTCTATCTTTCCAGTTCATCACTGTAGCTGCTAGTTGCCAAGTTTCCGTGGGGTTTCCATCTAGTATAAGATTAGGAGTTGGTTGCGCTGACCACTCCAGGTGTTTTAACCTAGCACCTAACCTCTGGGTATCTTGAGTACCAACTCTACAAGCTAAGCTAACCTCTGTTAGCTAAAAACTTAATAAATTTGGGCAAACGAAAGAATAGATTTAAAGATAGATTTATTAAGAGGGATAGAAACTATTTGTAGGCATTTTTTCCTGTCCACATCATTGAAAAATATTGCCAGCATCGTCAGCACTCACAGGCGATTCTCCCTACTTAGTAATTATCAGCACTCTCACTAACGATACTCATCATCCTTAAATGTCCATGATTATGTCAATCCTCAATTTGTCATAATTCAAATTAATTATATATATTGAAATCCTTGGCATAAGTCAACAGTGTCAAATTAGACCTAAATGCTGTCAGGGTTTATTCCCAAAACTCTTGTGAAGTCAAGATAGTGTTTTTACTTATTTAATTACCATTGATTGGTTTTACATCCTTGGCATAAATCACTGGTGTTGAATTAAACCAAATTTTGGGGGATGATCCCATTACTTTTGTGAAGTTATAATGTGATTTGACTTTATTAAAATTAATACTAAATGGTTTGACATCCTTAGCATAAGTCATTAGTACTCAGATTCAGGGCAGCAAAATCATTGTCAGATGTTTAAAAATGAATACATTGGCTTTCCACTGGAAAATCCCACAATGAACCATGATTTAACCGTCAGCGTTGAGCTAGGATTCTTCCAAACCCAGATGATTAGTATTAATTGGTTCAACATCCTTGGCATAAGTCGACAGTTTTAAAATTGACTAAAATCTCTATTGAGATTGTTTCTTGATACTTTTGATGTCGAATATAAGCAATTAGCCATCTTAATTGATAATATTATTTTATCCCAACATCTTCAGCCTCAGTCATTGGTGTCAAGACCTACCAATTTCCTATTAGGGAAAATTCCTGATACTTTCTTGATCCACAGGATCAAGACAGCTTGACCCAACTGAATAGGGAGCACAAATTAGGGTTATTATCCTTAAATAATGAATTAAAATTATCAGACTAATTGGCAGTCATCCCCAATTGATTATTACACTAAGTTTTGTTAATATGTGAGGAATATCACCTGGTTAAAAATCCAAAAAAATATTGCAGATTAGGCCATGTGAAGACCAGCAGATCATTCCTTGCCCGGCGGAATGAGCAGAGTTCACCTTAAAATGGTGGAATTGCAGGCACTTAACTACCACGGATAGAGATGAGTGAGCCCCTTTTATAGATTTGGGTGAGGCAATGAAATTACCTCATGATCAGAGTGATGCCATGCGATGTAAATTTCACCCTTATGCTTTAGACAAATTTATTAAATGAAGATGAAACATCGCCCAAGTCACTATGGAATTTGTCCCCCTTTTATACTTTTTAGGCCAGAATAATTTACAATTCACTAATGATGAAATAAAGATTTGACTTGTTTACCCCAATGGGAGTGAGTAAGGCTATTGAGTGAATATTACTAAATCTGGACTACAACCAATTTTAAAAGTCACTTGAAAACATGATGTAAGGAGCATCAAAGGAGCACCATCGCACAAACCAGATGTCAACAAGCATATTTACAATCTGGTAATCATGCAATATCTGAATAAGATGCTACCGCCCATAATCCAAAAGCAAGGACAGAAGAAAGGGCCCCTAGACATCCAGGTTCAGGGTAATTGGTGCATGAAGGAGCTCATTTATACAGGAACTAAGCCATATGGACAAAGCATTGAAAGTGGCAGTTAGATGACATCTCACTAGGAGATCTTGAAAATCCTCAATATAAATAGCCAAATACCCGGTTTGTTTTTATAATCATCCATATTATTTCTTAAAATTTTACCAGAAGTATAAAAAATACTTCACTTTTTACTATAAAAAAGTCTTTTCACAGAATTTCATTTTTATCCTTTTTAATCACTTATAGAAGTTTAAATGAACTAATCGCCAGTACAGTCTGGTATTAGCAATTAGGCAGAATACAATAACCAGTCTGAGATCTTCTCTGTTTAAACATGGAACTCTACATTGTAGATACCTTGGAGCTGAACTGCTAAGGGAGAGGTTGGATTGGCTTTTGGTGAGTTTCAAGGGCCAACATATACCAAACATGGCAGAAAGTTTCAACAAGAGATTTTCCAATAGTACAAACAGTTTACAAAAGATATTGATGCTACAACAGGTAGCACCAGAGGATAATTTGCTCTACAAAAATAATTGTGATCTAAATGAAGGTTGTCTGATGCCTAATCTGAGTGGAGTAGACCCCCTGAGCAGCAATTTGGCCTCACAGGTTAAGCCAGCTGAGGTTAGTGAGCTGACTATGGGTAACAGTTTAAATATTTAAAAATCAAATCAATTCAAAAATGAATTTACCAATTAAATTTTAATAAAACAATTAAAAATTAAACCAAACAAGTAACTTAATCTAATAGAATCGAATGTTAATAATTATGAACAAATCAAAAAATTAGGTCAATGAACACTCAGTCCAGAAGAACTGAGAAATTTTTTAGGATAGATCGGTGTACCCTCCCACTAGGTTGATACCACCTAGTGCTAAAAAAGAGAAATTGTTCAGGATCACAATCCTGACAATTATAATGATTAATACTAATAATGAGATTAACTTTCATTATAAAATTTTATAGTTGAGAGTATATAATTGGCAGTTGATGCCCCTTATAGTGAGCACCAAAAGGAGGGTTTCTTCTTTTTATGGTTTTTCTAAGGCGCTAAAACCAAGAAAACCTGCAGTATAAAGAATCTCAGTATGATGAGTATGTCACAAATTCTCAGTTTTCTTAGTTGGGTTTTAATGGACACCCAATTAGGACCAGTGGCATAGTTAAATGACATGGTGGTTGGTAAAAATTGTAAAAATAAAATAGAGCGTGAGGCCAAGAGGAATAAGGATGTTAAACCTTCTTGACCTGAAGCACTCCTTAGGCCAACGCTGGTGTTGGATTTTAACTTTTGGAATTGCTTTCTGGTGTAAATTTGCACCTAGTTTCCAACATATATTTGCAATTGAATTATGATTCTCTACTTTGGGGAGAATAATTATTGGGGAGTTATTTGACCACTTATAGTAAACTAAAAATAGTAAAATAACTAAAAGTTTTATATCTTATAGAATTTTCATTGGTAACCACAAGGGGTTTAAGAAACGACCCATCTTGATATCTAGCAGCTTAGTATTTAAACTATATTGAGGTTCAAAGGAAAATTAATTCAAAGTTTTATTAGCTTATTAATGTCCAAATTAGGGATTATGTGGATTCAACCTATTGGATCTCTGGAGACTCACCTCACTTTGACAAAACGGCCAATGGAAAGTTGATTGCAGGTAGGGTATAGCCATGAGGCAATGATCTTATATTTTGTCCAATCATTGGGCGCGAAAATAGTTTCATATTGTGGGACCCCTTCCAACTTTATAAAAGGGGCCAGTCTCCGCGGCGTTGGTTGTAATAAATTTTCTGGAAGAGGGGGAGAGACCTCGAATGTCTCCCCAGATTTGGCTGACTATTTGGTGCAATCTGACTGCCCAAACTTATGTTATTTGCCCAAATATTAATAGAAGTGTTACCCCAATTTGAGGGGTTCCACCAAGAATTAACCAGGGTCTTTTGGCCAATATTTACATTATTTACCTCTGAAACGCTCTTCTCACAATATCAGACTTGCAATTTTCTGATATTACCGCCTTCAAGAGTGTTAGGGGGTGAATTAAGGCATAAGAACCAGCCATGGACCTGGTTGATGGTAACTCCATAAGCAATGGATTTGATGGATTATTCATCCCCTCACTTATATGTGACTACAAACGGTCCCTCCCAGATATACCCAAGCTTCTCACTCCTATGAGTAATCCAATTGTGGTAATAAAGTACCAAGTCAGATACTTGGAAGGATGGAAGTGGGGCCTGGCTCTCATTGGCAGCTTGACCTTCTTTAATGACAGACTTTTCCAAGTTAGTCATAGCCTCTGCTTGTAGTTGGATGATGTGCTGAGCCAAATTTTCATGGCTTGTTCAGGGTCATTCCTGTCAGAGAAAATCTTTGGCTAATAGAGCTGGCATTCAGGGTTCTCACTCAAATAACACATAAAAAGGGGACATCTTGAGGATGTGATAGCTAATACGGTAGGTCATGAGGGCACTGGGTAAGTAGAGATCCCAGTGGAGAGGGTCATAAGTAGACATTTTGTGGAGTATAGAGACCAGAGTTCCATTAACTATTTCTACAGCACCATTTGTAGATGGGTTATAGGGCTTAGAAGAGTTGTTGTGTTCATAAGGAGGTGGCAAGGAGCTTTACCACTTGGGAGGTGAAGTTTTTCTCATTGTCACAAAGGAGGACCTGGGGGCAACCATGCCGCATGAAGATATATTTTTGTGTAAGAAGGTGGCATTGGCTTTTGCAGTCTGAGCGGGGAGAGCAACAGCTTCAACCCATTTGATGAAAAGTTCAATTCCAACAAAGATATAAAGATTACCCTCAGTAATTTTAGGGAAAGGACCTACCATATCCACACTTATGGTGTGGAAGGGTTGTTGGGGCGTCATAGGTTGATACTAATATTGGGTTTTAAAGCTGGATTGTTTTTTATGGGTCAGGCATGCATCCAAGACTTCAGCTGAGGTTTCCATGATGCCCTCCCAGTAGTACCACTCTTTTACCCACTTTTAGGTTTTGCATACTCCGCCATACTCCATGATAGTGTGAGACTCCAAGATGACAGGTACTTGCTCTGACGGCTGGAGATAGGGCAACCAATTTACTCCTACTTTCTTATATAACTTCACGCTCTCCACCTTTGTGTTGTGGGAGTGCCGTGCTAGCATTCTGTACTGGTTCATCTTCATCAGCCACGCTTCAGGAATCATTGGAAGTCATGCAACCTCTCTGCTTTGCTATTATCAAGGTGAAGGACAGGAAGCCGCGTCAACCTATCAACATTCATATAACGCAACCCAGCTCAATGCTCAATGGCCATACCATATTGCTGGAGCTTAAGAGCTCGGCGATCTAACCTCCTAGTGGGATTTTTTATATTTTGTAACTACTTTAAAGAGTCGTGGTTGGTAACCACTTTGTATAAGTCACATATAGAAAAGGGCCGTAGTATTTGACAGTGAGAAGGACATCCAGGCACTCCTTATCTGTGACGCTGTAGTTGTGCTATGATTTTAAAAGCATTTTATTAAAATAAGACATGGGATGATCGATCCCATGCTCATCCAATTGAGCCAAGATGGCTCCAACAGCGTAGTCAGAAGCATCCGTGAACAACATGAAGGGCTTGCCATAGTCAGGGTGGCGGAGTATCCACCTTTTTCAATAGCTCCTTCCGGGTCTCAAACATGTCCTTTTGTTTAGACCTCAATGGAATGGGGTGTTAGCCAAGAGACGTACGAGGGTCTCACTGAGCTGGGCAATTTTTGGGATAAATTGATGGTAATCCCCCATCATGCCCAAGAATACTTGGATGTCACAAAGGGTTTTGGGCATGGGCATCTTGGATATTGCTTCAACCTTATCTTGTAGAGGTTGTATCCCATATTGTGAGATGGCATGCCCAAGAAAATCCAGCTTTTTCTGAAAGAATGTACATTTTGATGGCTTCAATTTAACGTTAGAAGCCAACAACTGTTGAAACACTTCCTTTATTTGCGTGAGATGCTTGTTGAAAGTCTTGGAAATGAATGTGATTTCATAGAGGTAGACAATCACACAGCTCAGCTTAAGGACCTGGAGAATGTGATCCATTTCCAGCTGAAAAGAAGCAGGTGCATTACACAACCCCTGAGGTAGCCAAGTGGGATGGAAAACTCCTTGCTGCAGATAAGGGCACACTTCTCCTGATCATGTGAAAAAAGGTCCATCTGCCAGTACCCGCTAGCCAATTCCATGGCGGAGAAGAATTTAGACCCTGAAAGTTGGGTCAGAGCGCCATCAATGAGGGGGATAGGGTAACTATCCTTCTTGGTGAGTGTCGCAATTCTGATATGACTGGATGATAAGCCCTAAGTTATTATGTCAGAATGGTTAGAATCTGCCAAGTTTGATATGAGTAATGATTATTTGAGTGCCTCAAGATGAGCCAATATTAGTTTGAAGATTTTGATGTATGATGAATAGATTGGAAATCACCTCAAATTATGTGATCATGAAATTTAAAAATAAAGAATTGTCAGAACTAATGAGATATGGCGAATTATATTACTAATCCAAGGAAGTGGTACATCCAAAGTTGCTGAGATATAGGCAAGATGAGGCGATTGACTAGAGAAGGTTGTTAATAGTTTGTAAGTGAGCGGAGCAGTGGGGATCCGCTGTATATAGTATATTATAAAAAGAAGGTTGTGGGAGCGAGTGCTCCAAATTTATTCAAAGTTTATTCTGTTGTTTTAAGGATGACAATCATCATATTATTGATCCTATTGCTCAGTGGGTTGAACCCTATGCAAAAGTTCTTCAGTGTATCTATAGAATACCGCCAATTTATAACAGTGGTGCTCACTACGGGGGCCCATTGATCAATCAAATAATAATAAATTTCTCAGTTGCTGGCCATTTCATATCAGGCTTGCTCTGACAAGGAGTCTTTCCGAGATGCTGAAATCATTGAATATGTGGAACTCAAGCTTGCCTTGGACTCTGTTCTCCAGTGAAAGAAGGAGTTTCTGCTGGAGGTTTGTATTGATAATCTGCCTCCGTTTGATTGCAATGGGAACATCCATAAATTTTTAAGCGATTTGAGTTTTCAGTAGAAGGAGCTTCAGATTGGTGTAAAGCCAAATTATTAATATCCACCTTGGATGTCGGAAGTGATGACCAAGTTACTTGCTATCTTTCCACCAGTTCCGTTACCTTCAAAAAGTGAAGGAAACTGTGCTGTGGTTGTTTGGAGGAACTTTAAAAATGGTGCAGTGGAAGGCCAAGTTTCTCACCGTCAGGTTTCTGCAAAATGAGACCCTCACCAAATTTGCTGATTGCTTTATGGAGGAAGCCCATATGTTAATCGGGGCAGGGACTTTACCTGAATCTGATGTATGCATAGCGTTGACCTCCGCTGTGAAACCATACCATGAGCTTTTTAATACCATGACTCCATATTTAGAGGTAGACATACCCTTGCTTAAACTTGTTCAAATTTTACACCATCTATCCGCTACCTTCCCTCCACCCAATATAGAGCGGAAACCTATCACCTCCGCTGCTGGATTTTCTTATTTTGGTGGAGTTATCCCTCACTGTTCAGCATTTGTTTAGTAACCCCTGGCCTTACTATCACTACAAGCCTCACTCCCAACTGAGTTGCCATCAGCAGTTCAACTATTGGAAGGGGTCTGTTACACCGTTTGACCCCAGTCTAACTTTTGGGGGTGGCCCATTTTACAGAAACCATGAACGCAGATCTTATGGGGTATATTGTTTTTCGTGCAGTCGCTCTGGGCACCTGGCCAGAATTTGTCTCAATTGGCAAGTTCATTCCCTACCACAGAAGCAATACAATCAGGGAAAAGTCAGAGTGGAGTAGAGATGGGACTCTCTACTTCCGCTATTCTGACTCAAAAAGTCTTACCTGAACCTATCCCCATACATTCAGTGGAAGTTCCCCAGTATGACGACGCCTTTCCTATATCAGTAGCTGGTTGGGGGGGGTGAATGTGCTGACATGAGTGCAATTTATGTACACAGTGGAAGCAGGCCCCCAGGAGCAACCAAAGCCTTATGCCTGTCAAATGTTTGATCAACTTTCTATAGATGAACCAGATCCATTTTCTGATGCGCTTCTCTTAAAAGGGGTGAACGTGGCCCTCCCTGTGGACGCTATTGTTAAAGAGTACCCTAAAGTTGGGGAGGGTATTATGAGCTTCTTAGGAAAACGAGACTCAATAAATTTCCACGTTATAAACAATGAGAATGTATCTTACTCTGAGTGTAATTACTGTGACATTGTCATATCAAAAACCTGAGTCCGCGCTATAATTGATACAGGTGCCCCAATCAAAATAGTGTCCACAAAGTTGGTGGTCAAGTTGGCATTAAAGCCTGACGTGGAACATCATATGGTGTCTGGGACTCCAGGTGCGGAAAGCACTTTCTCTAAAGGAGCGTACAGAATGCTACCCTTGCAGTTTGGGTCAATTGTCATTGTAGCCTCAGCTATAGTGCTACCAAACAATAACTATGACCTGTTAATTGGAACCGCTTTTATGCGCCACTTTGGAGCTGTTGTTGATATGACAGCGGAGACCTTTAAAATTCTCGGGTAGCGGATCCTAATCTACTTCACTTCCAGTGGAATGCCAAAGGATCCGGTGCATATGGGTCACATTAACCTTACATATGGTGATGAGGTGATTCCAGTTCGCTACCATTGATTAAAGAGTCATACCTGAGCCCTTCCCCATCAAATTTATGAGTATAAAGTGTTACCGCTTAGAGCTTCTGGCTCTATATTTATCCCCTCTGGACACCAAGTAATTATAAACACCGAGTTAGAGGTGGAAGTGCCTGATGGGTTATATGGAGAGGTCATTGTGCCCTATCAGCAATCTAAGCTTGAGTCCCACATGGCCCCAGGCATTGTACTTCCAAGGCATGAGGAGGTCAAGGTCTTGGTAGCAAATCTTCAGAATAGACTGATTCAAATCCGCTGACACCAAATAGTGGCATATTTACATTTTATCCCAATTGAAGAGGTCCTCCATGTTCATGAGTTTAGTTCGCTGGATGAATTTGGTCTGCCCATCAAACCACAGCCCAGCATAATGGCAGTTGTATTGTGTGAATATTTAATGGGCTTAATGGAAGACCAGAAAGATCAAGAGGAAGCCTTATTTCAAAAATACAAAGAGACCTTTGCTGTCAATGATCATCATTTAGGGTGCACGTGGGGAGTGATCCATCGAGTGGACACTGGGGATCATTCCCCCATTAGATCTTTGCCAATCTGCTGATCTAGGGCAGTGGAAGAAGTTGTCACAGCAGAAATTGAAAAACTGCTAGAGTAAGGAATGCTTGAACCGTCAAAGAGCCCATGGGCTTCCCTGTCCTAATTGTCAATAAGAAGGATGGTACCAACCAGTTGGTAATAGACTACCACAAGCTCAACAGAATTATGAAAAAAGGACTCATACCCCTTGCTTCAAATTGATGATGCTTTGGACTGGTTTGGAGGAGCTCTTTACTTTTCTGCAATGGATCTGATATCTGGCTACCTGAAGATTAAGTTATCTGCGGCGGAACAGGAGAAATGCGCCATTATCACGTCAAAGGGGCTTTTTAACTGACACATATGCCACAAGGGCTGTGTAATGCCCCAGCTACATTCCAACAGGTGATGGACATTATCCTTGGCAACTTGAAGCTGTCATGCGTTCTTGTATACCTTGAAAGCATCAACGTTTTTCCCGCACATTTTCTGAGCACCTTACCCATTTATAAGAGGTATTCCACCAGTTGGCTGAGTCCAACACCAAAATAAAAACCCCTGAAATGCCACTTTTTCAAGGATCAGCTAAAGTACCTCGGTTTTTTAGTTGATGCAACAGGGCTGCAGCCCCAACCAGCCAAGGTGGAGGCCATTTGTAAGATTATTACACCAAACAGTAAGCGAGATATATAAGTATTTTTAGGGATAATTGGCTACTATCGCTGATTCATACCAAACTTTTTTGTTATTGGAGGTCCACTGTTTGAGTTATTAAAAAGATGTCGAGTTTGGATGGACGAAACGCCATCAACACTCCTTCAATACACTTTGAACGGCGTTGATCAATGTGCCATTATTATGCTACCCAAATTTTGAAAAGGAATTTATTGTACATATGGATGCATCCCTTTCCGCTGTGGGGGCAATTCTGTCCCAAAAAGATGATGAAGGGGAGGAGCACCCAGTGGCATACTGTAGTCAAAGCCTGAATAGCCACAAACATAATTAAACTGTGACTGAGTGGGAGTGCTTAGCAGTGATCTACGCTTACAAGTTTTTAGAGTATATTTGCATGGGTTAAAGTTCAAAGTCATAACAGATCATGCCTTGTTATGCTGGTTACAGAACTTTAAGGAGCTGAGGGGCGTTTAGCACAATGGTCTCAGAAACTGCAGGCTTACAATTTTGAGATTCTTCACCAACCGGGAGCCAAACACCAAAATGCAGACTGCTTGTCAAGATTATTAACAATTGCGGTGACAGTGGATCTAAGCGATATCATGTATACTAAGATGCTTAGTGGTAGGTACAATGATGAGCTGCCGCAAGTCATAAAGGCATTAATGAAATTCAAGCCAATACTTTTCAGTAGAATGATGAGTTGTATAAGTGGATCAGTGATTCAACAGTGAACTTTCTGCGATCCTCAGCACAGCCTAATTTTATTATGAGTGCACATAGGGCCATCGGACATGGTGATGTGCATAAGACAATGGAATATTTGTGGCCTTAGTATTACTGTAAAAAATGAACTTTAATGTTCTTGATACTATCTCCTCCTGGTACCAGTGTCAAACTGGAAAAGCTGGTCCACCAGAAGACTTTGTACCAGTTAGTGAAACCACACTTTGCTTGGCATACGGTTTCCCTGGATGTCATTAGCACTCTGCCAATGGGAGCTAACCAGTCCAAGTACATTTTGGTGACAATTGACCACTTACCCAGTGGGTTGAAGCAAGGGTGATACGGGATTTAGGGGCGGTCACAGTGGCAAAATTCATGATGGAATGCATTATCCAACGGCATGGCTGCCCTCAGTTCCTCCTTACTGATAATTTGAACTAACTTCACTTACCACATCCTCCCAAAGCTCAAAGAGCTGATGTCCATCCGAGGGGTTTTGAAAACCCCATACCACCCCGAGTCCAACGGAATGTTTGAGTGGGTCAATGGGACTTTAGTGAAACTACTCCATAGATTAGTAGCAAATCGACCCTCAGATTGGAGTTCCCTTTTTGTTCACCACCATCTTCACCTATGGTATAAGTTATCATTCCGCCACAGGGAAAAGTCCCTTCCTTTATTATATGGCCAACACCCTGCTCTTCTGGTACTGCTATATGCCTGTGTAGAAGATACTGGCAGAATGGATCCTCAACGTTATTTGATGACCCTAGCTAACACATTAATCAAATTGCAAACTGAAGCATACTTGTTCAGTTTAGCCAAGAAGATTAAGACTCAAGCTGCCAATCAGGTGCAGTGTAGCAGGTTAGCCCAGTTCAAAAATGGTGACATGGTTCTATTCCATGATCAACATGGGTTCAGGTAGAAGCACAAGTTGGCCAGTATCTAGATCGGACCACCCAAAGTTATTGAGAAGACAGATGTGGATGCATATACTATCAAGGACCCCATGAGCGGTCATATCATCAACTGTGTGCACACTAAGTTCTCCAGGCATATAAGAATAGGAGCCTTATCGTCCAGTCAAGAGGGGGTAATGCTGCAATTCTGATATAACTGTACAATAAGCCCTAAGTCGTTATGGCAGAATGGATAGAATCCGCTGAGTTTGATATGAGTAATGATTATTTGAGCACCTTGAGATGAGGCGATATTGGGTTGAAGATATTGATGTATGATGAATAGATGGTAAATCGCCTCAAATTAGGCGATTGTGAAATTACCAAATGAAGAAAATGTCAGAACCAATGAGATATGTCAAATTGAATCACTAAGCCAAGGAAGCGATATCTTCTAAAGTTGCTGAGATATAGGCAAGATGAGACAATTGGCTAGAGAAGGTTGTTAATAGTTTATAAGTGAGTGGAATAGCAGGTATCCGTGTATTAAATATTAAATAAAAGAAGGTTGTGGGAGCGAGTGCTCCATATTTATTCAAAGTTTATTCTGTTGTTTAAGGATGACAATCATATTATTGATCCTATTGCTCAGTGGGTTAAATCCTGTGCAAAAATCCTTCAGCGTATTTCTAGAATACTTCCAATTTAATAATAGTGAGGTTATTCAGTTTGCGGTAGTCCATCTCTACCTGATGACCTCAATTTTTCTTTTTATTAATAGGAGAGGGGATGACCAAGGACTTTGGCAATGCACTAGCAACCCAGCGTCCAGCAGCTTTTTGAGCTCCGTATACATCTTTAGCCTCTCAAATTTTGATTTGTGGTAAGGTTTGGAGCGTATAGGCTGAGAATCACCTATGTCAATGGTATGAGTCCAACCTTTCATATGTCCATAGTCATTGTCAAAATGGAGAAAATGTCACTGTATGCCTTGAGAAGGGTGTGGACTATATCCAGTTCAGCTGGGGTTAGTTCATCATAGATATGAACAGAAGGTAGGGTACATATTGACTGGTTGGCAGGTAAGCCCATATCCACCATAGATCCAATACAGTGAACTTGCTTCATTTCCTCAAGGGGAATCAGAAGGCCTCTTCTGATCTCCTGATACTTTTTTATAACCGTGTATTTCTTGGTGCGATTCCCCAGCAGGAGGTTTTTAGGTCGTTGATAATCTGGGTCTAGTATGCCTGGTAAAACTCTGGGCTCCAAAGGACTAACACCTTCGATGCTAATTAGGTGCAGTAGGCAGTTGTGTAGTATTTTCAAGGTAATCTTCGTGTCAAATACCCTTTGTTCGCCAGCCTTGATGACCACCTCTTCAGAAGCATAGAAATGAATACCTTCCCGGGCGTCCACTGATTGAGGCAACATTTTTGTATGCCGTCCTGTCATGGTATAATGTAGAGATAAGGCGGAAGAGGGATAATCAACTGTGCTAACATAATCCTTTTTGCTAAGCTCTTAATTGGTCAAAATCAAGGGAACCTCATAGTTAAACAGGGAGAGATAACCCTTTTTTAAAATTAATAATCCCTTTATATTCAAGCATAAACTGGGTATCAATGAGTAGATCATAGGTATTGTTAGACAAGGCCACCACTGGGTCTGACAAAATGAGCTTCCAGAAACAGATGGGCAGAGGAGAGTACGCACCAATGGCGCAGGTGTTGTTTGGGCCTGCAGTCCCAAATTCTTGATTGTAGTCAAGTTCGGGGCCAATTTAATTTTTTAATGAGTTTAGATGACACAACGTTTACTGGGGACCCAATGTCGAGTCTATCTCTAATATGAACTCCATTGATGACAACCTCCACTTTGGTTAAGATTCCACCCAAATTTGGTAGAAAGAGTGGGGACCTCCTCTAAATGGAGAGTATAGACAAGTCTTTTGGCACTCTCAGGATATTTCTCCTGGATAGAATGCAGGGTATTAGCACACTGGTTAGGTCAGATTAAGGTGGCAATGAGCTGGTCAGCGTCACTGGCAGTGTCAATGACCTTAAAACCCCTCAACACTTGGCGAAGATAAGTTTGGTGGGTGATTCTTCCCATGTCCACTCTATCAGGGTTCAACCTATTGGGTATCTTACTTCACCTGGGGCTCCTAAGACATAGTGACTGACATCTTCACAGCCCCCTTCAGATTCATCGTCAGAGGATTTCTCAATGCACGTCAAAGCTTCCATCAGTTGGGAGGTAAGGTCAGGGCTTCCCTTGTTTCTGGGGAGGTCCTGGGAGAGCTCAATTACCTGTGTAACTTTTTGTGGAGACGCTGTAATGGTTATGGCTCTACATTTAGCCGTTGATGTAGGGGGTTTGGGCTTCCCCATGGCTACTGGTTTTGAGCTAGCGATGGCCAGTGGAGATGACAGGGGGATAGAGATATTGCCTTGGCGGGACGTGATAATTGAGGCACTTTGGAAGGCTGCTTTGAAGAAGGAGGATAGAAGGGCAAAGTGGAATCTAACTTCCCCAGCTGCACTTTGGGAGCTGGAGATGGAGGGGAGCGCTGCCCCATTCACTTCTAGTATCCTCTGCCTATCCTCATAGGGGGAGGAGCATCTTGTTGCAGCATCTCCATGGGAGAAGGTTTCCAAAAGGAGACAGCCATAGAAGAGGCTGGAGGGGTTATAGTAGATTCTCACCTCAGAGCTCCTTATGTTTATCATGTTATAATAGTCAGCCACTTCTGACAAGACTTCTTTGATATCCCATATCTTTTGGAAGGAGCTCTTGACGGCAGAGATATGCATTGCTAAAGAGGGATGAAACGCCAATTTAGCCAAAACTGCAGCAATAGCATCGTCAAGAGGGAGAATTTTGGTGAACAACAGAGGTTGATATTCACTATAAAATTGCTTAACAAAAGAGGTGATTGACTCTCCCTATTTCAGACTAAGGCACATAAAGGTCTGTTTTTGTCTTTGCAAGCTTTGCGCGGATCCAAACTCCACAAATGAGCGCATTCTTTACCTCAGCCCAAGTTTTAAGGGTATCCATATAAGGTACCATTACCTCTTAGGCGGAGCAGCTGAGGCAGGGGAGGATGTGTTTTGCTTTTTTGGGATTAGTTGTACCTTCCATAATAGCCTCATACACAAAGAGGAATGAGGCAATGCTATCCTCACTTGGGGTAAATTTGTCTCAGAATGGGGGTGTCAAAATATGAGGATTGCTCACTTGGAAGTTATTATCCTGCACATCTATTTGGGCTGAAGTTCTGATAGTTGATCCTCAATAGTGCCTGTAATTTATGGGATTCAAACCATCTATTAACTCAATAGGCCTATTAAATTTGCCTCGACTCTTCTGGCCAATTTCAGGCATAATTTTTCCTTTGTAATTGGGAACTTCATCTAAGGCAGGATTATATACAGACTGGGGATTTAGTCCTTCCAGTTTGTTGACACTTCTCCAAGGTTGGATTTAAGATAAAAACCAGGAAAAGGATAAAATAAATACAACTTTTAATTAAGGTATTTATTAGATAATAATCACTAGGCTAGGCTCCAGTATTTATACCTCTAGGGCATCTCCTGGCCTCATCCAGCACAAAATATCATCAGCTATTTTACCACTCAGCTTAGCCTATAACTGAAACCTTTTCTTAGGTTAATTGGTGGCAAAACAATCTCAAAATTGGGAGGATTTCAGGTACAAATATTGCGATAAAAGCATGCAAAGTTGTCCTAAGATCTTCAGGATTTTGTTTCATCATATTGATGACAAAACACACCTTCTGTGAAATTTTGGCCACAATTAAAGAAAATGACGCACCCCTAATTGGGACGTCAGCAGGCCTCTTCCTCAATAGCACTAAGTAACCCCTTTTGGATGGTCCACATATGTGCTATCATGTCAATTACGTGTATAACATATGAATTTTCGCCCTAGGGCAGAAAGTTGATAACATTGTTCATTTGTTTAATTGCCCATGGGACTTTTAAACATAACTTCAGGTCATCCCCAAATTATTTTGTATACAATTGAATGATTTGTGTTTCAATAATCAGGACCAATTGCCAAGATTTGATGCATTGGACTTGGCCATAATATGCGAGCATATTTAGGCTGAGCTCCTGATAAATTACTCAATCTAATTGTTGTTGAGATAGTTGACCTGAGTTGTATAATTGCAATAGGCGTTAGCTCAAGCGTTGAAAGGATAATTGCCTGATCTGATGGTTGTCAAAGGCTTATTTTCAAGTCAACCACCAGAATCTGACATTTCCCCCTCTTGACTCAAACATAAGCCCTAAGATTCCCAATTAGCCTATGTTGGTCTTTTCTTATCAGTCAAACGCCCAACGAGTTTAAAGTTGGTTTTACTATTTGGTAACTTTGGCCGGACCAGCTGATGGGTCTGAAGAATGATGGGCCAAATGCCCATCAAGTCTGAAGTTGGATCCCCTCTTCAACCTTAAGTGCGAACTAAAAATTAATTAGTATAGAACTATAAGTATTTTTTAGTACTAAATGGTCCCAACTATAAGTATTTCTTGTTTTTTGAGTTTTGGTTTTGTTTTTGTATTTTTATGTTTTTATGTTTTTATGTTTTTTTCAACTTTTTCTTTTATTAATTGGCCCACTTATTAAACCTTTTTAGGAATTTTGCATGGACTTGGTTGTATATATGGCCAGTCCTAATATCCTTGATGGTGTATATGAACTTAGACGTTTTCTCAATCACTTTGAATGGGCTGACCCAGATGCAATCTAACTTTTGCATTCATCCCAATCCATGGGTGCTGTAAAATAGAACTTCGTCATTAACTTCAAATTTTGCCAGTGGGTAGCGATTCTCTAAGTCCTTTTGATGCTGGGCCTTTTTCCCTATTAAAATTGGTGCTGCCCATGGACTTTTTGCAGGGGCTAGCATGCCGTGATTGAGGAGTTCCTTAATCTCCTTGGATACTGCTTCTTCTGATGATTTTGAGCATCTAATCGGGCATAATCAAATAGGTTTATGACCTCCAGTATCAATTTTGTGGGTGACACCATTAGCACAACTCAAGTCAAAATCATCTTGTGCGGATATTTCTCTATATTTTGAGAATAAATCCTGAGCTTGGCCTTTCTCATAGTTGGTCAGGTTGCTTAAATCGGCCATAGGGACAACATTGTTTATACTAATTGGTCCTAATTGGGAAGCCCTAATTTGACAAAAGTTCCAAACTCATGGAATGAGTGAATTTTTGTGGTAGGGAACAGATGCAGAAAAGTGATTATTTGATGTCGCCTGATGAAAATGGGCCAATTTTGCAGGTTTGCACACAAGATATGTATTTCTCCATGGCCCAGAAAGATAATATCAGGGACAATGTTTGATTTAAATCAAGATTTAGACCATGGTTGATATATTTCACCATAGAGTCCTTCCAGAATATTAATTGTTAGTCCTGTTGGGATGATTACTTGTTCTCTGGATGGTATAGTGATGGTCTGATTTGATCAAAGTGGAATGCCATTTGACTCATCAATATGAGTGGGAAGTGGTTTTATCTTTGACCAAGCTTTGGAATACTTAATTGGGACGACTCCATCTTTGTAGGCCAGATTTATGAATAGGCTGGGTTTCTTTTTCTCAACTGCCTTATCCCTGTTATAGTAAAGTGGAATAGTCTGGCTAAGAATGGTGAGAGTAGCATCCTTATGATTAGTAATAACTCCATATCTTCTTAGGAAATCAGTCCTGATTAGGATATCATAGTTTGTATTTGACAACACTATGGCAGGTGCCGTTACTACAATGGATCCAAATTGGAGTGGTAGGGTACTGTAGGTGCCCAGCAATTTGGTGGTATGCGCTCCAGCGGTTCCATATTCCTGGCAGTGAGCAACATTGGGTGCAATTTTCAGTTTTTTAACCAATTTTGTACTGACTATATTGATAGGAGCGCCACTATCAACAATGGCTCAAACTTGCACCTTAACACTGCTATGTCCACATAAGTACATTCAGAGTAGTTTTCAGAAAGTATTTTTTGTGTGAATGCTGTGGCTGCTGCCCAATTCCAGGTGTGATTTCAGACTTGAGCAAATATCTGGGAAGTTATCTGCTAAGGTCTTCATGGGAATGGCTACTTGAACGTTGTTAAGTTTAGGCAGGTCAGTCGAACATCTGGGTTGGAGGTCTAAACCCTGGTCAATAATCTGCTTTGCATAGGGTTTTGATACTTCAGTTTGGGCTTCCTTGGTAATTTTTAAGGGTTTAGTTGCTTTTGATGTGGCTCGGGTAGTGACCATCATGACATCATTAGCCATGATATGATGGAGGTTATCTTTAGCAACATCTTTGGCCCTAAAGAGCTCATCAGGATCAGGTGAAATGGTTTGAAAATTGGTGGAGTTAGAGCATTCCGCCTCTAATCCACCTGCTCTTTTCCCATCTCATTGTCACTGTTAATTTCTAAAGCAAAGTTGACCCCATGCTTTTTGTTGGACCATCTGAAGCATTGATTAGCAAAGTGCCCTATTTGACCACATTTGTGGCAAGTAATTGGCCCTGTTTGCTGTTTTTGCTCAAATTTTTTGTTTGTATTTTGGAAATTTTTCCCCTTTTCAGACATCATGTTGTTTTTGGGCCCAAAAATTGATATTTTTGCTGATCTTTGGCCCGATTAGATGTGTTGAAATTATGGGAACAGCTTCTCAAGTAATTGGTGAGCTCTTGGATTCCAAACTTCCATTGAATGCAGGCAACATGACATTATGCAGTTCACAGAAGGCCATAATTGCGTGCTCCATTGCAATCTTGGCGTCAAACTTATCTATTGCATTGCACCCATGCAGAACTTGTGCCTCATGGAAGAATCTATCCACAAAGTCCTTAATAGTCTCATTCTGTTTGAATTTGATATTAAGAAGCTCTCTTTTTTGGGTTTCTAGTTTCTCAGGCCCTCCAAACTGTTTTGTTATAGCAATTTTGGCATCCATGTATGACCAATCGTCGCCCAAATAGGGCATAATGAGGTCACAGCTATGGGCATCAAGTGAGTTAATCAGTGCTGATCCTTTTGCATGGTCTGATGCTCCTCTCATTGCTTTTTCAAATAATTTGAGGAAAGAGTGAACATTTCCATCCTTATCAAACTTTGGTAAATTCAGTGGTTTGAAGTCATCTCGCCCTATTTTGGGCATAGGGGTTGTACTTCTTCTTGAGCGTCTTGGTGTATCATCGCCCATAATTGGCCCTCTTTCCCATTGGGAAGTATCTGGAGTCAGGATTGATGCTAGGACTCTAGGCATAGAACGGATGTTCAAAATATCAGTTTCTGCATCAGTGTCAACGTCCAATGATTTGATTTCATGATATTGCTCTAAACTACTGGATTCTGACGCCTGAATTCGGCCCTTAGTTACTTTCCCAGGCTGTTTTTTGGCTGGATAAGCGGAGCTTTTTCCTACTTCTTTTTTGTCAAAGTTGGGCGAGCATTGGCAGCCTTGCTGTTTGAGGGATTCAAATTTTTTTAAGGTTGTCATACTCCTCTTTGAATAAAGCTTGATTGGTTGTTAAGCTTTTTATATCTTTGTCCATACTGTCTCCTTGGGAATTTGCAGTTGATAGCTGCATTCTGAGTTCCCAATTTTCCTGAGTAATTTCAGTATTTCAAGCCTGCAATCTTGACACCACAGTCCAAAGTTTAGAAAATTCCTCTTTGATCTGAGCATCTTCTTCATCCCTATTTGGGACGGCTGACTTTGCTGCAAGGTCCTCAAAGTTTTTGTTGATAGTTTCCAGCTCAGCCCAAACATACTCTTCAAAGTCATCAACTTTTACACATAACTCCAGGTGATTTCTTTGGCCCAAAGTGGCATGTATGGTAAGTCGTTCTGATTGAGACAATAGGTAATCTGAATGGCTTTCCAGTTTTTGACAGCGGTTATTCATAGTTTGTACCCATTCTTGTGATAACCCATGGTGGGCCAGAACTTCTGCGGCTATTTTTGGGACTCCTTCGTTCAGAAGCTCCTCGAGGGTGTTTAATCTCCCATGAGCTTCATTGGCAAGTCCCATATTATCAACAATTGCCTTTTTTCAGACTTCAGCAAAACTGGAATTTAGCTTGTCCAGTAGGGCATTTTGGGAAGATTGTTCCTCCCCTTGCACATGGTAGATTTCCGTGATTTCCAGATTTTGTCTAGCAATTATTCGCTGGGTATGCTTAATTGAGGGTTGAACAAAGTTAACCAGGAATTCATTAGTTGCTTGACTGTCTGTGAGACGTTTGGCAAGAGATGCCATGGTAGCGTTGTGGTACTTCATATATATCTCCATCTTGAGTGCCTGATCCTTAAGATAGTAGAACAGGCCAAAGGAGGGATCGATTTGTGAAGTACCAATCCTAAAACCCTGATATAGGGTTTCCAGCATAGCTTTTACGCTTGCAGATGTAAGATCAATCAGGCTGGTTGCATCTGCATGAGCTCCCCCACTGTGATAAGATCCAGGGAGTAGGAGGTACCCGCTTCAGAGCTGTGGTGGCTGGTATTAAAATAATCTGAGATTTCCTTATTGCTGGTTTCCATCTCATTGTCACTTTCTTGTCTGGCCAATTCTGCCAGGAATTGGTCATGGGAATCCATTTTGGAGAATGTAACCGGTTTTGAGTGAGCACCAGTTGTCAAAATCTGAGGATCGCTCGCTTGGAAATTATTATCCTGCACATCTATTTGGGCTGAAGTTCTGATAATTGATCCTTGATAGTGCCTGTAGTTTATGGGATTTGGACCATCTATTAACTCACTAGGCCTATTAAATTTGCCTTGACTCTTCCAGCCAATTTTGGGCATAATTTTTCCTTTGTAATTGGGAACTTCTTCTAAGGCAGGATTATATACAAACTGGGGATTCAGTCCTTTCAGTTTGTTGACATTTCTCCAAGGTTAGGATTTAAGATAAAAACCAGGAAAAGGATAAAATAAATACAACTTTTATTTAAGCTATTTATTAGATAATAATCATTAGGCCAGGCGCCAGTATTTATACCTCTAGGGCATCTCCTGGCCACATCCAGCACAAATTTCAACAGCTATATTTCCACTCAGCTCGGCCTATGACTGAAACCTTTTCTTAGGTTCATTGGTGGCAAAATACTCTCAAATTTGGGAGGGTTTCAGGTACAAAAATTGCAATAAAAGCATGCAAAGTTGTCCTAAGATCTTCAGAATTTTGTTTCATCATATTGATGACAAAACACACCTTCTGTGAAATTTTGGCTTCAATTAAAGAAAATGATGCACCCCTAATTGGGACGTTGGCAGGCCTCTTCCTCGATAGCACTAAGTAACCCCTTTCAGCCAGTCCATGTAAGTGCTATCATGCCGATTACATGTATTGACATACAAATTTTCACCCTAGGGCGGAAAATTGATAACATTGTCCATTTGTTTAATTGCCCATGGGACTTTTGAACATAACTTCAGTCATCCCCAAATTATTTATATATGATTAAATGATTTGTGTTTCAATAATTGGGACCAATTGCCGAGATTTGATGCATCATACTAGGCCATAATATGTGAGCATATATGGGCTAAGCGCCTGATAAATTACTCAATCAAATTGTCATTAAGATAGTCAGTCCAAGTTGTATAATTGCAATAGGCGTTAGCTCAAGCGTTGAAAGGATAATTGGCCAATCTGAAGGGTTGTTGAAGGTTTTTTTTGAAACCTCCAGAATCTGACAGGGGGTTTGGTAATGGTTGGATCAGCCTCATGAGAGGCTTGGCATACATGCTGTTTGAGAGTTTCAAGTTGAGACAGTGCGCTAGCTAACTGCTGAGCCAAAGCATCTAGCTGGGGGTCATAGGTAGTGGGGAGGTTGTGAGGGTTATTCACCCCAACGCCCTCCATTTTGTGAAATTGTTTTGTGGTGTACTACACCCTGTAGTGAGCACCATTTGCTGGATTTTAGGCTTTTGGGTTTGCTTGCTGGTGCGTTTTGCACCTAAATTTCTTCAAATATTTGCAGGAGAACTACAATTCTTTACTGCAGGGATAAATAAGTATTGGGAATTTATATGACCACTAATAGTAAACTAAAAATAATAAATTAACTAAAAGGTTTATATTTTAAAGTATTTTTTGTAACCTCAGGGGTTTAAGAAGCAAACCCTCTCAATATCTAGCAGCTTAGTATTTAAACTATAACAAGGTTTGAAGGGAAATTAATGCAAAGTTTGGATTAGCTTATTAATGTCCAAATTAGGGAATATGGGTATTCAACCTATTGGATCTCTGGAGACTCACCTCACTTTGACAAAACGGCCAATGGAAAGTTGATTGCAGGTATGATATAGCCGTGAGGCAACAATTTTATATATTTTACCCAATTATTGGGCGCGAAAATATTTTCACCTTGTGGGACCCCTTCCAACCCTATAAATGGGCCCAGTCTCCACGGCGTTGGTTGTACTAAATTTGCTGGAAGAGTGGAAGAGACCTCATAATGGCTCCCCAGATTCAGCCAACAATTTGGTGCAATCTGACTGCCCAAACTCGTGTTATCTGCCTGAGTATTAATAGAAGTATTATCCTGATTTGAGGGGTTCTAAGAATTGATTAGGATCTTTTGACTGATATTTACATTAGTTACCTCCAAAACGCTCTTCTCACAATATCTAAATTGCAATTTTTAACAACTGGGAAGGGCAAAATATGTCCAAGTTGGTTCTGGAGGTGCACATGATGGACTTGGGAGCGTTACAGCCTCAGTCATATAGTGCACCTATTATTTGCTAAATAAAGAGAGTACATTATGCTTGTTTAGAGCGGGGCTTCAAGCTCGTTTGGTTTATTATATTGCCAAATCTGACAAAATCCAATTGCAGTCAATAACTTGAGTGCAAGCATACTCAAGCTAAGGTACCACAAGTTATGGTGGTTTACGCTTATTTGTTTGATTTGGTGCAGTGCATCGCCCAATGGAAAGTGACCCCCAATTCTTTATAAATACTGTTCCACAACCAACCTTCTTTGTTGGTCTACTGGTTTTAATAAAAACTACGTTTGTTTATTTTTAAATGGTCTTTTAGTCTAACATCTTTACAGACCTCCTCAAGGAGGTTTCTAACACCATAGGTCTTTTTATTTTGTTTGAAATGATGATGGATTCTGGTGCACACCTGGAAAAGCCTGGTCCCCTCCATATCAAGGCACTTAAACACCCTCACGCCAAATTGTACCTGGTTATGGACTCCTCCATGAGGTCCAACCAAGTTCTGACATTTCTAGGGTACTTAGTTATTTATTCAACTTTATACACCCTTTCTTTGAGTCCCTTGTGCTTTGGCATCTTTTGAGGTGCCCTGTTCTCTTTGTTACTAACAATGAATTCCCTTGTTGTGTGGCTATGCATTTTTCACCAACTATCATGGTATGAGAGAGTTACAGACACACTTTTGACAATGAGGCAGTTAGAGCTTTCATCTATATGAAGTTAGGAAAAGTACTTATTAATGACAGAAGATCTATCTATAAATTTGCAGAGATAATTTTGTTCTCTCAAAAAGGGATTTATATTTTACATTTAGAGTAAAACTAATTTTAGAAAGTAGTAAATAAGTATATATTGGGGTATCCTATTAGTGATTTAGAAAATCTGCTAATATCAAGGTATTTTGATGCATCACATGCTAATATCTGTGGAGTCCAAGTGGCTGTTATTCAAGTGTTATCTGAGCTAGTGATCTATTGAATAGTCCCATATTGTATGGATCAACACAATGTTAAATCAGAGTATTTCCCATCCAAAGGTATCTGGATGTAATGATGGCATCAAAAATTTCTCTCTACCTGATTTTTTTTAGTTATAAAAAATGATTTCTTTAGTTAACATTAAGTAGGTAAATTATTGTAAGTGTTTTATTTTTATTTAACCGAGGTAAGCTGACCAGGGGACAGACATTACCGAATATATGTGAAACTAAGAGAATAACTAAGAAATATAAAAATCGGGCACCCCAGGGTACTCAAGTTACCCCTGTTGCCAGCGGGACTGCCAGGTATGGGGGTTGGTGCACTACTCCGAGGGGTTTCCCCTGCTATGGAGCAGGTGTGAAGGAAAGGGTCTGTGTGGAGGAACCAGAGTGGGAACCATGATCTATGAGCGCTTTTTTTCTTGGTCTCATATATCCATAGAGCCAGGCTTGGAAGTGCTCTAGTAAGTGGACATGGAATATGTTAATAATCCCATGAATGGTTGGGACTGTGCCCTTGAACGCATTTAATGCAATTGTGTGTATTGTCCACATTGCAATGGGTATTATTAAAGAGCAGGTGTAGATGGGATTGGTGACTCAATCTGGAGCGCGAAGATACTCTTTGATATCAAGAATTCCTGTTCGTTTTGAATCTTAAGCAGGCGTGCGACTTCCTGCCATATAGCTTTGGTTGGGGGGCATGTTTCTAGGCGGTGATGTAGGGATCCCTCCCCTCCACATACTGCACATGTTTTGTGGATGGAGTTAAAGCGGTCCGCCATCATATAGGTCCTTCTCAAACAGCGCCAGGCGTTTGCTCTTATCCTTGGTTGTAGGAGTGGGTGGTGTGTCATTTTCCACATTGCTTTCTGTGTGGTTAAATCAAAGGGAATGCTAGTATATCTAGGTATTCTATCCTAGCTAGGCTTGGGGTTGTTGCGAGCATATCCCTCTGGGGGTGGTTTTCTGGGTTTCTTAATTTGAATTGGGGGCTGGGTCGTCCCCTTCCCTGTATAGTACCCATGTTCTCTATGGTCCATCCCATACGGCGGATAGTTTGAAGGATATGTTTGAAATGAGGGGAGGTTCCATGTGGACCTGTTGCAGTAGGGTGCTTGGCAAGGTATGAAAGTATTCTGGGTGGACTATGTGGGTTGGTCAATTTGAGCGCCTGTGCAAAGTTAGTCCTTGCTGCTCTGGACCAATGTTGTTGTGGGAGGTCTGGAGCAAGGATTTTCTTTATCCAGGTACCTAGGATGTGATTGGCATGGGTCTCAAAATCTATTAGTCCCATGCCTCCGCTTGAGCGTGGGCCAAATAGTGTTTTCATCCGTATAGGAGGGTGAGAGCCAGGCCACAGCCAGCCCTGGATAAGCGCGTGAAGTGAGGTTATAAAGGTTGGTGAGAAGGCTATCGCATGGGCCTGGTACCACAGTATTGGGAGGATGAGCGAGTTAGCAACTGTAGCTCATCCTGTTAGTCCTGGGGTTCTTCCCTTGAGGAGGTGACGCATTTGGATACCCGTTGTAACAGGTTACTTTCCATTGTCTCATTAGCATATCCCCCTGATTCTAGCCAGATTCCAAGGTGTCAGACAGGAGTGGTGGTGGGAGGTGTTGCAAAGGGTAATATAATTGGGTTTTTTCTTCGAGTGTTGGTGTGAGGTTCTGATGTTGTGGCCCAATTGTTTGTGTATTTGCCTAAGAGGATGATTTCTGTCATCCTTTTGTTGAGCGATGCATTGCTCACCTTGGAGTATTCCTCTAGAGTGTGTTCCAGCTGTCGGGCATCTTCACTGTTTGCTATACCTGCTACGCAGTCATCTGCAAAGGCCAGTATCTTGACTGTTGGTAGTCCTTGTGCGGTTATCCCCATGAGACGTGAGTCAGTTACTCGGAGGAGCGGGTCAAAGCTGAAAATGTACAGCAGTGGGCTGAGGGGATCCCCTTGTTTGAGCCCTCTGTGTGGTTTAATCTTGTTTGTTAGGAATCCATGGCCGCATACAGCCATGGTTGCAGATTCTGTTAGGAGCATCGCCCATTTTATGAATCTTGGTGGGAGTTTGAAGGCATTTAGACATTCTTTTAGGTATGGCCAGCTAACACGGTCATACGCCTTTTCCTGATCCAAGAAGACCAGGGCACCAGTTGCTTTGGATTAGCAAATATTTGCAACAGGGTGAATGTTGTTCCATATTGAACGCCCTGGTATAAACCCAAACTGGTTGGGTGATAGGACGTCAGATGCAATTGCGCCTAATCTAGCTGCTAGAATTTTTGTTAGAATTTTTGTGTCAGTGTTGGAGGGTGCAATTGGGCACCAGTTGGCCAGGTCCAACTTGTCACCCTTTTTATATAAGGTTATAACGTAGGATTCATGGCCTCCTGATAATAGGCGTGTTTCCAACAAACTCTGGTTCATTGACGCCAATAGGAGGGGGGCGATTTGTTGAAAATATTTTTTGTAAAATTCGTAGGGTATCCCATCAGGCCCTGGGCATTTCCTACGTGGTGCACCGCGAATTGTTTCCCAAAGCTCCTCCCATGTGATAAGGGATAGTATATTGTAATTTGGTGATGTACTTTGTATCTTGGCTGTTTGAATAAATTCTTTAATTTTTTGTGGATCTGTTGCCATATCGCGATATAATTTGGTGTAATAGCGGTGTACTTCCGCCTTGACCTCCTCAGGATCAGTTGCCATAGTGCCGTTGGTCTTGCGGACCTGTGTGCACATGGGCTGGTTTCCGCGGGAGTGGAATTGGCGGAAAAAGTATGTTGAACAGTTTTTGCCTTCCTTTATGAACTTACCTTTGTTCAATAGTTTGATTCTGTGTTGGTGTTCAAAGATGAGATTGTTAAGTTAGGCTGAAATTTCTGCCCATTTGCGTCCCCAATTAGGGCTATAGCCAGATCTCAGATTATTTATTTCCAAGTGGTCTAGTTCTGCCAAGGTACGCTTGATTGTGGCTGTGTCCGTGGTGTACTTGCGTGATGCAATATGTCAGGTTTTGTTGATTAAATCTTTTTTGAAATTTTCCCATGTTCCAATGGGATCTGAAGTAAATGGGGCTGTGAATTCTGGGTTTGTAGCCTTGTTTTCAACTCAGTCAGATATCTCAGGCAATCTTATATTTTCTGGGTGAAGCTTTCTCCAAGGCGACACCTGTGTGTGGGATTGGGTTGGTGCTAACTGCACCGTAACTAATTGGTGGTCAGAAAAATTGATCTTTTTTGTTATAAATTTGGAGATTCTTGAGTGGTGGGATTGTGGGATGAGGATGTGGTCAATACAACTCATTGATATGAGTGCTCCCTCATGTATGTTGGGTCTTGTCATGTGGGGAAGGATTGGTGAATTGGGAGGAAGAGCATCCTGTAAGCCAAGAGATGCCTTCATTGTGCGATATTCAATGTGTCCAGGTGGGTATCCCCTGGGATTAGGCCATCAATCTGTATTGGGGTTATCCCAGCAGTTGAAATCGCCTAACATGATGATATCTGGTGGGAGGGTGAGGGTAGAAATTTTTTCAAAAATTTTTTTCTCTTGGTTGCAGTGCATGGTGCGTAGATACATGCTAACGAAATTATTTCATCTTGGCATGTGATTGTTGCTACCAGGACTTGACCATGCAAGTGTGATGATGAATTTGTAATTTTAAATTTTTTGTTGTTTTGGACTATCACCCCACAGTGAGATGTCCATACTGATTGTGATGGTGCAACCCTGGTTGACCAGGATTCTTCTTCCCCTCGTAGGCAGTGGGTTTCTTGGATGGCCAAGATGTCTACAAGAGGTTTTCGCAGGAATGCCAGCTTTTTGGCTTGGGACGTATGAGCCCTGGCTCCCGCGATATTTAACGTCCCTATTGACACTGAGGTGCCCATGGCGCCTCAGGAGCGGTTGGGAGGACCCTCTGGTCCTATCCCACCGCGGCTCATTTTGGCCATGCTCCGCGTCTGTACTCCAACTCTTTCACTGCCATTGTTGGTTCCCTTGATCTGACCCAATTATTCAAGGGAATTGCGGTTTTTTGCATCTGCATTGACTTTTCCTGCACAGGCCTCATGTTGATTTGATGCAGGTTGTTGATTGAATTTTATATTTTTGAGGTCAACTTTGTTGCATTGTTCCTCAGTATGTGCATGACTGATGACGCTTTGTGGCTCAGTCTGGTTACTGTGAAAATTTTCGACCTGGGCATATTGTTCTGATTGGTTGGTCCAGTGATTATCTATAAATACCTCCTGAATTTGTCCATGGTTAATGGCGGATTCCGCGTGTGCCGCCGCTTCAGCCGCTGCTCCCTTGCGGGCTTTTTGTGCTGCTTTATGCTGTTTACTTGTAACTGGGTCCACAATGAAATTATTTTAAGTGTTATATATATGTTTTATGTGAGGAACTTGATGGCCTTTAGGAAATTGTTGGAAATTTGAACCTAAGTTAAGTTGTTTGGACAATCTTTTGGAATGGTTATCTTCTCAACATTCTTTTCTGTATAAAAAATCTTGATATTAAAAGATATAATTTATAAAACATTTTCCTTTCTTTTTACTTAACTATAATATTCTATATCTCAAATCTTTATATCTATTTTTCTTATGCCAGTAATGATCAAGTAATGTTATGTGATAAAAGCTTTTAAAATAAGCAAAATTGCACAGAATATAAAAGAAAAGATACCCTATAAATGATATATGCCATTCCAATACCAAGGAAATAATTTGGGATATGACACATGTAAGAGCTAGTTTTTATAAGTTTTTAGTTGATTTTTATCTTTGGCTAGATATATTTATATAATTTTAATTTAAATTTTATTTGAAATGGAATGACCTGGGGATGATACCGCACCAATTAAGGGGGATTCAAAATAATAGGAAAGGAGGATAAACCCCAGAAAACCTCTATGCACAGCATATGATAGGCCAGGAACTCCATGGGCCACCTTTGCTATTTGCTATCTTGGTTCAGAACATTGATGCGCAACGCCAACACAGTCATAATTGCTCCCTACCTGAAGTTCATCTATATAGCCGTTATATAGGAAGAATAAAAAGTATATATTTTTAATATTAATTATATATCAAATTGCCTGAGCGTTTTGATATTTATTCAATTCAGTTGTTTCATAGGTTTTGATACATGGTAGTTTTTGGTTGATTTGAAAGCTTAACAATTGGTTTTGGTGTTGAGAAACTAGGGGATTCTGATATATTTCCCAATGGGTGGCAGACGGTGGAGCATAACTCAGGATTTTCAGGATTGAAAATTGGCGGTCATCATCAGGCATCCTGGGTGTTTATGACTTAAAACGCCCAGGGAAGGATATTTCTTAAAACTGGAAGATAAGAAACACAGCAGGAAGTTAAACTCTAGAATCTGTTGCTTTATTGTGATAAGAACCAAGGGTATTTATACATGTTTTTAGGGATATTTCAGTGCCTAGAATGTTCAGGAGAATCAACTGAAATCAAGATAAAAAATGAATATTCCTCAAATGGGGAATTACTATTCCAGTGGATTATACCAGAATTATTATTCCGTTTGACTCTTCCCCTATTCATTTTTATACTGGTAAAATTTAAGACTGTTGCCATTGATGGTTGACTGATATGGTACTATGTTAAGGGTTTCTAGGTTGTAGTTTCCATAGGGGAGTACTTTGATAACTCTAAACAGACCTTTGAAATGTGGATGAGTTTTCTTGGAGTGGGAGTTCATAAGTTCATTTCAATACAGAAGGACTAGGTCTCCTACTGTAAAAACCAAGAGGGTTTTGAGGTGGTTATTGTATTTGGTCTTCATTTGAAGTGCATGATCTTGTACCATTTTCTCCATTTCAGACTGTTTTAATTGGTGGGTTGATGGGAGATGGTTGCTGAGTTGCTTGGCCAATGGGTTGGGCTGGAACTTTATTCCAAACAGTAGTTCATATGGCGTACGCTTGGTAGTACTATAGATTTTGGTTTGGTATTCCCAAAGGATGGCCAGTAAGCGTTCAGGCCATTTATCAGGGTTGTCTGTGATGCTCCATTCCAGAGCATGCATCAGTGTTTGCTTTATCCATTACATTAGGCCATTACACTGAGGGTTGTATGCTGTTGTCATGAAGTGGTGAGTGCATACCTGGGCTAACATTTCCTCAACTAATTTATTATTGAAATGTGACCCCTGGTCAGTCAGGATAAGCTGAGGTGGTCTATAGATAGCAAATATCTCTTCATATAGGAACTGGGCTGTGGTGCCTGCATCGGCTCAGGTAACCACTTTAGCAACAGGTCAACGGCTGAAGTATTCAGTGACTACTAGCATATACTTTGATCCATCAGTGGCAACTCTTAAAGGTCCCATAAAGTCAAGGCCCCACATCTCAAATAGTCCAGGTGTTGCTATAGGGTTCAGGGGTTTCTGAGCACATGGTTACTTAGCAAATACTTGGCAGTCATGGCATGTGGATACATAGTTGCTGACTTCAGTGTAGGCATTTGGACACCAGTATATAGCGAAGAGTCTCAACAAGGTGGCTTGTACTACAAAGTGTCCAGCAATATCATGGGCCTCCTTCATCCGCTGCATGCAATGGTTTCTTGAAACCACCTGGGCCACTGATCCCTTGGTATGTACATACAGGTGCCCTTTAAATGTCAGAAATTTTGAACAACGTTTTTTAAGTGATGGTATATCCTGGATATTACTTGGCACTTCATAATCTTCTAGGAACTTCCATATCTGCAGTAGCTCATTGTCACAATCAGAAAATCCCAGTTTCTGACCGCCACATAATGAAATGATTCTTTAGTGCACTGACAAGCTACCAAAGCAGCCTAACCAAGTAGGGAGAGGTTTGGGGCACCAACAGCGCCAAACATTGCCTACTACTAGTTGGTTATGCAAAGTCCTCATGGTTGGTCTGACCCAACCATGCAAAAGCTCTGCAAAACTGGACACCCAAAAATACCAACAGGTAAATGAGGTATGTTAACCCCAAAACGACCTTTATTTTTATCAGGATATAAAAAGGGCCTGCCGACCAGAGCTCATCTGAGAAGCAACTGACAATGCTCCCCCAGGAAGGGAAAGCTAGGGGTAAAATTTTGAAGTAAGCTTCAGAATTGGTGGGCGCGCCTTATAAAGGCTGCCCTCTGGGGGCCTCACCTGAATCATTGATTAGGCTCATACAAGACTAATCTACAATTCAAGTGAGGCACAACCCAGCGTCCAAAACCATCTGAGTCAAAAGTATTTTTAAAACTATTTGACTCAGATTTGTGAAATCTGAATTGAGTCAAAATGCAACAATTGAGATGAACTCGATTGTTACACTTATTCTTGAGATTGATATACCCCATATGGAAGATTGCTGGTCCCGTTGGGTTATTGTGGATTTGTGATAACCCATCTGCTACTGCATTGAGCCATCCAGGAAGGTGCACAAATTTTAAATCAGACTCCATTAGCTCATATCTTCAGCGTACCTGGCGCCCATTTGGGATAGTATTATTTAGCAGAAAACTTACTGCTGAGTTTTCAGTGAATACTGTGACCCACCAGTCCAACAGATAATATCGGAATTTATGAAGAGCAAACGCCACAGCCAGAACCTCTTTCTCATATGATGAGTAGTTTTATTCCGCTGAGGCAAATTTCTTGGAGAAGAATTTGACAGGTAGGTACTTGTTTCCTCGTAGCTGTGTAAGCACAGCCCCAATGGCTGAATCACTGGCATCTGTGAACACCTGAAATTCTTCATCAAAGTTGGGGAAGCTCAGTATGGGAGCTTGAACTAATGCATTTCTCAGGCTGACTAACTCTGGTAGGCATAATCACTGAAGTCCCAAGGGGTTCCCTTCTTCTGGAGTTAGTACAATAGAGCAGCTACCTTTCTGAAATTTGAAATAAAGGCCTGATAGTAGTTGACAGTTTCCAGAAAGCTAAGGAGTTCAGCTGCATTTTTGGGATGGACCATGTAGAAATGGCTTCCATCTTAGAGAGGTCAGTGCATTTTCCTTCTGGTGAGATGTTGTGCCCTAGCAGATTTAGCTCTCTATAGCAGAGTATCAGATTTGACTCATTAACGCCAAGGCTTACTTCCTTAATCCGATGAAGCATGCTCCTATGTCCTGCAGGTGTTGATTGAAATCAGTGGAATAGATGGTGATATCATCAAGGTAAACAGTGACACACCAACTTGTTAATCCATGGAAAAATTCATCCATAACCTTTTGGAAGGTTCCAGGAGCTCCAGTAAGACCAAAGGGCATTTGAGAGTATTTGACTGCACAAATTCGGTGACAAATGTCATTTTTGGGATAGACTCTTCCTCCATTGCCAGTTAATAGTACCCAGAGAAAAATCAATATTGGTGAAGTACTGTGCACCTCCCATGGTATTGAAGATGTCTGTGATCAGTGGCATTGGGTATGCATTTTTTTAGTTAATTGGTTTAGAGGGATGTAGTCAACGCACAAGTGGAGTTTTCCATTTTTTTGGGGACAACTATGACAGAAAATGCCCACGGTGATTGAGAGGGGCGAATGAGGCCACTGGCTAGCCCTTTCTTGATATCTGTTTCAAAAAAAAATCTCATGCTTGTGGCAGGTGGTAGGGTTGTCTGGCAATAGGTTTAGCATCACCAACATCAATCTGGTGAGAGCCCAAGGTTGATAGGGAAAAATCATCGCCATCATGGCAGAAAAGTGTCTCAAATTGTCTGAGTAGTTGTGATAGATTTGCCTTTTGCTGATCCTCCAAGTGAGTTAAGGCATTAATCTCCTCTATTAACTCATCACACCAAAAGGTAGACAGATGCGCCAGGGTATCAGATGACCTTTCTGGGTTAAAATATGTAAGAGTCAGATGCTTCATTCCTTTTTTTGTCTTCATAAACCATTGGTCTGATTAAAAAGTTGGCATGTATTCCAAACTCCTTTAGGGCCTGCTGGGAAAGAAAAGACTGGAATTCATTGTGATCAAAAGCTACTGCATCAATATAGCAGATTTTGCCAGCTATCTCCACAGGAAGGTCAAATACTTGACCACAATAAGATCGTTGAGTTCCACCAGCCATCAGGAAGACAATGTCACTCTGAAGGATGTCCTCATATCCAATGTCCAGAAGGAACTTCTTTGTCACAATATTTGCTGAAGAACATGTATTGAGGAGGATGGGCACTGAATATCCAAAGAGGGACCCCATAGTGCGGGGTGCTCCTGTATTGGTGAGTAGGGACTCCTGTTTTGGGACTCCAGTTTGAAGCAGGGTTAGACTAATGGCTTGATAAAGGTCTTGGCATAGTGCCAGGCTGGACTTGCACGGGTCCCCAAGGGGTATTGAGATAAATGTCTCTTCTAAAATCTTTGTAGCTGAGACCCCTTTAGATCAGTATGACTCTGTGTTAGGAACTGGTACCATAGGTTGTTATGGTACTCAAAATTTTGTGGCATTTGTTTTTACTTACTTGATGGGTTTCTGTAGGGACAGCTGCTGTATCACTTGGGTAGCGTTGGGGCTGCAGGTTTTCCATAGCCTGCTTGGCAAATCCAGGTAATTGGAGAGAGGTATCATCTTGTTTTCTTCTGGGTTCATCATATTCTTCCATAGGTACTCTATATGATTCATTGGGTTCTTTCTTCTCTGGGTTCAAAATGTCATCAATTCTCATTCTTTTAGTTGGATCATATATATTATGGCTGGCTAATTCTTCTTGTTTCCATTTTTCAGCAGTGTATATTTCTGCCAGCAGGAGTTGTCAGGCTTGTTCTGTTTCAGGCTTTGCTGATGAGTACTCAATCTGTCAAAGGGGGGCTGAGGCTGTCCTGGTGATGGCCCAACATAGGGGTGCTGGTAAGGCATTGTCCCCATCCCATAGTAGTTATTTGATGGTGGAGTTGTATAAGGATAGGGATACAGCAGATAGGGTCCCACTGGCGCTCCCTCATAAGGAATTGGTGACAGATTAGGGTACTGATGGGGTATATACTGGACAAAATTTTCCTGCCAGGAGCTGGAGGTGCATCATGATTTCTTTGACTAGCTCTGAAAAGACACCTTCCATCTAAATGAACCACTTTACACTGCCAGCAGGGATTTTGGCACTGTCTGAAATGATACCCAGGATCATTACAATTGTGGCAGTGAAGGTTGTTTTGTGGGGGTCATCCTTGTACTAGCATAGTGAGCTGTTGTAATTGCTCTGAGAGGGCATTCAACTGTGTGGTAAACCTGGAGGGAGGGCTGATATTCTGAAACTTTGTGGTAGCCTCACCCTCAGGTTCTTCTTTCTCTAGCTCCAGCCTTATGGTGTTTGATTTTATAGGCTGAAAGCTGGCTAGGTGAGCATATTGGTGGCAGACTTCAATGGCATAGTTGGCACATGAAGGTTGGGAAACCAGGACATCATTTAGGTATGGTTTTTCTAAGGCATCAATAAACTATTCTAGTAAATGTTAATCCATATTATCACAGCAATGGTTGCTAGAATGGTGCCATTATCCAAGTAGGTCTTCAAATTTATCCAGGAAATAGTTGATGTTATCATAGTCCTTTAGGTACATGTGCCAGAACTTCTCTCATAGTTGTGTGGTGGATACCCAAAACTTGGCATGAGCATGCTCCTATCATTCACCCCAGGTATCAAATGGGAGGTTGGCACTATGCCACCTTCTTGCTATACCTGTTAGAAGGCTGAGCACCTCATGTAGTTGTTGGCAGTCACTCACATCATAGTTATCACCCTAGGAGTTATAGGCTTCTAACCATTCATCTATTAGACTATTTTCAAATTTCTCTAGGGTTTGCCTTATGAAGAGTTTCATTAATATCAGGGTAGTGGACTGGCTCTGGAAGGCATTTGCAGGTTCCCTGGCATGATCACCAACTTGTCAGGAAACTAGGGGGTTCTGATATATTCCCCAATAGGTGGCAGATAGCAGAGCATAACTCAGGATTTTCAGGATTGTAAATTTGGCAGTCATCATCAGGTATCCTGGGTGTTTATGACTTAAAATACCCAGGGAAGGACATTTCTTAAAACTGGAAGATAAGAAACACAACAGGAAGTTAAACTTTAAAATCTGATGCTTTATTGTGATAAGAACCAAGGGTATTTATACATGTTTTTAGGGATATTTCAGTGCCTAGAATGTTCGGGAGAATCAACTGAAATCAAGATAAAAAATGAATATTCCTCAAATGGGGAATTACTATTCCAGTGGATTATAACAGAATTAATAATCCGTTTGACATTGGATGGGGGTGGTTGGTGGATTTAGATTATTCAATGAACTCAATGGTTTCAGGCTAATGGTTGATATTTTAATTAATTCAATAAATAAATTGGTTTTAGCTGAGTGATTAGTGGTTTTATAATGATTCGCTAGCATTTGTTTTTAATTTTATTAATGGTCATCTACCAATATAAAAAATAATTGCTTAGGAGCACCTGGTAAACTTTAAACCCACAAATAAATTTGGGTAAAATTGGGTATCAACAAGAATTAGGCTAAATTTCTCTTTACAAAAATATTAATATGTTATATGCTTAGATCGGTGTATCCCCTCCTTAGGTTGGGACCACCTAGTGCTAAAAAAATATGTTTATTTGCTTAAATAGTATGCATTATCTCATAAACAAATAAACCAAAAATCACCATACTTGGCACAAATATTCTATAAATTCAGGGAATAGCTCTAGGCTATTTTTAATTTAATCATAATAAATTTTAATATCAGATCTATATAAGATCTAAAGAATATATATTTCTAATAGTAATTATATTCAATTTGGCTGAACGTTTTGTTATCCATTTAATTCGATAGTTTTATAGGTTTTGATAAGCATTTAGTTGTAGCTTGGCTGTTCTGCAAGTTCAACAATTGGTTTTTACTGAGTGGTGGTGGTTCATTCTTTGGCCGATTCGATGGTCTCAATAGTTTCAAGTAAGTGATTGATGGTTTAGTTAATTTGGCAGGCTTAATTGATTTTGGCTAAGTGGTTGGAGGTTGGAATATTTAATAGGTTTAATGGTTTCTGAACTTATTGATAGCTATCTACCAATATAAAAATAAAAAATTAGAATCTGGTATTTATAAACGCCATAGCGAAGCATGGGTATTCCACTTGTTTTATATAAATTTTAATTTAAATTTCATTCGAGGTGGGCCGATCTGGGACGATACCGCACTGATCAAGGGTATCGGAAATAATAAGAAAGGAGGATAAAACCTGGAAAACCCTATGCGCAGCGTATAATAGGCCAGGAACTCCATGGACCACCTTTGCTATTCGCTATCTCGGTTCGGGGCATCGGTGCGCAACGCCAATACAGTCATAATCGTCCCCTACCCAAGTTCATCTACCGGGATCGAACTCGGGAGGAGTGTCATTGAGCCCCACACTCTACCACTGGGGTACCCTCCCTATAGTTTTATAAACTTATAATTATCTTCGCTCTTAAAATACTTTAACCAATCAGATAAATTTACTTACTTTTTTTAGAAATCATACTAATTTTATTTATGCAAAATTTTTGATGGAGATAGCCTAATTTAGAGATAGTCACTACCAAATTTATACACACAGATGTTGTTATCAGCTATAATGTAAAAAGAAATTAAAATCAAGAGCGAATAAATAATACTTTAAACCCTTTTCTATTAATTTATAGTATAAAATAATATAAACTATAAAACATAAAAATTAGCTAGGTATAGATTTAGATAATTAGAAGATCATAGAAGATTTTTTATGCAAAAATTATAAAACTATTTTATCCTTTTCTTTCTATAGGTGATTATATTAATTTGCACCTGAAGGCATCTTTTGTATAAAATAAGTCATCCTTTTTCAGCGGGTAAATAAGGCGTCAATTTCGCCGAACTTAAATTGGTTTTTATTCTATGGTACGCTTTCATTGATTTGAGAAATCGGGGCAATAGTGCATTTAAAATAATTCGCTTACCACTATTCCAACTCAAAAATCTGCCACATTTAAACTAAGCCAGTCATGAGGCAGATAAAAAGAAAATTGTGCTTTAGCCTTTCAACTATTTCTGCCCGTGTACTTATTCTTGCTAGATTTCTTTATAATTTTGGAAATAGTTTACACTCAAGCATACATCGTTTTGGCTAGAGTTTCTTCTATCCTTTGTTAACATTCTGGTAAATTTTTATAGCTTTTATCTCCCCAAGTTTATATTTCATAAAATTCTTTTTTCTTCCGTTTAAGTGTCAATATATTTTTCTTCTTCATTGCTGTCCTTTTAGTTCTTAGATAACAAACTAAAAAACCCTTTTTAGTTTTATGGAAGCCAGAAATAAAACACCGTGTAGGTTTTTCCTTTCAGGGTCCTGTCTTAAAGGCGAAAACTGCAGATTTGAGCATTATGCCTCGGAGCAACTTTCTGTTCTCAGCTCTTTTAAAAGCTCAGGCACAAGCGAAACGACAAATGAAACTAAATATCCATGCCGTTTTTTCATGAGATCTGGTTGCCGTTTTGGGGATGCTTGTAAATATTCGCACGATGCCTCGCTCAAAAATGTTTCCAAAGACGAGCACCATGAGGAGGGTGATCTTTGTACCATATGTCTTGAAAAGCCTTTAATGTATGGACTTTTACTCAATTGCAACCACTCTTTCTGCCTTCAATGCGTTAGAAAAATGGAGAAGAACCAAGAAAACAGTCGATCCACTCGATCCAGCTATGAAAACATCGCTTTTATGCCCAATATGCCGCTCCTTTAGCTTGTACGTGGTTCCCTCTTTTGTTGGATTTCCTAAAGGTGGTGAAGGCAAAAGCAAGACCATTGAACTCTATCATGAAAAACTCGCTACCATAGATTGTAGATACTTCATGAATTCTTCTCCCAACCGTCGGTTCTGTCCCTTTGGGGACAATGCTTTTATAAACACCCCGGGAACACTGCAAATGAGAGATATAGTTTTGGGCCCTCCTTTCATAATAGACTTCTAAGACGGCGCGAAAATCGTCGTTTTCTTGGCTCTTTTGTTGGCGGAGAAGAACTCCTTTTTTCAGAGGTCAGCGCAATGCTGGCTGACCAAAACGAATGGATTTCTTATGAGTTCGACAATTACTCAGATAATGAACTTACTGTAGGCTTTTCAGAGCTTGATTTAGAGTCTAATTCTGGCGAAATTCATGCGTTTGAGACTATGTTTAGCAATTTGGCCTCTTCTGACTGGTTGGAACACCAAAACAATCTTTACCTGAACGGTTATTCTCGAGAGTCATCTGTTTCTGATGATTTATACACTGATGAGTTTTTGGATTATGAATATGCTTAATTCTATACTTTATCTCAAGCCTTTGAAGCTAGGGGCCTGATTATGCTCTTTTTATATCTGCGAAAGTATTTAACTGGTTTATTTTTTTAAGTAATTGCTATGTTCAACGGTATTCTGTATGAAAATAAAAGCTTGAGTAAAAATTGTTTTTCTATTTTTCGCCTTGTGGATTTGCTTAGAATTGTTTACTTTTTAACATACTTCATTTCTTAATCTTTACCGACTAACCAACTTTTGAAATTAAGTAGGATTTATACCAAATTATTGTTAAAAATTAAAGTTTTAATTTTTAATGGTCCTATAAGTCATTTTTTTCTACGGCCTATTATTGTGTAAACATTGTCGGCAAAGATGGGTGGCGTTGATTAGGAAATTCCATCGGTGTTTGCATGGATAAGCCCCCAGATCAAAGATAAACTTATGAATTTATTGTAAACGACTTCTTAAAAACAAACCACTTTGAAATGGGTATACTATTAACATAACTGCAATATAATTGCAATGCGACTTAGCATTTTATAGATTATGCCCCCGAACTTTCCTGGGTATTGAGATTCATCTCTATCATTATTTTTTAATATTTTATACTTTTAACTGTGCGTTTGATTTATTAATTACTTTGTGATAATCTTCTTCATATTAGCATATGCTTTCTACTAGTTAAAAAAGCGAATTCTCAAATGTTAATCAGAAGTCTTAACTAAATTATATTGGTAAGAAAAAATTCATAAAATTTCCAAGTGTATCATATTAGCAACATATCTAAAAAAGTAGATAGATTATTTTGTAATCTATTAACCATAAGTAAGACTAGAATCTCAGAATTGTTGTGCAAGCGATGCAGTAAATTGTATACGTGATAGAAAAAAGAAAAATTCAAATTCAACAAAAATGATCCTTGTTCTTTGTAAGGTTAGGTTGAGGAGACCTTACATTTTCTTTGTATTCAATCAGTACTATTGCTTCAAGGATGATGGCTTAAGTGGTGTCTGCATTTGTATTTATTAGTGAGAGGTATATTGTATGTGTTATCTTTATAATAATGAGGAATAAATAAACTTTTATTATGCATAAAAACCTCAAATAGGTTTTTATATCAGATTCTATTTATCTGTTTTAGTAGTAGATTACTGATTAATGGATTCTAAATGTAATCAGTATGAGCTATCTGTCCACGTATTTTGTTATTAACCTAAAGTTAAATGCCAATTCATATATAGCTAATTAAGCAAACAGCCTATATAATTATAAATTAAGTAGCGCAAAAAGTAGCACTAAGTTATTGTTTGTCTTTTTAATTTGATTATATAGTTATAATTAAAAGAGTGATAAGCCCAGAAATGAGTCTTCTTACTGCTGTCTGGATGTGCATATAGTTTAACCCCAGCACGCAGCTAAAAAAACTCCGACTTGTTATCTAAGGATGACAACTTTGTACTTTCTTATTTCTAAATATTATGATAGATGTTAATTAATGTATTATGTTAAAATCTTTTCAGCTCATTATATTATTGCTTATGTATAAATGGGAAGCTACCAAGTTTTAGTTGTCATAGGATCAATGCTTTTGCAACAGTGTCAATATAAATCAACATGTGCTTAAATTACTAAAGTAGTACAATAGTTATTTTTTATTTTTTAGTAGTCAAAATTAAAATTAAAAGAAGTTACCTCTAGAAGGATCATTTTTATTGTATAGATCCTAATGAGTTATTTACATTGACCATAGCTAAAGTATTGGTCAATGTTATACTTACAATTTCTTCAAATTACCGCTCTATAAATGTAAAACTTTCAATAGTCTACTGCAAAAGTTCTGAATGATTTGTAAGAATAAAGGAGATTGCTAGTTGGTTGGAGATAACTATCCAGTCAAGCAATTTTTTAAGTGGCTCCACCTTATGAAGGTATACTCTTACAGGTTTCTTGAGAAAATAGAAAAGGGTACTTGATAACCTCAAATCTTCAATAGAAAGTAAAAATATATAATATTTATAAGTCTTTTTGTCTTTATCTGAAATATCAAGGGAGTTTTAAAGTGAAGTTTGGTACTTAACTCTTTGAAGGACCTCAATATAATTAGCATTCATTACAGATCTCCCTAACCCTGAAGAATCATATCAATGATAAAATAGTTCTTTTGTTACCCATCTATCTAGTTAGCATCCATCACTGACTAGATTATGATCCTTTTTTGGCTGACTTCCAAAAATAGCATGCTTCAATTCCTTTATCCAGCCTCAATAGAAAACCCTTTATGGGCTAGCAGTCATGATTAAATAAATAAAGATTAACTATTCACAGCAGGTTGCATCACCCCAGGCTAAACTATAAACTACCACCAAGACAAGCATTATAATAGTTAGGTAGCCTAACAACCACTTTTAATCAGTCATCACATCAGACTGGGTGATTAAAGTGAAAATCTTATTATTCAGTTCATACCTAAATTTAATTATAACTAGCCAATCTACCCAGCTTTGCTTGAATTTATTATTTACCAGATGTTTTCAATAAATTATATTAATTTTTATATTGATAAATACCATCAATAAGTTTAGAAATCATTACCCTATTAAATTTAACCACCAACCAATTGGCCAAAATCAAATAAGCCTATAAAATTACTAAATTATCACCTATTCAGCTAAAACTAATGAACTATCAAATTAACTAAAACCCATTAACAACTAACCCAAACAAATTAACTATCAGATTAACTAAACCATAAGCCACTTAGCAAAACTATACTTCTTTCAATTCAACCAAAGACCATTAACCACTTAGCAAGAAACTTTTAAACATATAAAGCACCTAAAATCACCAACTGTTTACTAAAGCCTATGAATCTATTAAATTATATAAATGGACCAAATTACTTGCCTTTTACAATATATATTTACTTTATAATTTTATATTTTAAAACTTATATATAACTTTTATATATATATTATTTATATAGTTAAATGAACTATTATTATTCCCAAAATTTATAGTGTATTTGTGTCAATTTGTTGATTTTTGACTCATTGGTTTATAAGATAACTTGTCACATATATAAATACATACACAATGATTTATATATAAATACATACTCTTTTTATAAAAAAACATGTCATTGATTAACCCTTTTACCAATTTTTAAAAAAAATCTTTACTTTTTAGCCCTTAAAACTGACAAAAATTCTTAGCTAATGTTTGCACCTTTTATGATTATTTTGGTCCTTGACTGTAACATACATATTCTACAAATTTTTAAATAAAGATATAACACTTATTTTTTGGATGCATATATGCATTTTTAGATTTACATCACCCTCATTTTTTGTCGCATATATGCATTTTTAGATTTACATACCCCTCATTTTTTGGATGCATATATGCATCAAATCATTGAAAAGGTTAAAATAAAGATATGAGGGGATGGAGGAAGCATATTTTTTTCTAGCCATAACAGGTTTCAATCCTGCTATAGCATTTTTATCACAGCTTAGCTTTTGGTTACAAGTGTGAGTAATTACACCCAGCTATATATAATTACATACACACAATTATTTTTGTATAAATATTTTTAGCCTTATGTTTGTCATCAGCCCATTTTATCTAGCTTCTCTTGTGGGGTTAAGTATACTAGATGATCCTAATTGATTAGCTTTCATATTGATAGATGGTCATCAATAAGTTCAATAGAACAAAATCTATCAATTCAACATAAAACCACCAACCACTCAGCAAAACCAATTAGACTATTGAATTAAATAAACTATCAATCACTTGCTTGAAATTATTGAGACCATCAAATCAACCTAAAACTATCAACCACCGCTCAGTTAAAACCAATTTCTAAACTTATAAAGCAATCAGAATCTACCAACTGCTTAATAAAACCTGTATACCTATCAAAATAAACAAATTATACCAAAATGTTCAACTAAATGATATACAATCACCATTAAAGTCTTATACTTTTTTAATTTTATGTAAAATTTTTACTAGAATCATTTTTTGGAAAAGCCTATTATTATTTTCAAAATTTTAGAGTATTTATACCAAGTTTAATGTTTTTGGTTTATTTATGAGATAATGTGTCTCATACCCAATTATATAATTACATATATGCATACATGTATACATACAATGATTTTTATTTATATCAAGATGAAGTTGGCAATAGCCCTATTAACCATTAATTAACTTCAACATTGAGATTGGATCCCAACATTAAAACAACTTATAAACACTAGGCAAATATTTTTAAACAATTGGTGATAAGAAAGGTTACTACCATTTCCAATACCAATTAAAAGCCAACTAAGTTGGTAATAAATTACTAAGATACCCCCAGGTTTCCATAATATTTTAAAGGACTTACATTCTCTTTCTTTGCACTATTGATAATACTCTCATAGATCTTAGGTATTGTAGCTTTAATTGGGTAGTATAGTATGGCAAACTCAGTTTTGACTCACCTTTGACTATTGCCATTTAGGCATATCCAGCGCTTCATAGGCTTTACTCTCCAAAAGCACTTTTTAACACATGCCTTCTAACTTTCATTAACTGCACATATTTTGATGGTGGCTATATATGTCTTTTTGAGCATCCACACTTAAATCAGTTTTAATAACTACAGAGTACTTTATTCAATTTTCTCCCTAGAGTGTCATTGTCAGAAATTAAAATAAGTGTGCAATAAGCTTAATCATTGTTATATTAGTTGGTTGCCATATTTGCAATAAAATATTTCACTACATTTTAGGATATGGATGTTGACTGCCACAAATACTAAATTTAGCATAGATAGAATGGAGATACATAATTTTGATGAAAGACCACTATTGAATTAATTAATGAGGAAAGTTCTCTACATCAATAATTATAGGCTACAACACATGGCCAAAATTGCAAATATACTACATGGAAACCCAGGAAGAAACAGATGGGCATCCATAGGAATTGGTATAAGAACTGTGGCAATGAGGACATAGCTGGGAGTGAAGAAAAAAGTAGATTTGAGAAGACTTCCTGGTTGTGCACCTCTGCCAATGTATAAGGGATCTGAGAGAACTCCCTGAGACTGGACAATAGTGAGACATAAATCAAATAAAGAGAGATATTATATAAACATTTATATAATTATTATATTTTATCAAGCTAGTGATCAATATATTGCATTTCCATTTCATCAGTGGTATCTAAATAAAATACAACCTTCCAACAGACCTTTTGCATTTATAAATTGTTATCCGCTGAAAATGGAATAGTGGTGCTCACTACAGGGGACACTGATTAAACCTAACAAGAACCCTTGTATTGCAGAGCTATAGAAAATCTATATAGCTCCAACAGTAATCCACCACACTACCTTTTTCAAGGCTCTATGGGTTTCTGGACAAAGCATACTGGATAACACATGGATCCCTCCAATGAAGAGCCCCTCTTCAGCATAGAAACCCCTTTTGAGCAAGGAGTCACACTGATGGAAATTTGTCATGGAAACGGCAGAAGAAGTTTAGACTGGCCTGCCAGTTGGGATGTGTGAACACCCAAAAAGCAAGCCAGAATGCCAGAGGCATTGCCAACTGTACAACTTGATATGGAGCCAGGAAATGGGATACCATGAAGTGGTGGTGTAACAACAGGGTGAGGAGTGTCCCAACGGTAAACCATACTGAACCCATTTCCAACTCAGTGGTTCTAACTGCATGAGGTGGGATTACTGGGAAATTCTTGATGAGATTATTGGTTTGAGAGGCCAACTCATTGGGGGTGATAGGGAAATGGGTTCTCTCTATCCATTGTTGTACATAGGGCCATAAAATCCCCATATATTGTTGTTGGAAATTCATAAGAGCGGGGTTTAAGACCAAAAGTGTCTGACTCGCTGGGCCTAATTGACAATAGAGGGAGCCATGGTGACCAAAAGAATTGGTAAAGCCTACCTGGAGTGCGGGGTGATGGGCCACCGGGGAAACGCCATCTGGGATGTGGTTAGAATGGAAAATAAAGAAAATTTTTGATTTTTAGCAAAAATTTATTGGGAAAGGAAAGTAAGAAAATTGACCAACAATTTTCTCAGTGCCATGTAACTGATTAAATAGTGGTCAATTGGGTAGTGACAGGATGGGGTCAGGACCCAACAAATTCAGCCTGAATGGCGCATTGTTTGGGAATGGGGAGGTTTATTCTTTGGGAACTGACATTGCAAAATTTGGCGGTGGGCTGAGTCTCTGTTGGTTTGACCTCAAACGTTCAAACCAAAGCTCAACTACATTTCTAATGATTAGCATGATGACGTTTAGCCCGACGGGCAACAGGAATCCCCCAAGGCCATACCTTATAGGGATAGGTCCATTTGGTTGGGAATGGGTTTCAGATGTCCAACCTGCCCACACTCGTCATTTAACCGTTCGTTTGGTCAACAGCAGCACATTGGGCGCAACGCCCAAATTACTATTTGAGGGCTTCAAACCCCCATTGATAGCACCCAATAATTGTTCAACTGGTCTGGAGATTGAATTAGAACCGTTGGGCGTTCCAGCCAATATCTCGTTCTTCATGCTTTTACAGTCATTCAAATTTTGGGCATCATCCATATTGCTAGCTGACTTAGAACTGACTGATTTCAATTTGGTAATCTCAGCGCAGATTTCACTAATTCCCCGCAACAGTTCTGCCAAGGTAAGTGTGGGTATTGGAGGTGGGATCCAAAGCGGATGAGCTGTTACCCATCACTCATCTACTATGTGAGTGAGGTCGCCCTGAGTGATGAGAGGTACTGCCATCCTCTTCAGTGTTTTTTTTATTTGGGAACTGAAAGATGGCCCAATTGAGAGCCAAAGGACGCTCCTGAGACTTACAAAATCCATCTTGCAGCCTGTCCAGAGCTGGAATCTACACACCAAAGGAGATTGACTAATGTACCTCTCAAGAAACTCTGATACATTATGTAGTGGCTTTTCAAAGGTACAAGCTTTATGGCAGAGACCAAGCTGAAAATTTTATGAGTATGTTCTTCAATCAGCAAGACCAGGCCCAAGGCTATGAACTATACATGTCCTATCTAAATGCTAGCAGACTGGCCTCATCAATTGCCTCATCTCCCAGAAGAACATTCTGGATTACTTTGTTTATGTTCAGCCATCCATTCGCCAGCTTTTGTGAGTACTACCCCTGCCACAATAATAGAATCAGCAAGTTGATCTTTACACAAGCCCAGAAGAGCAAAAATCACTTTTTTCTAGAATGATTGATCATGCATTTATAGAGGTCAGATGGGAAGTCATACATATACAAGGATGCATATCAGAAACCCAAAGCCACATAAATCAAATTGTTTCTCAATTAAACCAAGAGCTCTTGTGGGTTAAGGGAAATTCATGATCCACATGATTTCATTAAAGAATGGGTCCAAGAAGTTAACAACCTGGGGGTCAACAACAAGTAGTTTATGAAAGAAATGACTGACTGGGTAATTAAGATCAACATTGCAGTAGTGCACATTAGAGGTCACATTATGACCCTAGAGCTCTGCATCACCAAGCAAGCAGATTCTGTGCAATTGACATCAGTCAGCTCCATGGGAAACAGAATAAATACCTTTTTTAGAGACTTTAAACCCGTCATTCCTGAAAACATAAGTTTATTTTTCTTAATTACTGCCTGTCATGGAAATGGCAGAAGAAGTTTAGACTGGCCTGCCAGTCGGGATGCATAATAACCCAAAAAGCAAGCCAGAATGCCAGAGGCATTGTCGCCCATACAACGTTGTATGGATCCAGGCATTGGAAAATACTAAATCGTTGGTGCAGGGCGATAAGAAATAGCAACCCAAGAACAAACCAAATGCAGACTGCCACAGACACTGGAGGTCTTGCTGCGGGGGTGGTACCACAGGCATGGTTTCTACAAGGTCACTGATAGACAGGTTTAATTCAACTGGGGAGACAAGGGGGCGGATCCTTACTTGGAGATGGTGAATGTAAGGCCACAAGATCCCAGTATATTGTTGGTGAAAGTTTGTAATGAAAGGGTTGAGTTGCCAGAAGTATATAGATCTCTGAAACCAGTTTACGAAAGTAGGGACCATAGTGACCATCAGTACTGGTAGAGCCCATCCAGTATAAGGACTGACGGGATGCCAAAGAAAAGCGATCGGGAATGCGGCCAAAAGGATATCAATAAATTCAAAATTGACAGTTTCTGAGGCAAATTTTATTGTAAAGAAAAGTATAGAAAATTGGTTAACAATTTTCTCAGTGCAATGCAACTGATTAAATAGTGGTCAATTGATGCAGAAACAAGCTGGGATCTAGACCCTTACTTTCAACCTAACTGGTGATTTATTTAGAAATGGGGGTTTGATAAGTTCACTGTGAACTGACATCAAAGAATTTGGTGGTAGGCCAAGTTGCTGTTGGTTCAACCTCAAATACCCAAACTAAGGTTCAACTGCATTTCCAACAGTTGGCACAATGGCGTTTGGCCTGATGAGCAGTGGAAATCCCCTAGGGCCACCCCACATAGGAGCAGTCCCAATTGGTTGGGAATAGGTTTGGGATGCCCAACCTGCCCATGCCTGGTCGCTGGGCCATTTGTTTGGTCTAAAGCGTTGCATCAGCCAAAATGTCTAATTTGTCAGAAGGGAGCTTTGAACCCTTGTTGATGGTGTCCAATGCTACTACCTGCACGTCAGGGATCATCCCCAATGATTTTGGGAGTGGGTTAATTTTGACAATTGTGGTGTTGGCCAAATCAAAACCATCAGCTATTCCAGCTGCTGAATCAGTCTTCATCCCTTTTCAACTATGTGGGATCTGATCATTGGGCTTGTTTCCACTCAATTTTGGACCAATTTACTTCATTTCAGAAATCTTGGTGTCAGGGTAAAGCCTGACATTAGAGGAATTTCTGAGATTTTAGATACAATTCTTCATATCAAGAGGATTTGTGCTGAAGTTGGATCGATTATTTGCATATCAAATCATGATTGCAATGAGTTTCGTTCAGTTAATCGCTTAAATTACCCTATTTTTAATGATTTTGAGTCAATCAATCGCACCAAAACAAATTTATTGAAGAGAATGAGACGATTCCCACTGCTTTCAAAATCACATGCAAGGGGCAATCCCATAAGCTCAAAAGAATTCTAGTGCTCCATTCAAATAATCAATTAAGCTTAGGAAAGTCCAGGAAGTTGGATAGGATATAAAACTAGACTATTCATATGGGTAGCTTTTGCAGTCAATAAAAATACAATCATATTCTAAACCCTTTAAGTATATATTTCCATTATAACAGTTCCATATACCATATAGTAAACAAGCTATACAGTCTAACCAATTATTCCATAAAACTTATAACTATGGGTGCAGAAACACCTATACCTGAAAAAATCCCTCTTTCATTAATTCCATGTCCAAACATAGCTGGTGTACTGGCTTTAACAGGAATGGGAGTGGTTGAAGCAATCCTTCCTTTTTTAGGGCTAAACCGCCCAATTGCCCTTGCCATTCTCTATATGGTATGCACTGCCCCTTTATTATACTGGACCTTTAGCTCAGGGTTAGCAGGTTCACGGCTTGCAACCACAAACTGGGATAAAGTAGTATCAGTCCCTGACACTTGGTGCAAATTTCCCAGATTATATGTACTAGTTCTGCCAAGGTGAGTGTGGGCACCGGGGGAGGGATCTGAAGAGGGAGGGCTGTTACCCAGCGCTTGTCTACCACGTGGGCGAGGTCGCCCTGGGTAACAAGGGGTACAGCCACCCTCTTTGGTACCTTCTTACTCGGAAATGGGAAAAGAGACCAATCAACACACAGGGAACATTCCCTGGGACTTACATTACCCTTTCCCTTTTCCAAAGGAAGGGCATCATCACCAGAAAACTGCACGAGGGCCACATCCTTGTGCACATTGGGTAACTTGATCACCATTATAGTCACAATTTTTTTGGGGGGCGGGGAGCTTTGGGGCGGGATTCATGAAATGCTTTGACCAGATCCATGCAGTTGGTGCAATCACAAGCCTTAACCCAACTTTTTTCATAAGACGGATACCCTTTCCAAGCCATGAGATATTAAATGGACCAATGGGACTTACAGGATGCCAGATATTCTCCACTTTGGCCTCTTCTGCATTTTCAATAATGATTGGTTCAGGCTCTGTGGGTACCGTACCCTTAAAGGGCAACAACTGGGAAACATGGAATGGGGGTGCTGTTTCCAGTGAGCTGGAATATTTAACCAGAACGCACCATTACCCAAGACTTCCTCTACCAAATGGGGGCCCAAATGCTTACTTGCGAACTTACAGGAGGGGACTTGAATTTGCAAATGACATGTATTGAGCATAACATAGGAGCTTAAGTTATGTTATGACCTGGAAGTTGCTTATGATCTGCAAACCACTTGTAGTCTTCAATAGCTTTGGTGAGGTGTTCCCGCACTAAGGATTGAGTAGACCTAATATGTTCAGCATGATCCGTGGCAGCTTGGACCTTGGGCCACAAGCAGGGTCTGACTGAAAAGGAAGGATTATAACCCAACGTCACTTTGTAGGAAGAAAATCCCATGGAAGTGTGAGTCCCATTGTTATAAGCAAATCGAGCAAGGGGAAGGTCTTTAGCCCAGGTGCCCTGTGTGGCTGCAGCATAGCAAGGCAGGTACTGTTCTGGACTTGGTTAACTTGCTCAGTCTGTCTGTTAGACTGGGGATGATATGCTATGGAGCGACAGGAGGAGATTTATAGAATAGATAAGAGTTCACATCAGAACTGCACCGTGAACTGTGAACCACAGTCACTTATGATCTCCTGTGGGAGGCCAAACATCAAGAACACATGGCGCACAAAGAGGCGAGCGGTTTCCTCTGACGTGATCATGGAAGTACAAGGAATAAAAATGGAAAACTTAGTGAAATGATCCACCACCACCATCACCGCCATAAACCTATTAGAGCAGGGGAGTTCAATAATAAAATTATGGACACCAATATCCATGGACCCTCCCCCTGCTGTAAGGGGCGTAGAAGCCCATTTCTACCAGAGCAATTCAATTTAGCCTGACACAAATAATACAATCGGCAATCCAGTCCAGAACCTCCTTAGTTAAACTTACCCAATTGTAGGTCCACTTGATAAAAGTCATTGCATTTTTTATTTCCCAGATGGCTGACCGTGGGGGGATCGTGATGTGCACAAAACACCTCGGTTCTGAAGGGAGGGGGAACCCAAATTCATGACCAAAAATAAATGAGACCCTCCTCTAAGGAGTAGAGAGAGTGTTTATGGTTTTGGTGGGACAATTGCTCAAACAACTCCACACCCTCAGGGCAGGCCATTTGACCAGCTAAGACCTGAGTAACTAGCAGGGCGTCAGGAGCAAGAGCGACAGAAGAGACAACAGGGGGAACAATGATAGGATTTGAGTGGCAGGAATCACGGTAATGAGGTCCACTTCCTCTAGGTCTGAGAAACAGTGGGCGGGGCTGCAGCTGAGAAAGTTGGGAAGTAAGTTAAGTGCACCTTTTACAAACTTGTATTTATAAATTGAAACTGCACAAGTCCCAATAGGTTTGTGCTTGCTGGCACACCAATTTTTGGGGTTTACAAAAATACAAGAGAGCCTGGTGATCCATGCGAACCATTGACTCATGTTGAGCACCCTGTAACAGATACCTCCAATGAGTTAATGCCCATGCTATGGCTGCCAACTCCTTGCTGTAGATGGCCCAAGACTGCTCCATAGAGGTAAACTTTTGGGAAAAATAGGCGATCAGATGTTCCAAGCCATTGTGCTCTTGGAGCAACACTGCCCCTCACTGCCACTGAGGAGGCATTGCATGCAACAATATATGGCTTGGTGGGATCCACATGTTTCAGAACAGGAAGGGATAAAAACACATCTTTAATCTATTCAAATGCCTGCTGGCATTTGGGCATCCAGCGAAATGGTACATTCTTGCCTGTGAGGGAGTGGAGCGGGTCAGCTAGCCGGGAAAGAGCCAGGAAATTTTTTTAGAAATTAATGGCTTCCAAGAAACTCCATAATTGGTTCTGGGTTGTCAGGGTTGGCCATTCTCAAATAGCATCCAACTTATTGGGAGAAATCGCATAGCCATCTTTAAGGATGGGGTTCCCAAGGAAGGTAACTTCCTCCTTATAGAACTTGCATTTGGAAGGCTTAATGAACAAGCCTGCCTTATGCAAGGCGGCCATGACTGCTTCCAAGTCAATAGCATGTTGTTTGGGAGTCGGGGAGTGAACCAGAATGTCATCAATATATGTGACCACGAAAGTAAACTGGAGGTCACCCAGTACACAGTTAATCATATGTTGAAATGTATCAGGAGCATTCTTCAGCCCAAAAAAATTATGCAGATTGGAAAATACCTTACTTAATACAGATTGCTGTTAGCCATTCTTGCCCTTTTATTATCCAAATCTGGTTAAAGGCGTTGACGAGATCCAGCTTGGAGAACACATGAGATTTGGCGATTGCTTGGCTAATTGTCTGCTCCAAAGGCAGGGGGTAGGGATCATGAACTGTTACTTTGTTTAGATGTCCGTAATCCACACAGGGATGGAGGGAACCATCAGCTTTTTTAGCCAAGATGATGGGAGATGTGACTGGAGATGTCTCCTTAAAAAAGCACCTTTTTTCAGCATATCATCCAACCAAGTGTTGAGCGCAACCTCCTCCTCCACTGTATGGGGGTACAACGGACAATTGATATTCACCAACTGCACTGTCATACAGAATCCCAGGTCAAATTTAGTGTGAGGAGGCAGATGATCCACCTTTTCATATCCAAAGATACTTCATTAGCGCATTAAACTTTCTGGAAAATAGGACAGTATGCCCACAGGAGAGATGAGGGAAGTGATAGAACTGCGTCCTTGAGTTTTCTTAAGAGTGTCAATAAAGGGAAATTTACCCTCCAGATGATTATTAATGAAGGACAACATGTTAGACTACAGGTGGATCTTGACATGTTGGTGCCACCATCCCACTCCTAAGATCACCAGAAACACCAAGTTTGGCATAGCGGAAAATCGATTGCAGAAGCTAAACTGGTGTAATGAAAAAGGTACTGGCTGACAGACAACATATGATGTCTGGGAGGCAGAAGAAGCCACCATCACCGATGGACCCATATCCATGTCCAGTTCTAATTGTTGGTCTAACTTGATGCTCATGAAATTACCTGCAGCTCTGGTATCCACCAGGGCCTCAAAGGAGACATGGTGGGATCTGATACTAATCTTCATAGGAAATAAGAAATAAGCGAAGTTTTGTTTATTGGAAGATTCAGGTGTTTCTGTTGCAACTGAAGAAATAATTGGAAAATTGGGGGAAGGTTGTGGGCTTTCCCTGGAGTAAAGATGGGAAGAACGAGGGCTTGAGAACTGGCTTCCTCCATCTGGGCTTTTACTGATTCATTTATAGGTGAATCAGAATCAGCCAACTCTGACGCAGGAGTAGTGATGGGCCCAGAAGAGTTGAAACTATCACTGGTTTGATGGTAGACACTACATCTGCATTGTTGTTGGGTAATCCTATCATAAAATTTCCCTTTTGATAGCAGGAAGCATGGAGAGGGGAGGCATTGATAGTAGTTGCAGTGGCACATATTTGATCTACCATTCCTTTTGAGGTGGACCAAACCTCATGGTGAGCAGAAACTGAATCCAAACCTGATCTAAAGATTGCCTGAAGCATATCATTAGAGAGGTCCAGTGTGGGAGCCAGTTCACGGAAGGTAGAGATCAAAGAAGCCAAGCTAGGGGCTTTGGCCATAGTATAGAGCAATCTGAATAAATGGTCTGAGCATGACACAGGGGGTTTCAAGGCAGCCAATATGATGGCAATCAGCGAAGTGGGATCTCCCGCTTGTGAGGAAGAGCGCAGAAGGCCTCTAACCCACCAATGGGCGTCCCCTTCCACAGCGTCCAATAAAGTGACCCCCTGTTGGGCATGGGATAATGCAGCGGCATTTTTAAGAGCAATTGCTAAACGCATCTGCACCTCAGCGAGGGCGTCAAGAACTTGATTTACTATCTCTCAGGAAGGAACACTTGAACTTTCCTCCGGGCTATTAGGAGAGGGAAAGGTATTATCCACACAGCTTGGCAGGCCTGAAGAAATTTCTCCAGGGTAGAGCGGATACTATTCCCAAAATTGGCAAGTGACCAAACAAACAACAAAAAGCAGACTACTGATTGCACGTTTATTTGGTAGAGGGTAACCACTGCAACGCCCACCTCAAAGAGCAGGGCAGAAGTGGCTGGAAACAATGGTTGGTTGATTATATCATGAAAATGGCAGAAGAAGTCTAGACTGGCCTGCCAGTCGGGATGCATAAGCACCCAAAAAGCAAGCCAGAATGCCAGAGGCATTGCCGCCCATATGACGTTGTATGGATCCAGGCATTGGGAAATGATAAATAGTTGGTGCAGGGCAATAGTGAATAGCAACCCAAGAATAAACCAAATGGAGACTGCCACAGACACTGGAGGTCTTGCTGCAGGGGGTGGTACCACAGGCATGGTTTCTACAAGGTCACTGATAGACAGGTTTAATTCAACTGGGGAGACAAGGGGGCGGATCCTTGCTTGGAGATGGTGAATGTAAGGCCACAAGATCCCAGTATATTGTTGGCGAAAGTTTATGATGAAAGGGTTGAATTGCCAGAAGTATCTAGATCTCTGAAACCAGTTTCTGAAAGTAGGAACCATAGTGACCATCAGTACTGGTAGAGACCATCCAGTATAAGGACTGACGGGCTGCCAGAGAGAAGCAATTGGGAATGCATCCAGAAGGATATCAATAGTATCAAAATTGACAGTTTCTGAGGGAAAATTTTATTGTAAAGGAAAGTATAGAAAATTGGTTAACAATTTTCTCAGTGCAATGCAACTGATCAAATAGTGGTCAATTGATGCGAGAACAAGCTGGGATCTAGACCCTTACTTTCAACCTAACTGGCGAATTATTTAGAAATGGGGGCTAGATAAGTTCACTGTGAACTGACATCAAAGAATTTGGTGGTAGGCCAAGTTGCTGTCAGTTCAACCTCAAACACCCAAACTGAGGCTCAACTGCATTTCCAACAGTTGACACAATGGCGTTTGGCCTGACAAGCAGCGGGAATCCCCTAGGGCCACCTCACATAGGGGCAGTCCCAATTGGTTGGGAATGGGGTTGGGATGCCCAACCTGCCTGTGCCTGGTCGCTAGGCCATTTGTTCAGTCAAAAGTGTTGCATCAGCCACAATGTCTGATTTGCCAGAGGGGAGCTTTGAACCCTCATCAATGGTGTCCAATGCTACTACCTGCACGTCAGAGATCATCCCCAATGATTTTGAGAGGGTTAATTTTGACAATTGCAGTGTTGGCCAAATCAAAACCATCAGCGATTCCAGCAGCTGAATTGGTCTTTATCCTTTTAACTATGTGGGATCTGATCATTGGGCTTGTTTCCACCGAATTTTGGACCAATTGACTTTATTTCAGCAATCTTGATGTAAATTTCCCTGATTATATGTACTAGTTCTGCTGAGGTGAGTGTGGGCACTGGGGGAGGGATCTGAAGAGGGAGGGCTGTTACCCAGTTCTTTTCTACCACGTGGGCGAGGTCACCCTGGGTAACGAGGGGTACAGCCACTCTCTTTGGTACCTTCTTACTCAGAAACAGAAAAAGAGCCCGATCAACACACAGGGGACATTCCCTGGGACTTACACTGCCTGAATCAATTTGAAGCATTAAGATGTGCAAAATAAGTTTAGATCTAGGCCAGCCCCAATTTACCAGGTCAGTAGATTATGCCAAAACATAAAAACAACTTAGATGCATCAGTTAAACTTACAATGAATTACTCTGCAAGCATAAGTACCTCTCAGATAAACTCAAAAATGCATCCAGATAACTTTGTAACCTTGATTGACAGAACTCTAATTGAATTGCATACTTGATGATGCGGTAGAGCAATTATACTGCATTGAGCAAGAATTGGATGACAAAAAAAGTAACTACGAGACTCTAATGCAATATCAATGAATTGAAAAGAGTTTGATGAAAAATGCGAAATACAAAATACAGGAGCTCATTTTTGGTGTGAGCTGCGCTTAAATTGATGCATCAAAAACTTCTTTTTGACCCCAATTATCCTCTAAACCCGCTAGTGCATCAACTTATTCACTTGTGTGCCTGCTCTCATCACTTTTGCTAAGCACCAACTTGCTCAATACGTTGAGGCAGTGGACACTGCTGCCCTTATTAATGAAGAAACCCCACAATTATATCTCCTTACGCCACATGTTGCTGATGCTTCTACCCCAATGTTGTCTGCCTTGGTCTGCCAGCTAAAGCGGGAGCTGGACAAAAGTTTCCTCAAAGTTTACTAACCTTCTGATATAGCTTCCTAGGCTGTTAGCTGAGGTGCCATATTGAGTTTTTTATTTTTGATAATCCCTTTGTTTGGTTTATTTGCAATAAAGATGTGCGGCAGTTCCCCTTTTGGGTTAGGCACCACCAGTGCTAAAAATGAACTGAAAAAAGACATTAAAGTAGGATGATGTCATTATAATAAGAGTAAACTGAGGAGATTGCAGAACTCTTTACCAACCAAGAAGATAAAGAGAATAAAATTGCAGAAAGCAAATATTCTGGGGATGAAGATTGTGCCTCTAAAAAGGAATTACCCCCATAGTCATCATAATGCCAGATGAGGAAACAGATACCACATGAAAGACCGCGGATGAACTGAGTTCTGTCTCCATCCTGTGCACTCTCCTCGCCTAAGCTCAAACTATAACATATGGGTGGTGCCCAACTTTACTCTGAGACCCCATAGCCCTGAAAGAGATAAGAGATTACATATAGACAAGCTTCACCTTTTTAAACAAGATGAAAATATGCATGAGTTTTCTAAGCGCTATGAGTTTCCATAAGAGGAGCATCAGACCGCAAAAATTAAACTACTAGTCTCCTATCTAGATGTCAAAAGCACTAGTAAAGCTAATTTGATATTTGGAAGACATCATCGTTACTTACCAAGAGGTAAAAAGCACCATATTGAGGATATTTGCAGGAGTTGAAAAGATGGCCCAATATAACAATGACTTTCCTAAAATCAGTTTCCAACAGAATGAGACTCTAATTAAATTTGCTAATTAATTCATATTAAAAGCACCTATATTAGTGAAGAAGACATACTATACAAGCCAACGTTGTAATTGCAATGACCTTGGTGATAAAACCACATCATGAGCTCTTCATCTCATCGTGACCAGTTTTTCCAGGAGAATTACCCCTGCATAACATGTCAACTATATATAATGACTGGATGCTATGTTCATACCCCTGAACTCAGAAATAAAACCACCTGCCACCACCATTGAACACAAAACTTTAAGCCCTCCTCCCCAAGTGACATACTGTCTGCCATCAATCCTCTCAATCCTGGAAAGTAAAGCTGAATTACGCACATATATGCAATTCCTCCATTATGACCTTCCATCACTGTGATTAACTAGGCCACTTTGCCTTACACTGCCCCACTAAATGACATGTAAATGTGGTGAAGATAAATTCACAGAATAAGGGGAAAAATAGGAAGAGCAGATAAGGGACACTCTACCTTTACAGAATTTGACTGCAAGTGTCCCATCTAGACACATAAAACTTTTTCATGATTTTCCAGCACTTCCTCCATTGAGCTGCTATATCAATAATCTTCCAATGACATACATATACTGACTTGATATCAAGAAAAATTGGCAGCAGAGGAAGCCCACTTGAGATAAAAAAACTCCATGCATATCAGATACTTAAGCATAATTTTCTTGGATGAACCTTGCCCTTATTCCAACGTACCATCCCTCAAGGGAGTCATCTTTGCCATACCCATCAATATGATCACTAAAGAATATCTGCATATAGGGAACATTATAAAAAATTCCTAATCAATAAAGAATTTATAGACTTAAATATAGTTAGTAAAGATTCCACCTATTCTAAGTGTGATAATTGTGATATTTTTATAGTAAAACAATGATTTGTGTGATTATTGACACCAATGTTCTGGCAAGCATAGTTTTAACGAAACTGGTTGCCAAATTGCCAATAAAACTGGATATTTAACACAAGTAGTCTATGAAACATACAGCCTATAATGCACCATTTTTTAAAGGAGCATACAGCTTATTGCCCCCAATTTGGATCAATTGCTATATCAGCGCCCATATCATGACTCATGACCTGATTGTTGGATTAATTCAGAGAAATATGGAGGTTGTTATTAATGCACAAAGTAATGAAGTTGGCCTCCCTATCTGATCTCAGTCATACCTTGTATCAAAGCTTGGTACAGGCCCAATGAGACCAGGTTGGTTCAGAGAAGGCGCGTGATGAGTTCATGACATTACATCACTGGCATCAAAAATTGCACAATATTTGTAGTTATGTAAGGCTTATTGAGTTTTATCAGTGAACATGCATTTAGTTTGTATTTGAGATATCATATTACCAAAACAGGTATTATTCATTTTATTTATAAGTCTCAGGTTTCTACCTACCTAAAGTATGAGACTACCATTAATGGAAATATTATTATTGGCTAGAATTTGCTTAGAACCCCACCTTCCTTTGTAGCTTTGTTTGTTTGAATATTCTTTCTGTTCGTCATTTTCCTTAATTTAATAAAACTATTAATATACTGTTTATCTAACTATATGATACCTTTTATCGCCCTTTTGATTTACTCCTCATGGAAATATTATGGGTTATATATAATATGAAGGTGTTGATCCTGCAAAAGGGCTGATTCATTTGATCCTATTATTAGTTGTTCCATGGAGTGTTATAGTCACCCTCCTCACATTAGAAAACCAACCATTCTACTAAACTTGAAGGGATTTTTTCTATGAAGCACTCTCCTTTAGCAGTAGGGGGTGCGTTAACTTGTTGTCATGGTCGCTGTGTTTCTCACCACATATCTATCATTTACTTTGGGTAATACAAAGCTTGACTTTCCTTTCTTTACCATTATTTGGGGGTTCTTGCCCTTCCTGCATGTACCTGGTGGTTTTGGACCCTTTTAGGACCTTCTGTAACCATTCCTAAAACCTATCTCAAAATTTTAAATGATAATAGAGGGCTATAGATCCTATTTTTCTTCTATAAGCTTCTATATATAAACCGCCCTCACAAACCCTAATGCGGTGGTGACTTGCTGCTTTACCTTTCACACAGTGTAGCTAACTGGGTATTTATAGTTTTTAGAAAACAACCAAAGTCTCAGAAGTTGATAGTAGGTTTAACGCCTTCTATAAGCTTGACAACCCACTTCATTTCCCATTTAAACCTTCTATGAGTTAAAAGCATCTATTCAAGTAGGACGTCCTTGGGTGTCCTATTTATATCATTGTATGTTTGGGTCCAGGCCCTACCTTGTTCTGATGTTGTAAAACCATCATTTTTCCAAAAAAGTGCAAACATTTGTCCAGTGAATACCAAGTTATGGCGGTCTCCACTTGTTAACTCTGATCCTGTGATTTCCAGTTTCCTTGAGAATTTCCTCACCCTAACCACATAGGATTTATGAATTTAACAATGAGTTTCACTTGAGGTAACCCCTATAAATACCAGCCATGGATCTAGCAATTTGCCTTTAATAAAGAGGAATGTTACGCTGGCCCTTCATTGTTTTCAGTAAATTTAAATGGTCAGCAGGGGTCTAGCCCTGTTTTAATTAGTCACAAAGTAATTTTGCATAAGATGGTTTCACATGTGAGGACCCCTATAAATACCAGCCCCAAAACCAGCACTGCCTCAAAAATTGGAGGCGTCCTACGCTTATTCACCATCATTATTGATTGAATCAGAGGGTCAGCAGGGGCCTAGCCTCAGGTTTATAATTAAAATACCTTTAATTTGGCTGAGAAGGTTTCACTTGCAGTAGCCCCTATAAATATCAGCCTCAAAAAAGCACTACACAACTGAAGTTGGAGGCGTCCACGCTGACCCACCATTGTTTTTGATGGAATTGGTGGTTAAGAAGGGGTGTCCCCAGTGTTTTTATTAAAGTTACATCTGATAAACTTACATCTCAGAACATATTCCCCAGAACAATACAAACCCTCAGTGAAAGAGAGTCTCACCATGTTGGAAATGGGTAATGATGCGCAAATACCTACAAATTCATGTCTGATGCCTTTAAAACCCAAAAACGCCGTTTTTAACAGAAATTTCATAGAAAAAGGAGCCCTTTGAAAAATCTTTTGGGTCCATCCTGAAAAAGATTCCTATGTATCAAATTACCTCTGAGAACTTGAGCTTGTCCTCCAAGATGATTCGTCAAAATAAAGAGATTGAAAGAGAGTTACAATTACATTATGTTGGTAAGTATGCTGCTGCTGAGGATACTGTGGGTTATATATCCTCAGTGGTAAGGTGTTAAACTACTCTTAAACATTATTTGAAGGGAAAACCCATCCTGGAGGCGTGATTAAGTCTAAAAAACTACTTTTTAGAATGTTGACTCTATCAGCTATCAATAAAGACTATTTAGGTTATTTTCTGCTTTCTGCTGCTGTTTTCTCCCCTTTGGGGAAATTCAGAACAACTTTTTTGGTGGATACTAGGGCCTCTGAGAATCTTATTGACTAAGACCTAATTGAATACCTTGAGTTAAACTAATTGACTGGTGGTATAATTAGCGTAAGTGCTACCATGGTATTTCCACACTGAAGGTTCAGAGGTTGGTTGGATATCATGTGGGCAACTACCAATTGTCTAACCGCTTCTTGACAGTCAAAAATCTTTTGTACCCAATTATCATGGGTGTGGAGTGATGTCAAAAATTTGATATCAGAATCGATTTTAAGGATAATACCCTGACGTTATCCTTGAAAAGTGGGCAGGAATAGGAGATACCCTTTTATGAAGTCGGCCCTCAAGGCAATTTGCCCTTATAGACAGATGTGCACAAACTCATCCTTACACCTCTGTTGAGGCCCACTTCAGAAGTGTCCTTACTATCCTGTTTTGAATGGGTGGAATCTTTATTTTAAGTGGCATCTGAAAATGTCTTATCAGATCATTATGAGTTTAATTTTTTATAAACTTACAATTGACCTGGTTTACATTTCTTCCCTAAGCTACCTTTGAATTTACAGGAAGATGCAGCTTTAGATGTTTGGGTTACAAAGCAGCTAGCAAAGGTAGCATATTTCAGCATACTTCTCCTGTATGCTCACCACTTCTCTTTGTGGAAAAAGCAGACAGTTCTCTTTAGCCCTGTGTAGATTATAGGAACTTAAACAATTTAAATCTTCCTTATCTGCTCCATCCCCGTTGAAGCACAGATTGCTCATTTTATAAAGAAGATCAAGTCTTTTCCAAATTGGATTGTTTGAATCTAACCAGATCCGCGTTAGAAAGGGGCAGGAATTGCTCACTGCATTCTGGACCAAGAGAGAATTTTCCAATTCTAGATTATGCTTTTTTGGGTTAAACAATGCACCTGCAATTTTAATGTCATACTAATTATTCATTGGGATTGTTGGATGTATGCACTGTAGCCTATATAAATGAAATCCTGGTTTTCTCCCCAATCAAGAAGCCCATGAGATTCACTTGTGGCAGGTAAGAGCATTTGAGAGCATTTAGGTTGACGTTGAAGACCAGTAAGTGTAATTTTTACAGTCTCAAGTCACCTTCTTGTGCAACATTGTGTTTAAACAGGGTCATATGATCAATCCAGATAAGGAGAAATTTATTTTAAATTGGCCCACGCCCACCTCAGATAATGAATTAAAGCTTTTTAGGGACATGCGCCTTCCTTAAGTAGTTTGAACTTAGTTTGTCATAGGTTGCAGCACCCTTGTACAAGTCAAGTGGCGCCAAATTTCTTCAGTGGTAATCTATTTTTGATAATGAATTGCAAGCTGTGAAGTGCACGTTGCTTTCTACCTCAGTAATTCTCCATTTGGATCCCTGCAAGGAGTTTATAGTGGTCAGTGATGCCTAGAATTTCGCTGATGCTGCAGCTCTATTAAAAGTGGAACAGACTGAGTGGAGCATCCAGTGAGATATTTCTCCCAAAAAATGTCCCTATCTGAGTTAACCTATGCAGTCTATGATAAGTAATTACTGGCAGTAGTGGAAGCGTTAACTTACTGGCGCCATCATCTACATGGTTCTTCCCAACCATTCCAGGTTCATATAGACTAACACACTTTGTTGTAATACTGCGCCCCTAATATCCTGACTCCATGCCAAACTTATTTGCATAAGATCTTTGCTCAGTTTGTGTTATCTTATGAGTTTACAAAAGGCAAGGAGAACGGGTTGATTGATGCCTTAAGTCAAAATCCAGCACTGGCTCCTGTCAAAAAGTGAGATGGTGCTCCATAACACGCAATTGATAATTACTCTCAGTAAGGTTATATTGAAATAAGCAATCAACAAACCTCGCTGCACCTGGATTGCTTCCTTGGAGAACCTGGAAGGGTTAGTACATTTAGCTAGGTTTTATTGGAACAATATGTGCCTTCATAATACAACATGATTATTTTAGATGCAATTTGAACCAGAATGACTTTATGAATAGGTACCATGTAAAAGGCAATATGATATGGTTACAGGAACTCTTTTAGGTTCCCGCTGGACCTCTTAGCCTGAGATATTTAAGAAGTATAATGATGGAATACTCATGGGCCATCCTTGTAAGGCGAAAAACTTAAAGCTTATTTGCTGTACTTACAACTGGAAGAGAATTTCTGCACAGGTTGCACATTATACCAAGAAGTGCCTTTTTTGAAACAAGATTAAACAAAATTGTCAGCCTCTTGCTGGCTTGTTGTTACCTGTCAGGAAAGAAGAATGGCCTTGGATTTCCTCTTCATGGATTTTATTGAGGATTTATCCTTATCTGAGGGATATGATGAAATCATGATGTGTGGTGGTCCATTTCACTATATTTGGCCACTTCATCCCAAGTTATACTACAGTTACAGCGGCCCAGATGGCTAAGCCTTTTTCCCACACTTTCTCCGCTCATGGGGTGCCTTAGGAGATTAACAGTGACCATGGACCCCATATAAATCTTTAATTTGTTAAGAGTTGTATAAGACTTTCCAGATATGCTCTTGCTGTTCAACTGCCTTTCATCCTCAATCTGCAGGCATACTGAATGAGTGAATCAATGCCATAAACAATTATTAAGGTGCTACGCGGCCGCTGATCACTCAGATTAGGCTTTCCTCCTGACTTTAGCACAATTAAGCAATAACAACACAAATCATTTGTCTATTGGGTGTTCTTTGTTTGCCAATCATAGTTATAACCACTCATCCAACATGGAACCCAGGTGTGGGTCCAAAGTAGAAGCTAAGGTGGACTTTGCTAAGTTTATCAAAAAAGTTTATCAAGAGGTAAATGCCAAATTGGACACAGCTATGAAAGCTTATAGAGAACGCTAATGGTAAGAGAAGGGCTGGGTTAGAATATAAGGAAGGTGATCTGGTGATGCTTGTCACCAGTAATATCCCTATAAAAGCCATACAAGAAAGTGGGACTTAAGAACTTTTCTTTCCAATTACTATCATTTTTAGTAATACAATTTAATTCAAACAGTACAATTTGATTTCAATATCAGGTGAGATGAGTATGAGTAATAAAGCAAAAAGTTGGGTGAACGTGGTAAAGGGCAGCAGACCTGGAGCTGCACCGCCCAAATGTACCAAGCGCACAGGTACAATTGAAAATATCAGAAAAGTCAAAAAACCCGAGGTGGCGCCCCCACAGGTTTTGTGAATTCTTAGTAAAATACTGCAGTTACATGGAAGTATCCCACTCACAACCACTGTTGTCAGTGGAACATGGGATATGAGTTTTCCTGGGCGTAGAAACACCAACAATATGGGAAAAATTCAGCGAAGCCCAACATAAATTTTTCCTGCATGCAGTGTACTTAACAACCTATACTATCCGCAAAGGTTGGGTAGACCTTGGGTTCAAAACCGTGGAAGAAGCAAATGAAGCAGCAAAGGTCAGAGTGGTACTCACCCTTCCTGATGGACAGCATTTGGTATCAACCAAATGCACACGTTGGACAGAATCCAAAGATATTTTCATAATTTTTTATTACTTTCTGACTACACTGGCGTGCACAGTAGTCAAAAGACATCTCTGAGAAGGCTTGGAGGCCTACAGAGAAATTAAACAATTTGAGATGCAAAGATTCCAGCTGATGCTAACCCTTAGCACTGGAAAGGCAATAAGCAATTATTTCCCCAAACCAGGAGGTAGTGGAGGATATCACAAAAATCCCCATATTGCATCCTTCACCATTGATAGGAAAAAATCCCAGCTATTCTGTCAACAGTGGAGAGCGCACCCCCCATTGCAACCACTTCCAGGCCTTTGTGGCACAAGATTCATGCTTGCCGCATAAAAGAAGGCCTGAGAGAAATGGAATTATGTGGGGAAAAAATGGGCGAAGACAACTCAGAGTATGCCAAAATCACGGATACAACACAAGCATTTAACTGGGAAGAACACGGGCAATATAAAATAATTGACCCAATTTCCACAAAAGAATGAAAAATGGCCAAAACAAGCTCGCAAGCTGGCCATGGCCAAGGCAAAGGCTTTGGTGGAATAATCTGTATCGCCAGAACAGATCCAGGAAGACATGGATGAATTTGAATCAATGAACCAATCAAATCCCATGGAAAAGCAAACACCCAATCCAAACAGATTGAATTTAATGGAATCCAATTTGGAAATAAATGCAGCAAAACTGGGGTTCAGTGCACACCCCAAAATTGCAGAAAATAACCCAATCAGGAAGAAAAATCAACAATGGAATGCAAAATAAAATAATGCGGCCAATAAGAGCACACAAGTGCGCCACAATGATAAATTAAAACCAAGCAAATCCAAGAGAGGAGCGAAAACAGCGGCAATGAAAGGGGCAGAATACACCCCAACTCCTACTCATGGTTATGCTCTCTGCAGCAGAGGTGCATTGGAGAGCAATGTGAGCGGGGGAGTAGGGCTGGGGGGCCCTGATAACCGCTCCTGAGGTGCATCGGGCATCTCAGTAGAGATAGAGACGCTGAACATAGTGGGACTCAAGGCCATAACGTCCTGGGCTAAGAAGTTGAGTATCCTATGAAACCCACCTGTGGATATCCTGGAGGTGCAGGAAACCCACTGTCCACAGGGAGAGGAGGAGGCATGGGAAAGCATGCTCCTCCCAACAATATCATTTTGGCCACAATACTGTGGGGCGATAGTACATGCAAACCAAAACTTTAAATATATCAACAAAAATTTCGTTCCTGGATGGCCACATATTCGCCATAACCTTCTCATGGCACACCAAAGTGCACACAATAGCCAGTGTGTACGCACCAAACTGTGCACCTGACCAAAGAGAATTTCTATCTGCTCTAACACAAATAAATCTACCAGCAAGCACTGATATCATGGGAGACATGAACTGCTGGATTAACCCAGATACTGACCAATGGCCATACACATCGGAGGTACCACAAGAACAAGTGGAACTCCGTGTACTAATGGCCACCCTGAGACTATATGATCTGGTACCAAAAAGACTACCCATGCTACAAAACATGACACGCCCACATGTACACAACGGTGCAATTATCTCTATGTCATGGATAGACCTGATACTCACATCAATAATTTTCCATCACCAAATAGAAAATTAAAACCAAAAATTGAATTCTACGACCATCAGCTAGCTTTGGTGTCCTACCAACTGGCGGAATCAAGTACCCAAGCACCCAGATGGTGCAGAATACGCCCAGAAAGTTTAGCTGACTCAGAATTTCAATCCTGGATGGAGGAAATATCCTCAACCTGGGATTTTAAAGCAACTTTCTACTTGGATCCACTAACCACCTGGGAAAATTTCAAAAAATCAACAACCCAACAAATCAAACATATAACGTCTAGAAGACATAGGGCAGCTTCAGCCATTATCAAGCACACATTGGAAGAAATCAACCACCTAGAAAACAACGTCCCACACACAGGGTACAGCCCTGGATGGGGTCGCAGATGGGCGGAGGTTTTTGCTCAGCTAAACACCATGATCTGCAAACACCAACACCGAGTTTGAGTTCAATATAAAGCAAGAAAGATAAAAGATGGAGAAAATTGCTTGTGATGTTTTTCCGCCAATTCCAAACCCAGAAAAATACAATAGCTTGCACACAGGTCCAATGGCCAGTTAAATCCATAGTGGAAACACCCAAAGAAGTCATGACCAAAGTACACAGGTTTTATATGAACTTTTATAAATCCAAACTGGTTGAACCAGAAAAAATTGAAAATTTCTTGCAAGCGCACATATTGACACCACGGCCTAAAATAATAATATAATCAGCCTAATATTGCTGATGAATTATGGGAAGTAGTATGCGGTGCACCAAGAGGGAAATGTCCTGGACCTGATGGGATTCCTATAAGTTCTACATAAATTATTCTACTAACATATCTCTTATTCTTCTAGCTTCAATGAATAAGTGTATTATGGAAACATGCCTCCTACCTGGAGGCAAAGAAGCCTACACTGTCACTTTATTCAAATAAGATGAAAGACTAAACCTTTCCAACTGGCGTCCAATCTCCCTAACTAAAACAGATACCAAAAAAATTTCACAAAAATCATGGCCAAATGACTAGGAGAAATTGCAACTGACGCGATATCCCCATCACAATATGGATTTGTTCCAAGAAGATCCATATGGGACAACATCCACACAGTTGAAAATGTCTGACAGTCCAAAACCTCTGGAGCGCTTGTCTTCTTGGATCAACAGAAGGCATATGACAGGGTGAACTGGACCTATCTTAGGGCCTGCCTTCAAAAATGCAAACTCCTAAATAGATTCATAAACTGGGTAATGATGTTCACAGAGTCAGCCACCATGGCTGTGCGGGGAGCAGGCTTTTTCACCAACCCAGTCATCCCACAGAGAGGACTCAAACAAGGAGACCCCTTAAGCCCTCTACTTTACAATCTTAGCTTGGATCCTCTAATCCATAGTACAAATACAATTCTAAAGGAAATCAATGTCAAGGGCCAAACGCCAGTCAAAATAATGGCCTTCGCTGATGATTGTGTGGTGGGAATATCCAACAATCAGGACGCTTGCAGAATAGAGAAGATAATACAAGATTACTCAGCCATAAGCAACGAATCACTTAACACTGAAAAAACGGAAATCATACTCCTGGGAAAATATCAGACCCATTGGACGCCATCTACTCAGGGCCAACAAACTAATACAACATCAAGACTCCTCACAAGACATAGGAGGCGAAAATCAGCAATGACCCCACTGAAACTCCCCTTCACCACCAAGCCAACAGCTGGACCTATCCATCACTTGGGGGTATGGATAGAAGCAGGAGGTTACGCCAACTCTATAATGGAAAATCAACTCCTATACAAAATAACAAAACGCATTGCCTCCTTACATGGACATCAAACAGGCTTAACAGGAAGGGTCACGGTAGCCAGCTCTATGATTCTATCCATAATATATTTTACAGCCCATGCAATTGCTTTCTCACCGTCCTTCTTCAATACAATTCACGCTTTATTACAAGGATGGCTATGGTCCAACCACAACCCCCCTGTATGCCTCAAAACTCTATTGGCTCTAAAAGGAATGGAGGTATGGGGCTTACTAATTACGTAGAGCAAGCGACCCATATACTGGGATCCTGGATAGCTCAGGTGACTATCCCAGATCTTCCAGATACACATAGGGCCAGAACAGTAAGATATAACTTTTCACGAGCACTCCAATTACGAAACCCAAATCACCCTAACACATTAATCAAGTATCTGGTATCCCATCCTACAGCTGCAGGACCACACGACACAACTGCACATTTAAAAAAATATTCCTAGCCATGAGAAGAGCGACATGGTGGATCCACATAAGCGGCCAAACCAGTCACTAAGGACGCCCAGGGCTAACTCACAGACAGGAAATTAATGATCAAATAGTCACAGACAATATAATATGCAGAAATCCAAGTATCATAGACAGGATAGATTACCTGGACCATATGGACATACCATACAACCTGGAGACTCAAAGAAGAGTATGGAGAAACACACATCACCCTCTACTCCAACCCTGTAAGTCCTGGGGAATGTCCTCTGGGTGTTGACTGGACCATTTTCCCATTTCCAAGTAAGAAGGCACCAAAGAGGATGGCTGTACCCCTCATTACTCAGGGCGATCTCGCTCATGTAGTAGATGAGCGCTGGGTAACAGCTCTCCCAATTTGGATCCCGCTTCCAGTACCCACACTAACCTTGGCAGAACTGTTACAAGGAATCAGTGAAATCTGCGTTGAGATCGACAAAATGAAATTAATTTTAACCAATTCAAGCAGCAATCAGCCTGATGCTCAGATTTTAATTGTCCAAAAAGGTATGAAGACTGATCTATCAGCCAT
>JAKSZP010004043.1:0-204035 GCA_022478985.1 Massospora cicadina
TCAAGCTGCACTGGCGGTGGGCAGCCTGACCAGATCCACTCTTGTAGAAGGGCATACATAGATTTGAAAAAACCTGGAGAGAAGGTGATGGCGTTGGCTCCAAACCAGACTTTGGAGAGGAGCATAGAGTTTGCTAAAACAACCCTGCCAGTAAGGGAAGTAGGGTGGGCTCTGATGGAGGCGATGCGCTTCGTCACGTTGTCTAGAATATAACTTTCCATTACTGCTGAGGCATGCCCGCCTGCCTCCACCCACACGCCCAGATGGCGGACAGGCCCTATGGTAGGGCGTGGCATGAAGGGGAGCACAAGTAGTGTGTTGTGGGGTGAGCAAGGAAGGCGAGCACGTGTGCGAGCAGATGGGCTGGGCTGGGCACTGGTCGTTGGGGCCCAGAAGGTTTGATACTGACCAAGGAGGATGATTTCAGTCTTGGAAGAGTTCAGTGCGGCATTAAATATCCGGGAATACTCCTGGATGAGAGCTTCAAGCGCGCGCGCATCTTGATTATTAGACACCCCAACCACACAATCATCTGCAAACGCCATCATTTTGACTTGGGCTTGGCCTGGTGCATGGACCCCAGTGATGTGGGCATTCACGTTTAAAATTAGTGGGTCAAGGCTGAAGTTGTATAAGAGCGGGCTAAGGGGGTCCCCTTGGCGTAGGCCCCTTTGAGGGCGGACTACTTCCGTGAGGAAGCCAGGGCCACGCACTGTCACTGTTGCAGATTCTGTAAGCATCATTGCTCAGCTGATGAAGCGAGGGGGTAAGCGGAAGAGGTGGAGGCAGGCCCTGAGGTATTCCCAGTTTACTCTATCATATGCCTTCTTTTGGTCCAAGAATACTAGTGCACCAGAGGCTGTGGACTGGCATGCGTTAGCCACAGAGTGCACATTGTCCCAAATAGACCTTCTGGGTATAAAGAATTTTGTTCTGGGGAATGGTGGCAGAGGCTACAATCCCTAAATGGTTAGCCATGATTTTAGTTAAAACTTTTGCATCCATGTTAGTTAAAGAAATGGGGCGCCAGTTGGCTAGGTCTAGATTATCCCCATTTTTGAAGAGTGTGATTGTGAAGGCCTCTTGCCCTCCTGGTAGAAGGCGCTTATCCAGAAGGCTCTGGTTAAGGGAGGCAAGCAGTAGTGGGAGTAAATATATGAAGTACTTTTATAGAACTCATATGGAATGCCATCTGGGCCTGGTCATTTCCGATTTGGTGCACCGCAGATGGTGGACCAGTTTGTTTGGAGTAATCAAATTCATTAACTCCAGGTATCAGGAAATGGTGCGGATGTGAGTGCTATCAAGAAATTTCGCCATTTTAACAGGCTGAAATGGATTGAATCTGTACAATTTGGAGTAGTACTTTTGTATTTTGATCGACACTTTGGCTAGCATATCCGCAAAGAATTATCCAACCTCCGCGCCTGTCTACAGGCCACACTCTGGCGCAGTGCGAAGAATTTTCTTAGAAAATAAGCGGAGCATGTGCCACCCTCTGTAATGTTTTTGGCCCTGTATTGAACACAAACCTGATGTTTGTGTTGCCTTTCAAACGCGTTAAGGTGGGCGGCTGCTTCTGCCCACTTCTGGCCCCAAGCAGGGCTGTAGCCCATGCCTGGGATGTTGGACTCCAGGTGTGCCAACTTTGCTAGAGCGCGCGAGATGATGGCTTTTGTAGCTCGTGAGCGTCGGGAGGAGATGGCGAGCATGGTGGATGGTATTTGCTTTGAAGGCTGACCATGTGGAAATTGGGTCCACGCAAAATGGTGTAATAAACTCTTTTGCTGAAGTCGCTGACTCCACCCATGTGGAAAATCCTGGTGACGCGAGTTTGGGAGGGCGGAGTTTGCACCAATGTAGAGCCCTAGCCACTGTGACAGGTAAGTGGTAGGTTATCAAGACCAGCTGGTAGTTGGAGAAATTAATTTTTGATGTGTGTAAGTGGGAAATATGGGATCAAAAACTCACCAGTATGAGGATAAGGTCAATGCGGGACATGGACCTTAATTGGCTGTTGCGGATGTGGTGGTGCATCATGTTCTCGAGCAGTGGAGCTTGCTGAGGCAGCACATCTAACAACCAAAGGGTAGCCTTTAGAACGCGAAGTTCTATGTGACCCTGGGGGGCATGAATGAGGAAGGCTAACGGTCTGTGGATGTGTTTAGCCAGCAGTTCATGTCATCAACTACAAAAGGGTCAGGGGTAATGAAAGGGATTTGACCAACAAGAAAAATTCCTGATGCTCTCATGTACAGGTTGGGGCATAAATGTTGATGATAGCGTGTGCCATGTCAGCCCACAAAAATGTGACAACGAGGACTCAGCCATTGAGGAAGGATTCAGATGATAAACATTTAAAAAAATTGTTTTTCCAAATAAGCACCCCACAGTGCTCAGACCAGAAGGATAGGGAAGGGAGGAGCATGGTTTTCCAAGCATCCTCAGAACCTCATGGACAGTGGGATTCCTGGATGGCCAGGATATCCACAGGTAAAATTTTTTTGTAAAAAACTCAGTTTCCTAGCCAGGACAGCAAGGCCTTAAGTATGGTGATATTCAACGTCCCTAAAGTGAAGGCTTCCCCCATCACACCTTAGGTGTGAGGGGTAGGCACCCGGGCCCACCAGCCTCCTCTGGATCCCCATGGGCCTTCACAGCGGCGCAAGTGTTTGCAGCAATGCTATTGAAAGATTTGTTAATTTTAGCAGACAGGTTTGCGTTGGCTTTTGCCTTTGCTTTTGGTTTCCCCGCTGTCAAACAAATTTTTTGCGGTGCAGACGAGTTCATTGCACCAACATTTGGGTCAAAATTTTTTTCAGGTAGGTTGGAGACCAAATCGGTTCCAATTGGGGCTTGGTTGCAAAGGTTGGGTGAGATCAAGTCACCCATCAGATCCTCAGATTGGGTGGCACAATTGGCTTAGGCATCCCAATCTGATTGGTTGAGGGATTGCTGAGATGCTTCTACCACAAAGGTTTCTATGTCCTCCTGGCATTGGGAGTGTGGGACAGTAGAGGCGACCTTGGCCGCTTCCTTGGCCGCAGCTCTGCATGCCTGTTTGGCCTTCTTTCACTCTTGAGGGGAGATAGGCTTTACTAATAAGTAGCAGCCTTGTGCTCCCCACAGGAAGGCCTCTTTGGTACTGGTGGTTAGTTCATAGTGAGCCTCCCCGTTGGTCATGGCCGCTGAGGGGTGCTCTTGAAATGTGATGCTCTCCTTGGTGGGGCATGCATGTGCCTTATGGCTGAACGCGTCACAGTGGGTGCAGATGGGGGTGCGCTGTCTACAGTTACCCGGAAAGGGTGGGTGGTATGCCCTTTGATATTGATATAAGTGGAGTGCAGGATCTGGGTTAGGTCCTTCACGATCTCCTCGGTTGGAATCAGAACTGCAATGGCTTTGCTGGTGCACAGGTGTGGCATTAGCTAAAGTGTTGCATCTCAAAGGATTGTATTTCGTCGTATACAGTGAGACCATCTTTCAGTTGCTGCTCCAAAATGGCACGCTTGACTGTAGTGGGCAAAAAGTCAAATGTGAGGAAAATTTGGCTGATTTTGTCTATCTGATGCGCTTGGTTTTGACAACCTGCTGCCCTTTGGGGAGGTCGATCACTACGTGCACCACAGCAGCTTCATCTGCTGCCTCCTTGTTTTTGAAACTGAGATCCAGCCAACTGCGTGACATGGAGTGAGGTGCGATGTACACCGCGGTTGGGAAATGAGTGTGCACATCCCCACAAAATTTTTCCCACAACGTTGTTTGTTGAATATTCAGGAACACCCAGACTCCATTTCATTGATGAGAGTGGTTGAGAGTGTGGCGTGTTGATGTACTAGTTACATCGCGCCTGCCAAGCGAGGATTTCTGGAAAAAGTAGTAACCGCCACTTTTTTATCTTTATTTAATCTGCCAGTTTCAACGGGGCATATTTGAACGTTGGAAGTTGCAGGCCTACCACCTGTGCCTCTTACCTTACTTGCCCAACTTCTCCCTGACATGGGCGCAGACTAATATCCTCTGTGATATTATCAAACTAAATTCAGACTTGAATTGAATAAGTTGCAAAAGTGATTGCAACAAGAGAGAGTTGTTTAAGATGTTATATTTTGTTTATTTAATCCTTTTTAAAATTGGCTTATGTTACAATGGGATCTGAGGTGAATGGGGCTGTGAATTCTGGGTTCATAGCCTTGTATTGATCCAGTTAAATAATTCAGGTAATTTTATGCTTTCTGGGTGAAGCTTTCTCCAAGGCGACACCTGTGCATGGGTTTGGGTTGGCAATAGCTGCACCATAACAAGTTGGTGGTTAGAGAAATTGACTTTTTTGTTGTAAATTTTGAAAATCTTGATCATTGGGATTGCGGGACAAGGATGTGATCAATGCGGCTCATTATATGAGCGCTCCCTCACATATGTTGGGCCATGTCATGTGGGGAAGGAGTGGTAAACTGGGGAAGAGGGAATCCTGTAGGCCAAGGGATGCCTTCATTGTGCAGAATTTGATGTGCCCTGGTGGGTATCCCCTGAGGTTAGGCCATTAGTCCATGTTGGGGTTATCCCAGCAGTTAAAGTCGCCCAACAGGATAGTATCTGGTGGGAGGGTGAGAGTCAGAACAGTTTTGAGAAATTGTTTTCTCTCATTTGCGGTGCATGGTGCATAGATGCATGCTATCGAGATTGTTTCCTCTTGGCATGTGATTATTGCTACCAAGATTTGACTGTGAAGGTATGAAGATGAATTTGTAATTTTAAATTTTTTGTTATCTTGGACGATCACCACACAGTGGGACGTCCATACTGATTGTGATGGTGAGACCCTGGCTGACCAGGATACTTCTTTCCTTTTATAAACAGTGGGTTTCTTGGATGGCCAAGATGTCTCCAAGGGGTTTTCACAGGAAATCCAGCTTTTTGGCTTAGGAAATTTGAGCCCTGGCTCCCTCGATGTTAAGCATCCCTAATAACACTGAGATGTCCATGGCACCTCAGGAGCGGGTGGGAGGACCCTCTGACCCTATCCCACCATGGCTCATTTTGGTCATGCTCCGCGTCTGTACTCCAACTTTCTCAGTGACAATGTCAGTTCCCTTGATCTGAATCAGTTTTTCGCAGAAATTGCAGTTTTTGAAATTTGCACTATCGTTTCCCGCACATATCTCATGATGGTTCAATGCAGGGTGCTGATTGGGTTCTGTAATTTTGGGGTTCAATTTTGGAGAAATGTGCACTTCATTTTTGTCTATATTGCGGCTGAATTGTTCCTCAATGTGTGCATGATTGATGTCGCTTTGTGACTCAGTCAAGTTGCTGTGAAAATTTTCAACCTGAGCATATTGTTCTGATTGGTTGGCTCAGTGTATATGCAAAATGTCCTCCCAAATTTGTCTGGGGTCGATGGATGAACCTGCATGCACTGCCACTTTGGCTGCTGCTCGCTTGCAGGCTTTTTGTGCCACTTTGCGTTGTTTGTTTGTAACTGGGTCCACGATGGAGTAAAGTCCATCTTCACCTCAGCAGGATGGGTGGTGACTGTCAGTCATTCTGGAGAAGTTTTCGTTACTTTTGTCCATGGCTTCCTCACAGTAGTCTGCTTCCATTAAGCACTCCTTCACGGGGCATGTATGTTCCTTGTGTCCTATTGAACTGCAGTGGTTTCATATAAGCGGTGCGCATTCCAGTGTAACTTGGAATGCGGATGACAGTCCCCCATCTTCAAAGTGAAACTCTGCTGTGTGTGGGGATTCTTAATAAGTCATCTTCTACTTTGGGGAATGGGTTGATCACAGCGATAGTTTTTCCTGTGCACAGGGTGGGCATCAGGCGAAATCTTTGTAATTTGAGTTGCATAATTTATCTGTAGGCTACAAGGCCTTTGCGGAGATCCTCCTTGATTACCTTACGAGGAAGGTTGGTAGGGTGCGAGTTGAATGAAATGAACAAAGTTTTTACTTTGTTCCATCTGGTTCATGCGATGCGCACTATTTTTTTGCCCTTGTGGAGGGAAATTTTGATGCAGATTTTTGCTGTGGCATTGGCTTCATCGTCTGTTTCAAAACGAATATTGATCCAGCCATGGCCCATGTTGTTGGTGGCGACATATAGCGCGTGAGGGAAAAGGGAGGGCTGTGCCTCACATGTTTTCTCCCACAGGGTCGAGGACCCTTCCTCAAGGAAGAGTCAGAGCCCATGTTCCACCTTTGAAAGGGGTTGGTTGCATTGAATGTACATTTACTGATCTTATTTAATAGTAAACATCATAAACCTGGACGGTGTCTGAGTTTGTGGTTTCTTGGTGGATTGGGTTCCTGGTCCCCCTCCAGGGCGTTTCTTGCCCTTGGGTGAACCGTTTAGTGCACCGCTTGATGTGACGCTCGCCCAGGTTGTATTATATTTATTATTAAAGTCGCCCATTTCTCCTGTGTGATTATCAAAATTGCTGTTTGAATCAAATCATAGTATCTTAAGTGATTGTTGCGGGAAAGAAAAAGCTTTGTTGGAGGATTCTAGATGATCCTCCATAGTTATTTTGGGCTTATTGTCCAGTCATATCAGAATCTCAACATTACCCCCTCTTTGAATGGATGATAATGCTCCTATTGCTTATACTCCCAGAGGAACTTTGCGCACAATCAAATAATAATCAAACTACTTGTGGGGTCCTTGATAGTGTAGGCATTGACGCCTTATTTCTGTATTAAAGAACGTTCAATCCAGAGGTTATCTAACTTACGTTTACATCAAAAGAGTGCTGTTCATTAAACAAAACCATATCCCCATCTTTGAACTGAGATAGCCCGCTGTTAACTTATGGTGAGTTTGCTTGATTCCGCCAAATAAGTTGCACAGGGTAAAACCCACTGAGCAATGGATGAGCGATATGAGGATTATATGCCCTCTATACTTATTAATAATAATAAAGACTTGATAAGGAGCTATTGCCCCAACAGTAAGCTTTATTTAACTGATAAACTAACAGCTACCTCTGTTACTCTTTCCTTCCCTTCTCTTTTCTTCATAAAAATTTCCTCCTTTTCAATCTTCCGCTCATCTATTAATCTTTAGTACCCCTCAAAAAGTTCAACATTCTCTGCGCAGTAAATCTCTATTTGCTATGATCTAAGGGTTTCATTTAATCACTGAGGCTCCAGCAAAATTCCCTCAAATGCCAAACCATAACTGCTTCAATCAATTTACTTCACATCATTGTAATATATTGCTCAATCTTGAGCTTACTTCAAATCTAGAATACAATCTGCTTGAACTATAGCTTATTGTCCAGTCATATCAAAATTATGACACATGCTATTCTGCACCTGATTATCAGCTTGATTCTTAATCTTCTTGGATTAGCTGCACAAGTATGCTTTGTCTGCAGCTTAATCAGTGTGTCCACTAGGTTAATCAAATTAATTGTGGGGATCCATTCTACTGTTATCTTCTACACAAGCATAAAGCATCTCCAGAAAATAATGGTGTAATCCATACAATAATTAAAAGGGAATTTTCCCCATGGCGGGATGGTAGCTGATTTTGTATGTGAAAGCAGCGGTGGAAAGACTGGAACTACAATCAGAAGGTCAATCTGTTACCAATTTAGGAGTATGTTCACTAAAGTCCCATTCACTTGCTCAACCATCCCATTAGACTCAGGGTGGTACAGGGTCATTTGAAACCCACGGATGGCCATAAGCTCATTTAGCTCTGAAAGATTTTTGGGAAGTGAGGCTAGTTCTGTTATTGGTAAGTAGGAACTGAGAGCATCCATGTCACTGGATAATGCATTCCATTATGAACTTGGCCACTGTGACCGCCTCCAAATCCCATATTGCCTGTGCTTCAACCCACCTGGTCAAATGATCAATTGTTACCAGAATGTACGTGGACCAATTAGCTCTCATTGTCAGAGGGCCAACGACATCAATGAAAACTGTATGCCAATCAAAGTGCAGCTCTACTATCAGTATGAGGTCTTCTGGTGAAGCGGCTTTTCCACTTGGCACTGGTGGCAGCAGGAGATAGTTTCAAGCAAATCAAAGTTCATGTTTTCCCAGTAATATGAGGCTGCAACAATTCCATTGTCTTGTGCATGCCACCATGCTCAAATGCTTTATGTGAGCCTATAAGGATATCAAGCCATACTGAGGGTCGTGGAAAGTTCACCATATAATTGCTAATCCACTTGTACAACTTCCCATTATGCTGGAAGTTATTGGCTCACATTTCATTTAGCTCTATCACTTGTGGTAGTTCATTATCATATTAGCTGATGAGAATTTTATCATACATTACATCAATAAGATCCACCATAACTGCAATCGTTGGTACTCTATATGGCAGTCTACATTTTGGTTTTTGGTTCCAGGTAGGTGAAAAAAATCTCAAAATTGTAAGCCTGCAGTTTAAGGGCCCAATGGGCTAGACGCCTCTCAGGTTCATTCAGGTTCTGCAACCAGCATAACGAGGCATAATCTGTAATGACTTTGAACTTAACTCCATGCAAGTACACTCTAAATTGCTTATCTGCATAAATTACCACTAAGCACTCCCACTTGGTCATGCTTTAATTACGTTCGTGGAAGTTCAGGCTCCAACTGCAGTATGCAAAGGGGTGCTCTACTCCTCATCATCGTTTTGGGATAGAACTGCCCCAATGGAGAAAAGGGAGGCATCCTTCTGGAAGATAAACGCTTTATCAAAATTGGGTTAGCACAGCACCATCGCACTGCTCAGAGCTGTCTAAAGTGTATTGAAGGAGCATTGTTGACGCTTTGTCCATTCAAATGCAGCATCCTTCTTTAGTAGCTCAAATAGTGGACCTCCAATACAGCTAAAGTTGGGTATAAAGCAGCGGTAGTAACTGACTATCCCCAAAAATACCTGGATGTCAAGCTTACTGGTGTGCATAGTCATCTTTTGGATAGCCTCCACCTTGGCATGTTTAGGTTTCATCCCTGTCACGTCTACTACAAACCCAAGTTATTCCAGCTGGTCCTTGAAAAAGTGGCATTTTTGGGGCTTGATCTTGATGTTGGTCTCAGTCAACCAGCTGAATACCTCCTCCAAATGGGTTGTGCTTGGAAAACGTGAAGTAGAATACAGAGATGTTGTTGAGGTACACAAGGATGCATGACAGCTTCATGTCGCTGAGAATAGTATCCATGGACTTCTGGAAAGTAACTGGGGCGTTATATAGCCCTTGAGGCATACAAGTAGGTTGGAAAAGACTTTGGAAGTGATAATGGCGCATTTCTCCTGTTCCTCCATGGACAACTCGATTTTCTAATAACTGGATGCTAAATCCATCACAAATAAGTAATGAGCTCCTCCCAAACAATTTAAGGCATCTTTGAATAGCAGCAAGGGTATGGGTCCATTTTTATGATACTGTTAAGCTTCCAGTAGTCTATTCTATCCAGTTGGTACCATCCTTCTTTTTTAAAATTAGAACGGATAAAGTTCATGGACTCCTTGAGGGTTTGAGCATTCCTTACTCCAGCGGCATTTTGATTTTCCTCAAAACAAAATTTTCAGCTGCCATTGATCAGCAGATTGGTTAAAACCTGATGTGAGGATGATCCCAGTGTCTAATTAACGGATCACCCACCAAGTACCCCTAAATCATGATCGTCAGCAGCAAAGATCACCTTATATTTATCAAAATAAAGCTATTGCCTGATATTTCTGGTTTTTCAATAATCAATTAAATTTTTGTGTGGTACCAAAGATATTATGCCAAGCTTCAGTTTGACAGGTAGACCAAATTTATCTAGCAACCCAAATTTGTGACCTTGAAGGACCTCCTCAACTGGGTTAAATGTAAATACGCCAATACCTGATGCCAGAGGATTTGCATTATTTTGTTCTATAGATTTTCTAACAAAAACTTGATCTCCCCAAGGCCCATAAGTATTATACCTGGAGCCACATGGGGCTTAAGCTTCAATTGCTTACAAGGACCAATAACTTTCCCATAGAGTCCGTCTGACTCTTCTACCGTCAATTTGGTGCTCACTACTACTTGGTGACTGGAGTAGATGGATATCAGCCCAGATGCTCTGAGCGGCAGCCCTCAGTATTTGTATTGCTGTTAGGAAGAGCCTGTGTCTGCCCTTTAGTCAATGATACCAAACTGGAATTACTCCATCACTCTATGCCAGATTGATATAACCCATGTGCACTGGATCTTTTAGAACTCTGCTGGAGGTGAAGTAAATTGGGATCCATTGCTCAGAATTTAAAAGGTCACAACTGTCATAACAACAGCCCTGAGCTGTCGCATAAAAGTGGTTCCAATCAGCAGGTCATACAAATTGTTTGGTAGCACTATCGCCAAGACTACAGTGACAATCAACCCAAGCAACAAGATTAGCGCGCTGTATGCTCCCTCAGAGACCGTGCTTTTTACATGCCCGCATACCCATACACCATGTGATGTTCCACATCAGGCTTTAATGTCAACTTCGCCACCAACTTTGTGGACACTATGTTAACTGGAGTGCTTGTATAGATTATAGTGCTGACTTGAGTTTTTTTATGACAATGTCACAGTATGTACACTCAGAGTAAGATGAATTTTGATTGTAAAACGTGGACATCTAAAGGATCTCTTTTCTCAAGGAAGCTTATAATACCCTCCCTGACTTTAGAGTATTCTTTAACAATAGCGTCCACAGGGAGGGCGGCGTTTACCCCCTTTAATAGAGACGCATTGGAGGATGAATACAGCTTATCTGTAGAAATTTGGTTAAACATTTGACAGGCATAAGGCTTTGGTTACTCCTGGGGTCCATCTTCCACTGTGTCCTTGATTTGCGCTCATGTCAATACATTCACCCCTCTAACTGGCTGCTGATATAGGAATGCGTCATCGTACTGAGGGCCTTCCACTGAGTGTATGTGGATAGGTTAGATGGGACGTTTTTGATTATAATAGTGGAGGTATAGAGTCCATCTCTACTTCGCTTTAACTTTTCCCTGATTGTACTGGTCCTGCAGTAGGTAATGGACATGACACTTGGTGCAACCTCTTGCTAAAGTGCCTAGGGCAACCACATTAAAAGCAATTGACCCCATAGGGCCTGCGTCCTTGATTGTTAAACGATGAGCCACACCAAAAATTGGACTGGGGTCAATAGGTGGAAACAGGCCCAGCCCAATAGTTGAACTGCTGATGGTAGCTTGGTTGAGGGCGAGGCGCGTAGTGATAGTAAGGTCAGGGGTTACTAGACTGACGCTAAACAGAGTGGGATAACTTTCCCAAACAAGAAAGTCCGGCAGCAGATGCAGTAGGTTTTCACTCTGTATTAGGAGGAGAAAAGGTAGCAGATAGACGGCACAAAATTTTAATGATTTTAAGGAAGGTACGCCATCCCTTAAATATAAAGCCAAGACATTGTAGAGATCATGGTATGGTTTCACTGCAGAGGTCAAAGCAATGCATACTTAAGATTTGGACAAAGTCCCTACCCCAAATTTCATATTATCTTCCACCATAAATTGGATAGAAAACGCGGTAGGGTCTCATTATGCTGAATTCCAATGGTCAACAATTCTGCCTTCCACTGCAACATCTTTGCAGTTCCTCCAAACAACTGCAGCACAGTATCCTTTGATTCTTAATAAGTAACGTAATTGTTTGGAAGTTAGCAAATAACTTGTTCAGCACTTCCAACATCCAAGGTGGATAATAACAATTTCGCTTTATGCTGATCTAAAGCTCCTTCAGCTGCAAACCAAATTGCTTAAAAAATCTATAGATGTTCCCATCGCAATCAAATGAAGGCAGCTTACTAATACAAACCTCCTTAATAAGATCATCTTGCCGTTTAGGCACAGATTCCAAGGCAAGTCTAAAATTTTTATATCCAGTTGGACTAGCATGCCAGAAGGATTCCCCACCAGTGAAGTCCGGATACAACATAGCCAGCACCTGGATTTTTACCTATTTTATTTTTGGTGTTGATCAATGGGCCCCCTGTAGTGAGCATCACTGTTTTAATTTTGCCAGAATCATTAAGATACGCTGTAGGGTTTTTCACGCAAGGTCAAGCCCACTGAGCAATGGATAGACAATATGGAGATCGTCTTCCCAAAAATAATTGCAAAGAGTGTAATAATATGAAGCAAAAGCTCCTGCCACACCATTATTTTTATCTAATATATAATCTAGCAGATCTCTTCTGCTCTGCTATTTTATTCCTATTAACAATCCTCCTCTTTCAATCTTCTCCTCTTGCTTATATGTTAGCTTCTTCAGTCAATACTGACCCTTTTGCTTAGACTATTCTTTTCGCCGCATAATCATTGGTTTTAAAAGAGTCTTCATTCATTAAATTCATGATCACCTTAGTTTGAGATGATTTAACAATGCTTTGTCATGTATTGACATCTATTAACCACATTACTTGGAAGTGACAAATAACCATCTGTTATGATCCAATATCTCCTCATCACAAGGCGCTCAAATACTTGTACTCTATAATTATTATCAGAAGATTCTAACTGATCACTATGGCTATTTCAGGCTTATCGTCCAGTCATATCAGAATTTTGACATACCCCAAAGTTGGCGAGGGGATTATGAGCTTCCTTGGAAAAAAAGATCCATTAAATGTCAACGTATTACATAGTAAAAATTCCTCTGATTATGAATGTACATACTGTGACATGGTTGTAGTTAAAACTGGAGTTTGTTCTATAATAGACATGGTCGCCTCAGTCAACATAGTTTTCAATAAGTTGGTGGCAAAGTTGACAATGGAACCTTAAGTAGATCATTAAGTGATGTAAAGAACCGCTGGACTGGAAAGCACATTCTCTAAGGGAGCGTACAGCGCGCTACCTTTGCAGCTAGGGTCAATTATCGTAGGACCGGCAATAGTGCTACCAAACAATAATCATGAACTGTTAATTGAAACTGCTTTCATGTGACAATTTGGGGATGTTGTTGATATGACAGTGGAGACCTTTTGAAATTCTGGGGCAGCAGATCCCAATTTACTTCGCCTCCAGTGGAGTGCTGAGAGATCCAGTTCATATGGGAAAAGTCAAACTTGCCTATAGTGATGGTGTAATACCATTGCGCTACCATCAACTAAAAAGGAGGACCTGAGCTCTCCTCCATCAGATATACAAATATTAAGGATTGCCTCTCAGAGCGGTCAGGCCTATATCCATTCCCTACAGTCATTAAGTGATAATAAACACTGAGTTGGAGGTGAATGTCCCAGATGGGCTCTGAGGGGAAGTTATTGGCCCATACCAGCAATAACAGTTCAAGCAACATGTGGCTCCAGGTATTATACTACCAGGACATGTGGAGATTAAAGTTCTACTTGCAAATTTACAAATGGAACCATTGTAAATCTTCTGATATCAGATAGTGGCATATTTACACTTGAATCCAGTTGAGGAGGTCCTTCAGGTTCACAATTGTGTTGCTGAAAGAATTTGGTCTACTAGAAGATTTGCATCCCAGCATAATAATGGTGGTACTTCACAAAAACTTAGCTATGTTATCTGAAGAACATAAGTATCAAGTGATATCTTCATTTGCAAAATATAAGGAGATTTTTGCTGCCAACAATCATGACTTAGAATGTGCTCATAGTGGTCCATCAAGTGGGCACTGGAGATCATCACCCTTCAGGTTTCAGCTGATCCGTTAGTCTAGGGCAGCTAAAGAAGTCACCACTGAGGAAATTGATAAGCTGCTGAAGCAAGGGATGCTTGAGCCATCAAAGAGTCCGTAGTCTTTGCCCATTCATATTGGTAAAAAGAAGGATGGTACCAACTGGGTAGTGATAGACTACAGGAAGCTCAATATTATAACCAGGAAATACTTGTATCCTTGCCGTGGATTGACAATGCTTTAAATTGACTAGGGGAGCTCATTACTTCTCAGCAATGAACTTTATATTGTGCTAATGGCATTTTGAGTTGCCCATGGCAGAACAGGAGAAGTGCGTCAATATCACGTCCAAGGGCTTTTCCAACCTACTTGTATGCCTTAAGGACTGTGTAACGCCCCAGCTACATTCCAACGGGTCATGGACACCACTCTCAGTTACCTGAAGCTGTCATGAATCCTTGTGTAACTCGATGATAATAATTTCTTTTCATGTACATTCTCCAAGCATCTTACTTATCTGGAGGAAGTCTTCCGCTGACTTGCAGATGCCAACATCAAAAACAAGTTCCATAAATACACTTCTTTTAGGATCAACTGAAGTACCTTGGGTTTGTGGTAGATGAGACCAGGCTGAAGTTCCAACCAGATAAGGTGGAGGCTATTCAGAAAATGACTCCGCTAAACATTAAGCGCGATATACAAGTAATTAGGGGATGTTTGGCTACTACCAGCACTTTATACCTAGCTTTATTTATATTGTATGTACGCTGTTTGGGCTATTAGAATAGGATGTTGCGTCTGAATTGATGAAACGTCAAAAATGTCCTTTTAATACACTTCAACGGCGCTAAGCAGTGCACCAGTGCTGTACCATCAAATTTCAATAAAGGTTTATTGTCCAGATGAATAGATCCATTTTTGCCGTTGGTGCAGTTCTATAAAAAAGACAATGAGGGGAGAAGCACCTCGTTGCATACTGCGGTCAAAGCGTGAACTGCCAGGAGTATAATTATACCATGACTAAGCAAGAGTTCTTAGCGGTGATTTATGCATATAAGAAATTTAGAGTATACTTGCATGGAGTGAAGTTCAAAGTATTAAAAGATCGTGCTTCATTATGATGGTTGCTGAACCTCAAGGAGAAAGAAGAGCAGATAGTCAGATGGGTCCTTAAACTGCAATCTGATAGCTTTGAGATTCTCCACTGACATGAAGCAAAACACCAGAACGCTGATTGCATGTTGAGACTAGCAACAATTGCAGTTATGGCGGATCTGAGTGCATAACGTACGACAAGATTCTCAGCGATGGTATGACAATGAGCTGCCACAAGTCATAAGGCTTTAAATGAAATGCAAGCCAATACCTTCCAGTGGAATGGTGAGTTGTACAAGCGGATTAGCGATTATACAGTGTTTTACACGACCCTCAACATGACTAATATTATTATGAGCACACACTGAGCAGTTGGACATTGTGAAGTATGTAAGACCCTGAAATTGTTGCGACCTCAGTACTATTGGGAGAGCATGAACCTTGACGTGCTTAAATACATTTCCTGCTGCCACTAGTGCCAAATGAAGAGCATTTCCGCCAGAAGACCTTGTACCAGTTATTGAAACACCATTTTACTTGGCATACATTTTCCCTTGATATTTTTGGCCCTATGCCAATGGGAGCTAACCAGTCTAAGTACATTCTGGTGGCGATTGACCATTTGACCAGGTGGGTTGAAGCAAGGTGATATGTGATTTGAGGGCAGCCACGGTGGCTAAGTTTGTGATGGAATGTATTTTCCAGCTACATGCTACCTTCTGTTTAAGCTTGCAACAATGGAAATAATTTCACCTCCCACAATTTACCCAAGTTCAAAGAATGATGGCCATCTGCGGGGTTTTGATGACTCCATAACAACTTAGTCTAATGGGATGGTTGAGCGAGGTAATGGGACCTTGGTGAACATCATTAAAAAATTGGTAATAGATTGACTTTCTGATTGGAGTTCCATCCTTTTCACCGCTTTTTTACATACAACATTAGCTACCATTCTGCTGCGGGGAAGAGTCCCTTTCAATTACTATATGGACAACACCCAGCTCTTCTGGCATCGCTCTATGCCTATGTAGAAGATACCAGCGGTATATATTTCCAACATTATTTGACTAACTTAGCTGACACGTTATAAAATTGCAAACCAAAGATTACTCGTTCAGCTTAGCCAAAAAGATAAAGATTCAGGCTGCCAATAAGGTATGGTAGTGGGCTAGCTCAGTTTAAGGATGAGGACATGGTTCTATATCATGATCAACACTGTTTTTGGAGGAAGCACAAATTGGCCAGTATCTAGATTGGTCCATTTGAAGTCGTGATGAAAACAGGTGCAACTCATATACTATCAAGGACCCCACAAGCGGTAAGATCATTAACCAAGTGCACAAAAAGTTCCTTCAGGCATAGAATCAATAGGAGCCTTATCATCCAGTCAAGGGGGTAATGTCAAGATTTTGATATGACTGGAAAAAAAATCCCTAAACAGTTACATCAGAATGGGTGAGATTTTCTAAATCGAATAGTATGAATTATTGATGAGATCACCTTTACATTAGGTGATAGTGATACCAAGCCTTGAACAAATAATTATTGGTTTTTCTTCAAATTAGCAATGTCTATGTACAATGAATAAAATAGTAGATCGCCTTGAACTAAGGCAATCATGAATTTAACAATCAGTAGACTCAGCTAGAACCAAATAGAATATGTGGAGCTAAAATAGTCTAAACCAAGAGAGTGGTATCATATGAAGTCACTGAAATACAAGTGATATGGGAGGATTGAAGGAAAAAGGTTGTTTGTTGATAAGAAGAGTAGAACGGAGCAGAAGGAATCTACTATTAAATATTATAATAAGATGTATCATTTGATAATAGCTCCATATTTAATTTAATTTATTGCGGGGAAGGCTGACCAGGGGATGGACACTTCCAATTGTAAACACTAAAGAAAACGAAACTTAGTAATAGGGAAGGCACACCAGAGTAGCGATGCTACTCTTGTCACCAGCGGGAACGCCACTATGGGGGGAGGAGGGAACCTGTTTAGGGGTTGTAACCACAATTGAACACGTGTGGAGGAAAGGGTCCGAGTTGATGAACCAAACTGGGAACCAGGAGTAGACCAGCTGACGGCGATGCGGTGGGAGGTACCCAAACATCCACACTTGGAAGTGGTCCACCAAATGGGACCGGAATCTGTGAACAGCTTCTGGGAGGGTGGTGGTGGAGCCTTCGATGGCTTCCAAGACAATTGTGTGGATAGTCCACATGGCAATTGCGACCACCAGAGCACAGAGGGAGGATGGAAGAGGTGATACCGTGGATATAGTAAGCATATCTCTTGACAGAAGAAGGGATGTGTTTGATCCTGGCCAATCAGACGTTGAACTTCGCGCCATATCGCTTTAGAGGTAGGGCACTTCTCCAGGAGGTGGAAAAGCGTTCCATACTGGCCACACATGATGCAGGATGAGCTTAAAGCGTTAATGCGCTCAGCCATATGGTACACCCGCCTCAGGCAGCGCCACACATGGGAATAGATATGAGGCTGCAACAGAGGGTGTTGTGCGTATTTCCAAATAGTCTTCTGGGTCTTAAGGGAATAAGGGATGTCCATCATGTCCAGGTAGTCCACCCTGGATAAACATAAGGCCGTGTGGAGATCAAGCCATCTTGAATGGATAACCCCTATACCTCCTGTGTGAACTGAGGAGAGGGGCGGCCTCTCTGGGCTGTGTGTCCACTAATATGAATACTCCACTCAGCGCTCCGCATGAAGAGGAAGATTTGTTTGAGTAGGGCGCTGTACCATTAGTACCTGTGGACGATGAGTGGGAAGCCAGATATCTCATCAATGAGTGAGGGTTTGATGGATTGCTAAGGCCCAAGGTGCAGGAGAAGTTGGAGCGGGCCGCGCGGGACCAGTGTTAGGAGGGGAGCATAGGGGCGGTGATGGCCGCAATCCAGGTGCCCAGGATCTTGGCAGCATGGGCTTTAAAGTCTAGCAGGCCCATGCCACCATGATGACGAGAACCAAACATGACCTCAAGACGCACTGGCGGCGGGTTGCCTGACCATTGCCACCCTTGTAGAAGGGCATACATAGATTTGAAAAAACCCGGGGAGAAGGCGATGGCGCGGGCTCCAAACCAGACTTTGGAGAGGAGCATAGAGTTGGCAAGAACAACCCTACCAGTGAGGGTAGTAGGGTGGGCTCTGAGAGAAGCGATTCGCTTCATCATGTTGTCCAGTATACGGCACTCCATTACTGCTGACGCGTATCCACCTGCCTCCATCCACAAGCTCAGATGGCGTACTGGTCCTATGGTAGGACGTGGCACAAAGGGGAGCACCAGTGGAGCGGTGTGTGTTGAGTTAGTAAGGCGTGGACGTGGGTGAGAAGATGGGCTGGGTTGGGAACTAGTTGCTGGGGCCCAGCAGTTCTGAAACCGACCAAGGAGGATAATTTCAGTTTTGGAGGCGTTCAGTGCCGCGTTGCTTACCCGGGAATATTCCTTGATGAGGGCTTCAAGCGCGCGTGCATCTTTGTTATTAGACATCCCCACCACGCAATCATCTGCAAATGCCATCATCTTGACTGGGGTTTGGCCTGGCACATGCACCCCAGTGAGTTGGGCTTTCACATTTCGCAGTAGTGGGTCAAGGCTGAAGTTGTATAAGCTTGGGCTGAGGGGGTCCCCTTGTTGCAAGCCCCTTTGAGGGCGGACTACTTCCGTTAGGAAGCCTGGGCCACGCGCTGCCATTGTCGCAGATTCTGTGAGCAGCATTGCCCAGTTTATGAAGCGGGGGTAGGCAGAATTGATGGAGGCATGCCCTTAGGTATTCCCAGTTTACTCTATCATAGGCCTTTTGTTTGTCCAAAAATACCAGTGCCCCAGAGGCTGTGGACTGACATGCATTAGTCATGGAGTGCACGTTATCCCAAATCGACCTTCTGGGGATGAAACCAAATTGTTCTTGGGAGATGGTGGCAGATGCTCTAGTCCCTAAACGGTTAGCCATGATTTTTGTTAAAATTTTGGTGTCTGTGTTTGTTAGATTAATGGGGTGCCAGTTGGCTAAGTTAAGCTTATCCCCTTTCTTGTAGAGTGTGACAGTAAAGGCCTCATGTCCTCTTGGTAGGAGGCGCGTTTCCAACAGGCTTTGGTTAAGTGAGGCTAGCAGCAATGGGGATATATATTTGGAATATTTTTTGTAGAACTCATATGGAATGCCATCTGGGCCTGGGCATTTTTGGTTTGGCGCACCGCAAATGGCTGTCCATAATTCGTTCGGAGTAATTAAATTTATTATTTCTGGGTATCAGAAAACAGTGCGGATATGATCTCAGTCAAGAAATTCCGCCATTTTGGCCGGCTGAATTGATTCAGCTCAGTATAACTTGGAGTATTATTTTTGCATTTTGATTGCCACTTTGGCCGGTGTGTCCACAATGGAATTATCCAATCTTTGCACCTGTGTGCAGGCCATGCTCTGGCGTAGTGCAAAAATTTTTTAAAGAAGTATGCGGTGCACTTGTCACCTTTAGTGATGCGTGTGGCCCTGTATTGGACACAAACCTGATGTTTGTGTAGCCTTTTGAGTGCGTTGAGGTGGGCGGCTGCCTCCGCCCACTTCTGGCCCCATGCAGGGCTGTATCCTGTGGCTGGAATGTTGGACTCCAAGTGGGCCAATTCCACCAGAGCGCGCGAGATAACCGCCGATGTGGCTCGTGAGCATCTGGAGGAGAGATGTTGATAGTGGCGGATGGTGTCCTCTTTGAAAGTTGCCCATGTGGAAATGGGGTCCGCGCAGAACTGTGCAACAAACAATTTTGCCAAAGTTGCCTCTTCCACCCACATGGAAAATCCTGGTGACGCGAGCTTGGGGGGCGGATTTTGCACCAATGTGGGGTCTTTGCAACTGTGATGGGTAAGTGGTAGGTTATCGAGACCAGTCAGTGGTCAGAGAATTCCATTTTCGTTGTTTCAAAGTGGGATATGTGGGGTTGGAATTTCGCCGGCATAAGGATAAGGTCTATGTGGGACATGGACCTTAATTGGCCGTTGTGGACATGGGGGCGTGTCATGTTCTTGAGCAGCGGGGCTTGCCGCAGCAGCGCATCCATTAACCCAAGGGTGGCCTTTAGAAAGCGAAGTTCAATGTGGCCCTGGGGGGCATGGGAGGAGGAAGGCCACCAGTCCGTTGGAGTGTTTAGCCAGCAGTTTATATCGCTGACTATGAAAGGGTCTGAGGGTAGCGGGAGGGATTTGACTGATGAGAAAAATCTTAACATTCTTGTGCACCATTTGGGGCATAGATGTTGATGATAGCATGTACCACGTCAGCCCATGAGAAGGTGACAACAAGGACTTGGCCATTGAGGAAGGTTTCTGACAATAAAAATTTGAAAAATTATTTTTCCAAATTAGCACCCCACAGTGCTCTGACCAAAAGGATATGGATGGGAGGAGCATTGTTTTCCAAGCTTCCTCAGAACCTCGTGGACAGTGGGACTCCTGGATGGTCAGGATATCCATGGGTAAATTTCGTTGTAAAAAACTCAGTTTCCTAGCCTGGTATGGGGAGGCCTTGAGTCCAGCGATATTCAACATCCCTAAAGTGAAGGTTTCCCCCATTGCACCTTAGGTGCGAGGGGGTGGGCACCTGGGCCCACTAGCCTCCTCTAGATCCCCATGGGACTTCACAGCAGCGCGGGTGTTAGCAGCAACGCTATTGAGATTTTTGTTAATTTTTGCGGAAAGAGTTGCATTGGCTTTAGCCTTCACTTTTTGTTTCCCCAATGTCGGACAAATTTTTTGTGGTGGGGGGGGGGGGGGGGGGGGGGGGGGGGGGGGGGGGGGGGGGGGGGGGGGGGGGGGGGGGGGGGGGGGGGGGGGGGGGGGGGGGGGGGGGGGGGGGGGGGGGGGGGGGGGGGGGGCAGATGAGTTTGGTGCACCATAGAGTGGGTCAAAAAAAATTTTCAACTGGGATGGGCCCCAAGTTGGTTTTGACCGGAGCTTGGGTGCAATGATTGGGTGAGATCAAGTCCCCCATCAGATCCTCAGATTGATTGGCCCAATTGGCATGGGCTTCCCAATCTGATTGGTTGATGGATTCCCAAGTTGCTTCCACCACAAAGGTTTCGATGTCCTCCTGGCGTTGGGAGTGTGGGATAGCGGTGGTGGCTTTGGCCGCTTCCTTAGCTGCGGCCCTGCAGGCCTGTTTGGCCTTCTTTCGCTCTTGAGGGGAGATAGTCTTTACTAATAAGTAGCAGCCTTGTGCTCCCCACGGGAAGGCCTCTTTTTTACTGGTGGTTGGTTCATAGTGCGCCTCTCCGCTGGCCATGGCCGCTGAGGGGTGCTCTTAGAATGTGACGCCCTCCTTGGTGGGGCATGCATGCGCCTTATGGCTGAACGTGTCACAGTGGGTGCAGATGGGGGGCGTGCTGTACACAGTCACCTGGAATGGGTGGGTGGTATGCCCTGCAATATCAATAAAAGTGGAGTGCGGGATCTGGGTTAGGTCCTTCGCAATCTCCTCAGTTGGGGTCAGAATTGCAATGGCTTTGCTGGTGCACAGGTGTGGCATCATCGTGAAGCATTGCATTTTGAAAAATTGTATTTTGCCATATGTGGCGAGTTTATCTTTCAGGTGTTGTTCCAAAATGTCACGTTTTACCATAGTAGGCAAAAAGTCAAACGTGAGGAAAATTTGGTTTGATTTTGTCCATCTGGTGCATTTGGTTTTGATAACCCGTTGCCCTTCAGGGAGGTCGACCACTACATGCACCGCAGTAGCCTCATCTGCTGCCTCTTTGTTTTCAAAACCTAGGTCCAGCCAACCATGTGACATGGAGTGAGGTGCGACGTACACCGCGGTCAGGAAAAAGGTGTGCACATCTTCACAAAATTATTTTCCCACAAAGCTGTTTGTTGGATGTCCAGAAACACGAGGACTCCGTATTCCACTGATGAAAGTGGCTGGGAGTGTGGCGTGTTGGTGTACTGGTTGCATCGTGCTTGCCATGTGAGGATTTCTGGGGAAATAGTGACTTCCAGTTTTTTAAAATTTTTGTCTATTCCGCCGGTTTCTCCATGAATTTTCAAAAGTTTGAGGCCGCGGGCCTTCCACTTGCTCCTCTTACCTTACTTGCCCAACTGCTCCCTGACATGGGCGCAGACTAATCTCCTCTGTGATATTATCAAACTAGATTCAGACTTGAATTGAATAGGTTGCAAAAGTGATTGCAACAAGAAAGAAAAGTTTTTGAGCCGCACACATGTCAGGGTGTAAATATTAACAATAGCGTGCACTTAATTGTCTTAAAAGAAGGATACAACCAGAAAACATCCATAAAGTTAAAAAATTTTAAAAATAAATATAAAACTATGTGTTGCACATATAAGAACCCCATAGTGTGGCAACCAAAAGGAAATGGATGGGAGGAGCGTGGTTGCTCATGTTTTCTTGGCACCATGTTGACAGTGGGATTCCTGAATTGCCAGGATGTCCACAGAAAAGTTTTTCTTTAAAATAAACTCAGTTTCCTATCCTGGGATGGTGAGGCCTTAAGTCTGGCGATGTTCAACGTCCCTATTGTGAAGGCTCCACCACTGCACCTTAGGTGCAATGGGAAGGGCCATCTTGCCCTTCCTGCGGAGCTTTATCAGTATGCACCTTGATGGAATCACATGTGCAGTGTGCTACTGGGTAATTGTCCTTAGGGCTTGACTTTGCTATGGGTTTATTGTCATATTTGGGTTTTGTCAATTTTGTCAAACTTTGGTTGAACTCTCATTTTGGGCTCCTGCGGTGCACCATCAGAGGTCAACAAAAACTTGGTGTAAAATTGGTTAGTAGAATTTAAATTTGATTGAAGCTTGTAAATTTTTCTCAGAAAAATCTGACTCATCAATCTGGTCTTCAGGTTGGTTGACCCAATCTGATTGGTGACTGATCCTTGAGCCACTTCAGCTGCAAATGACTTTTTTGTCATCCTGGGTCTGTGCAGGTGGGATCATGGACGCAGCTGTAGCTGCTGCCTTGGCTGCTGCTCTGCGGGCCTATCTGGAGTTTTTTCATTTTAGTGGGGACACAGGTTTTATCTGAATAACACCCCTATGCATCCCAAGGGAATGTGGCATTGGTGTCAATGGCTGGTTCGTAATGGGAGTTGACATTTCCCATTGTGTCAGGAAGGATTTCATTCAATGTAATGCCTTCTTTAGAGGGGCAGATGTATGACTTATGGACAAAAGCATGTTAGAAGGTGCAGATGGGGGTGCGCTGTCCACCATAACGCGGAATGGGCGGGTTTTTTGTCCATCAATATTGAGAACTGCAGTGTTTGGAATTTTGGTCAAGTCTTCCGCTACAACTGCATATGGGGTGATCACTGCAATCACTTTGCCCATGCTAAGCTCCAACATAAGCATGAAGCGTTGCAATTTGAAATATTATATATCCCCATAGCTTTTTACTTTATCCTTGATGTAACTCTTGAGAGCTGTACATATCACCATAGTGGGGAGAAAGTCAAATGTAACAAAAATTCAGTTAGATTTGGTCCTACAAGTGCGCTTCATTTTGACCACCCATTGACCATCCAAAAGATTTACCACCACATGTTACTGTGCAGCTTTGTCTGCTGCTTACACAGTTTTATACCTGAGGTCAAGCCAACCTTGGGTCATAGAATAAGGTGCTCCATACATGACAAATGTAAAGTATTTTTGTACATTGCTACAAAAATTTTTCCCACAGTGCCATCAAATTAATATCCTTAAAAAAACTTAAAGCCCATGCTCCATTGATGACAGAGGCTAGGAATGTGGAGTTTTAATGTATTGGGTGCACATTAATCTCCTAAAAGCGATTATCAAACTTACCTAGTAATGAATAAAATCAGTTGCAATTAGTGATTGCAACAAGCAAGAAAAGTCCACTCCTTCTAATCAAATTTTGGAGATTAGTGGACACCCAAACCCTTCCATCAAGAAAGCGTTGAGCTGCCCAGGGATTTTGGATCCTATCTATGGGAAATTTATCTTTATTCTGCGAGGGAATTAGACCACTGAAACCCTCCAAGTCCTTCAGCATTCCCCTATTGCTTATGTAAAACTGTCACACTGAGAATATTGCCAATGTGAGTTATTTCAGATTGTTTCAAGATTTAGGATCTAATCCCCTACCTACCATAGTTCTAGTTGATAGTAGAATTGGGGACAGTATCACCCCTAATGAACGCCATAATGTCAAAAACCTCCTGGAGGAGTATGGTGATATTTTCTCCTCAGGGCCAAGTGACTATGGGAAATTTTGGGGTAATCCATCAAATTGAGACAGAGCTCACCCTCCATTCAAATCCCGACCATACCAAAAGTCCAAAGTGGAGGGAGCTCAAGTGGCCTTAAAGTTACAGCAATTGTTAAAGGCTGGTTTATTAGTACCTTCTAAAAGCCTATGGGCTTCCCCACTCTTATTATATTGGAAGAAGGATGGTGGCCACCATGCTTTCATGGATTATTGCCGCCTCAACTTTATCACTTGCAAAGACAGTTATCCATTGCTGCGTATAGATGACTTCTTATGCTTGATGTCAGGGTTCCACTGTTTCTTGGCTATAAATCTCGCTAGTGGATACTGAAAAGTAGATTTGTCACCAGAAGATCATAAAAAATGCTCTATCATCACAAGTGAAAGATTTTGAGCCCACTCTAATGTCACAGGAGTTTTTTAACGCCCCTGCTACCTTCCAACGCGCCATGGACAGACTATTAGGAGATATAAAATGCTACAGCATACTAGTTTATCATGACAATATTACCATTTTTTAAGAACCTTTACCAAATCTTTAGATCACCCCTAGAAAGTCTTTCAGCTTTTATGGTAATGTCATTAAAACTAAAGCCATTGAAACTTTATTTCTTGCTCTTTTTCCGATTTGCATAACTTTCCAAGAAAAATTACATAAATTAATAAAACAAATTTTAATTGCCTGTTGTGTTTCGCTCCAATGTCCTCAGATTCTTTTCCAGCTGCCCAGTGTGGGGCTGAGGCGAGACTCCCCCCTGCCATTTTCTATCCAGCAGGAAAACGCGCTTTGATGGATCACCCAGTCATTCCAAACCAATGAGACAATTCGTTCCTCCCAAGGGTCTCAGCGCCTACCTTAATCATACCCAAGTAGCACCTTGCTGCCCCCTGGTGCTCCCCTGGAGCAACATGCGCTACAGCCTAAGAGTCAAATATGGTAACTTTTACCATACCACAACCAAGCCATTATTGAAATGTCACAGGAGGTGGTGACACCCACCAGATTCATAGATTTCCACCCCTATTGGGAATTTTGACCTTGGCTTCACCTGTGAATCTGACGCTGCCACTGCAGCAACTGTGCCCCTTTATTCCAGAGCACCCCCCTTCCCACAACTTGGACCTGGTCCCAGTGGACACCACTTTGGTGGTCCAGTTTTCTAGTTTGCCCACCCACCTCCCCCTGAAGTGCTCCACCAGGAGCTGATAGAAGGTTTGGCAGCCTATGGCTCCTACCCATCTTACAATTTGTGGTCCCAAATGGGGCCACACAACTCACTGGGCGTCGGTCATATGCCACAATCAGCCCTAATTTTAGTAAAATTGCCATGTCAATTCCACCTCACACCGTTATTCCTTCAGCACCTGACCATCTGTTTTGGGACCACGTCAAGGGTGGGAGGATGATAGGTTTATCATGTTTTGAGTAGGACCACTCAAAACGCAAGTGCCCCTCCTTAGCCACTTCTGATAAATCAGATGACTCATCTTCCAACCTCCAATCCGCTGCCCACCCTGTACAAGTTCTGGCATGAGGCACAATCCTACCTCACCCTTCCTCAGAACCAGAAGCTGCAGCTGCACCTGCAGCCACCAATCAGCCTCCTCCTCACCCCAATGCCACACATGATTCCTCTAATCAAGTATCAGATTAGATCCCAGTTCAATCTCATGATTCCTCCAATTAATCAACCAAACCTCAACCATACGCCGATTCCCCAATTCAATTCAAACAAAACCCAGGGAGTTAATGGCTGAAATTGATGATTCAGGTAAGCTCATTGAAGAACCATCTCTGCAAATTGAGTGGTTCATTAATGCAGAATGGTATGCCAAATACACCCCTCAACTATATACCCCACAGCCAAATGCTGAATCATTTTTCAGTGATCACCTGCTTGCAGTTGAAGCAGCTGCAACACCTAATTGTCAGCCCCTTTGTAAAGCTGTCTTCAAATCAGTGGCGATGCTCACAGGAGGAATTGCACCTCCTTTTATCCCTAAAAGTCTTACTCAAAAGAGTAAAACTAAAGTGAAACAGTTACACAAAAAGGATTACGATGCTATCCAGAATGTGGCAACTATAGCACGGAACTCAAAAAGCTAAAAATTACCTGAACCAACATCGCCACATTCATTAAACTCCCAGATGCCCACATTAAGGCTGAAAAAGCTTTAGCCAAATATATCAGTGCCATTTTCCTAGCTGTCAATTTCCATGGAATACAAAATATTAGCGATGATGAACCACATGCTGCAGATGCCCCAACGCCCTTACTGTCTGACTTGAATTTACTCTACTATGGGAGGAAGAATCTGCTGCCAAAGATGAGCACCCCAATCCCCCTTTCCCTTCCGCCATGAAGGGATAAGTGGTTTCCGCTGCCCACCTGGTTGGTTGTTTTTGTTCAAAGTGTTTCACTCAATCTGCTCATTTTGGAGTTTTGTCTGAATCAATTAGTTACGTTAATTTTTAAGTTTAGTTTCTAGTAATGTCCAACCCTGGTTGGCTTACCTCAAATAAATATAGTAATGCTATTTCTTTTTAGAGTGAGGTGGGTTTTTTAGGGCATTTGGTCAGTAAAGCCTGAATATCTCCAATGAATGATAAGATCTTGGTCATTGCTAAGATGACCCCCTAGATCTCTATGAGACGTACAAGTTTTCTTTGGGATGTTGGATATTATTGCCAAAACTATCCCACAATTTGCATTCTCTTTTGAGCCTCTAGTTTATCCACTGAACAAAGGGATATCCTTCCTATGAAAAGATGAGAAACAGCAGGCTTTTGATCTGCTACAAGTCTCTCTTTCCCACTCTCCAGTACTTAAATCCTAACTTTGATAAACCATTTCTCCCCTTTACTAATTCTAGCAATATCGCCATTGGAGCTATACTATCCAAACTTAATGAAAACTTAGTGGACATTACATCGCCTACTACAGCAAGGCTTTATCTAAAGCTGAACGCAATTGTATTATTTTGGAACATTAATGCTTGAAAGTTCTACTGGCTAATAAGAATTTCTGACCTTATTTACATGGAAAGCATTTCACCATCATTACCAATCATGCTTCCTTATGATGGCTACAGCAAATGAAGGACCCCAGCGGGAGATTAGCCTATTGGGCGTTAAAACTTCAAAACTACGTTTTTTATATCCACTAACCAGGGCTTATCCACCATAATGTGAAATACCTACCTTGGCTTCCCATATTAACTTTAATGACCTCTGAAGAGGATCAACTCTACAATCTCATAACTCAACTGCATTTATAGAATGATGAATCCCCAACCCTTCAAAGGATTTAGAAAAAAGATTGGCAAATCTTCAAGTCAAAAAGGGCCAATTGTGAAAACAATTGTTTAAAAAGTGAGTGCCCTATGTACGACCTTCAGCTAAAACTGACATCATATTAGAAGAACATTGTCAAGTTGGACATGGGGAATTTGGAAAACCTACCAGTGGCTTAAAGCTCAATGCTATTGGGACAAATGCTTGTTTCAATCCATGATGTATTAGAATCCTGCTTGATATGTAAATGCCTAGCTGGACCTAATCCCCAACCACAACATCCAGTAGTTCAACCATGTGAACCCCTTCCACACTATTAGCATTGATATTTTTTTTAGTACTAGATGGTCCATTAGCATTGATATTGTGGGACCTCTTTCTCGAGCTTCTAATGGTCATCAGTTTCTCCTACTAACTGTGGACCATCTAACTAAGTGGATTTAAGCCTTATCGCTACCCTCAGCTTTAGCAAAGGCTACCAACACGTTTTGTATAATAGGATTATCACCCAACATTGGAGCCCTAATATCATTCTTTCCAATAACGGGCAAAATTTCCGCTCAATGCTGGTAAAAGATTTAGTCGTCCTGATGGGAACCACACAGGTATTCTTATACCCTACCATCCTGCAACCAATGGAATGGTAGAGTGGGAAAATGATACTCTAACTGCAACCCTCCATTAATGGCTATGAATGACCCCTTCACTGGCCTCAATATTTTCCTAGTGCAATTCTGGCCTATAGGATTAGTTGCCATCAAAAATTTAATATGTTGCCATTTTAAAAGTTTTATGGCATAAATCCCCATCTGCCTTCTAAAGTACAGACTATGCTTGACCAAGCCTCCCCTGAAGCCCCTGAAGTCACTATGAAAATTATTTTTAAATGAAATTATTGGACTTCAGGCCCTGACTTCCAAAAACCTGTCTGCTACAACCAGTAGAGAAACTGCTCAATTCAATGATAAGCATGATCTGCTACAAACCTATCAGCCAGGTGACCTAGTCCTATTCTACCATCACCAGCCTGTAGGTTGTGTAAACAAATTGGGCACCAAATGGTCAGAGCCTTACTGAGTCATGTATAGATGGGTCAATGAATACTTAATTGTAGAGATTGTTCAAGGCACAGTTGTAAACTGTGTATACAGTCGCTTTCTCCATCTGTTTTCCCCCTTTCACCAAAAATTAGTGGTGTATTGTTAGGATTCATACTTAAATGGTAGATTTGGATGTGTCAGTTGATGGGAAATGATCCCAATCTGGCCGTATAGCCCAAATCTCTGATGGGGATAATCCCTGACAAAATATGACAAATCTTGAAGTAGGGTATCAACCCCAACTTATGCAGTTGACTAATACTCCCTTAAAGCTACCTAATCTCAGGGTACAAACCTGATCCACCAGGCGAGTACAGCATATTAGACCAAGATATTTGAGCTGGTGCAGAATCCCTAATCTGTTTATTTCATTAGATCTAAGCTTAGACGTCTGGATTTTCCTCAGGGGGCACCTCCCCAATATCTCATATATTGCTGCTACTAAGCTAATAAAACTTTTTTCTCCTTTTTTCAATTTTAAGATAAAATTGGAATTTATTAGAATTACCTTGCTAGACATAGTATATGGTATAAAGACTTTTTGATAATAAAAAGCAAAAGAAATTTTTCTAACACCCTTGGACTTTGAATCACCTGGCCTTAAATAATTTAAGGATCCGTGGCAACGCACCTGTGATCATGAAATTTACTCTACCCTAGGTCATGGGGCAAAGAAAACCTTTGAGTGAATTTGGGAGCAGCACCATTGGGAAGAAACCATGAGACTATTGATGAAGTTTTGGAAGTCTGCCTCATCTGTAAAAAGCAGTCAAATATTAGATCAGGTACCAATAACAACCAAATACCTCCCCCCACAACCTTTACATACCATACTCCTAGACGTGGTAGGTCCCCTTACGTAGACTACCAATGAGAAAATATATCTTAGTAAGCATTGACCACTTTACTATATGTATTAAAGCTATGGCTCTCCCATTTAAATGACCAAGGCCACTACCATGTTCTTACATCAAATCTTTTTCACTCATCATGGCTTTCCCCAGGTACTACTATGCAACAACGGTAAGAACTTCACCTCCATAGTTTTCAAAAACCTGGCTACCTCCATGGGAGCCTGTTGTGATTCTGATATTACTGGACAATATGTCCTAAGTTGTTATGGAAAAATAGGGTCAAATCTGACAATCATGATTCTGAGTTATGATTATTTGAGCACCTTGGGATGAGGCGATAGTGGGTTGGAAAGGATAAAATTGGATCACCTCCAAATCAGGTGATAAGGTGATTTCAAGGAATGACGATTAATGAAATGTTGACGTACAACAAATAATGAGTGGATCTCCTCAAACTAAGGCAACTTTGAACTTAATAAATGAAGAGCTCTGCTGGAACTAATTAGAATATGGTGGAATGAATAGTCTAAGAAAAAGGGTCAGTATCTACCGAAGTTGTTGAGATATAAGCAATATGAGAAGAGTGAAAGAAGAGGATTGTTAATAGGGAGATTTGAGCGGAGCAGGAAGAATATGCTATTTGTATAAAATAAATAAAGTAGTGTGGCTGAAGTAATTGCTTCATATATTATTATAATCCTTACATTTGTCTCATGGGCTGATGATCTCCATATTGTCCATCCGTTGCTCAGTGGGCTTGACCCTATGAAAAAAACTTATGGCGTATCTCAACAATTCTGCCAAATTAATAACAGTTGTGCTTACTACAGGGGCTCATTAATCAACACCAAAAAATAAAATTAAATAAAATCCAGAAATTGAATATATCACATTAGAACTGCACTGATGGGGAGTCTTTACTGGCACCTTAGGCCAAATGAATATGCAGAAATTAGACTTGCCTTGGATGATGTGCTTAAAAGGCATGCTTAGCTTCTTCAGGAGGTTGTAAAGATAAGCTGCCTCCATTTGATTGTGATGGAAACATCAATGGATTCTTTAAGATATTTGAGTTTGCAGAAGAAGGAGCTTCAGTTGTAGTAAAGCATATTTGTTAATATCCACTTTGGACGTTGGAAGCACTGACCAAGTTACTTGCTTTCTTCCAAAAAGTTCCAAATTATCAAGAAGTGAAGGATACTGTGCTAAGGGTTGTTTGGGGGAACTGAAATGATGTCTCAGCGGAAGGAAGAGTTCTCACCCATTGGGTTTCAGCATAATGAGACACTCACCGCATTTGTTGATTGATTCATGGTGGAAGCCTATGTTTTAATTAGGTTAGGGGCCTTATTCAAATCTGACGTGTGCATTGTGATGACATCCACAGTAAAGCTATACAGTGAGCTTTACAACATCATGACGCCAAAGTTAGATGACAATGTACCCCTGCTCAAATTTATTCAGTTTTTGGCTGTTTATCTGCTACCTTCCCTCCACTCAATATGTAGCGGAAAAATAAAGCCACTGTTGCCAGATCTTATTTGTGGAGATTCTTTTATCTGGTTTGAATTCCACCGATTACCCCCAGCAGTATAACTTCTGCCCTGGACCTGCTTATTGTCAACAGCCCAACTACTAACCTAGGTCTAATTACGCCAACCATCTTCAGTCATCCTATTGACCTGAACCTGTTTATGTCAATCACCTACAGTCCAACTTTTGGAGTGGGCCATCTTATAATAATTATGGATGTAGGCCCTATAGGGTAATTTGTTTTAGTTGCAGTTTCCCTGGGCACCTGGCATGAGTTTTCCCCAATTGGCGAGTCTATTACATACAGCAGGACCAGTACTACCAGAGGAAAGTCAGATTGGAGTAGAGATGGGACTTTCTACCTCCGCTATACCAACTCCAAACGCCCCACCTGAATCTATTAATGAACAGTGGAAGTCCCTCTGTGTATTAACAAATTCCTATATCAGAAACAAGTTGGAGGGGTGAATATATTGACCTGAGTGCAGGCCAAAGACATGTCAGAAAAAGGTTCTCTGGAGCAGCTGAAACCATACACTTGTCAAATGTTTTACCAAGTTTTCTTGGATAATCTGGACCCCTCCTCTGATTCATCTTCTCTGTATGAAGTAAACGTCGCCCTTCTAGTAGATGCTATAATTTAAGACACCCCAAAGTCAGCAAGGGGATAATAAGCTTCCTTGAGAAAAGAGATCTACAGGAGTTCATGTATAAGACAGCTAAAATTCTTCTTATACTGAATGTACATACTGTAACATTGTTGTAGACAAAACCTGACTGTGTGCTATAGTAGATACAGGCGCCCCAATAAAAATAGTTTAAACTAAGCTTGTGTCAAAGATGATAATGGAACCTGATGTAGATCATCAAAAGGCTATGGGAACTCTGGAGCCAAGAACACAATCTCATAGGGAGCGTATAGTGCATTTCCCCTGAAGTTTGGGTCAATCGTTGGCATAGCTCTGGCAATAGTGCTACAAAACAATAATTATAACCTGATAATTGGAACTGCGTTTATGTGACACTTTGGTGCTGTTGTTGACATGATGGAAGAGACTTTCATATTTCTGGTGCAGTGGATCCCAATTTATTTTACCTTGTATGGAGTTCCAAAGGATCTGATTCATATGGGATAAGTCAACCTTGCCTATAGTGACATTGTAATTCTAGTGCGCTACCATCAACTAAAGAAGAAGACCTGAGCTCTCCCTCATCAGATATACAAATATCAAGGATTTGCCTTTCTGAAGAGCTAGGCTTATATCCATTCCCCTCAGTCATTAAGTAATAGTAAGCACCGAGTTGGAGGTAGAAATATCAGCTGGGCTCTATGGGAAGTTATTGGTCCTGACCAGCAATCACAGCTCAAGCCCCATGTGGCTCCAGGTATTATACTACCAGGTTATGGGACTGTCAAGCTCTACTTGCAAATCTACAAACAGAACCTTTTTACATCTGCTTACATCTGATAGTGGCGTATTTACATTTGAACCCAGTTGAGGAGTTCCTTCAGGTTCACGATTTGGGTTGCTGAAAGAATTTGGTCTACCAGAAGATTTGCATCCCAGAATAATGATTGTGGTACTTCACAGAAACTTAGCTTTGTTATCTGAAGAACAGAAGGATCAAGAAATATCTTTATTTGCAAAATATAAGGAGATTTTGCTGTCAATGACCATTAATTATGTGCACTCAGTGGGGTGGTTTATTGATTAGACACTGGAGATATCACCCAATCAGATAGTGGCCAATCTACCAATTGAGAGCAGCTGAGGAAGTAACTGAAGAAATTGCGAAGCTGCTGGAGCAAGGGATGTTTGAGCCATCAAAGCGTCCGTAGTCTTTGCCATTATTAATGTAAAAAAGAAAGATGGCACCAAACAAGTAGTAATAGACTATCTGAAGCTTAACAGCATCACCAAAAAGGACACATAACTCTTGCCGCAGATTGATTATGTGCTGAATTAATTTGGAAGAGCCTATTACTTCTTGGAAATGGACTTGATACTGGGCTATTGGCAAATTGAGTTAACTGTGGAAAAACAGTAGAAGTGCACCATAATCACATCTAAAAGGCTTTTAAACCAACCTGTATACCTCAAGGGCTATGTAACGCCCCAGCTACGTTCCAGAAGGCCATGGATATTATCTTCAGCGACGTGAAGGTGCCATGCTTCCTTTTGTACCTCAACAACATCAATGTATTCTCCTTCACGTTTTCCAAGCACATTACCCATTTGGAGGAAGTATTTAGCTGGTTGACTGAGACCAACATCGAGATCAAGCCCCAAAAATGCCACTTTTTCAAGGACCAGCTGGAGTAACTTGGGTTTGTAGTAGATGTGACAGAGCTGAAACCTGAACCTTCCAAGGTGAGGCTATCCGAAAAATGACTATGCACACCACTAAGTTGACATCCAGGTATTTTTGTGGATGATCAGTTACTACCGCTGCTTTATACCCAACTTTAGCTGTATTGGAGGTCCACTTTTTGAGTTACTAGAGAAGGATGTCATGATCAAATGGACGGAACGTCGTCAACGCTCCTTTAATACATTTTGAAAGGGGTTTTAATGCGCCAGTGCTAGGCTATATGAACTTTGAAAAGAATTTATTGTAAGGATGGATGCGTCCCAATCCGCTGTTGGGGAAGTTCTGTCCCAGAAAAATGATTAAGGGGAGGAGCACCCAGTTCCATACTGCAGTTATAGCTTAAACTGTCATGAACGCAATTACACTGTGACTGAGAGGGAGTGCTTAGCGGTGATCTACGCTTATAAGCAATTTAGGAGTATATTTGCATGAAGGCAAGCTCAAAGTCATTACAGATTATGTCTCGTTACACTGGTTGCAGAACCTAAAAGAGCCTGAGAGGCGTTTAGCTCATTGGGCCCTTAAACTGCAGGCTTACAATTTTGAGATTTTTCCACCTACCTGGAACCAAAAACCAAAATGTAGACTGCCATATAGAGTACCAATGATTGCAGTTACGGTGGATCTTATTGATATAAAATATGATAAAATTCTCATCAGCTAATATGATAATGAACTACCACAAGTGATAGAGCTAAATGAAATGTGAGCCAATAACTTCCAGCATAATGGGAAGTTGTACAAGTGGATTAGCAATTATATGGTGAACTTTCCACGACCCTCAGTATGGCTTGATATCCTTATAGGCGCACATAAAGCATTTGAGCATGGTGGCATGCACAAGACAATGGAATTGTTGCAGCCTCATATTACTGGGAAAACATGAACTTTGATTTGCTTGAAACTATCTCCTGCTGCCACCAGTGCCAAGTGGAAAAGCCGCTTCACCAGAAGACCTCATACTGATAGTAGAGCTGCACTTTGATTGGCATACAGTTTTCATTGATGTCGTTGGCCCTCTGACAATGAGAGCTAACTGGTCCACGTACATTCTGGTAACAATTGATCATTTGACCAGGTGGGTTGAAGCACAGGCAATATGGGATTTGGAGGCGGTCACAGTGGCCAAGTTCATAATGGAATGCATTATCCAGTGACATGGATGCTCTCAGTTCCTACTTACCAATAACAGAACTAGCCTCACTTCCCAAAATCTTTCAGAGCTAAATGAGCTTATGGCCATCCGTGGGTTTCAGATGACCCTGTACCACCCTGAGTCTAATGGGATGGTTGAGAAAGTGAATGGGACTTAGTGAGCATACTCCATAAACTGGTAGTGGATTGACCTTTAGAATGGAGTTCCCTTCTGTCCACCGTCATCTTCACATATAGAATCAGCTATCATTCTGCCATGGGGAAGAGCCCCTTTCAATTACTGTATGGATGACACCTTGCTCTTTTCAGCGCTGCTCTATGCCTGCGTAGAAAGTTTTGGTTGAATGGACCCACAATGTTATTTGATAACTCTAGCCAACACGCAAATCAAATTACAATCTAAAGCGCAATTGTTCATCTTATCCAAGAAGGTAAAGAATCAGGATGCCAATCAGGTATGGCATCATGGCTATCCCAGTTCAATGTTGGGGACATTGTTCTATTCCATGGCCAACACAGGTTTGGGCAGAAGCACAAACTGGGCAGTATCTGGATTGGTCCGTTTGAAGTCATTGTACAAACAGGTGTCAATGCCTATAATATCAAGGACCCCGCAAGTGGTCAGATAATCATTTTTTGCATGTAAAGTTTCTCCAAGAATATAAGCAATAGGAGCCTTATCATCCAGTCAAGGGGGTAATGTTGTGATTCTTATATGACTGGGCAATAAGCCCTAAGTCGTTATGACTAAATGGGTAGAATCTGTCACAGCTAGTGACATATTTCCTGGAAATAATCGCCCTTCTAAAGCCAAGCCAACAAGCCCTTGGGGAAGAGAACAGAGCCCCTAAGGGTCACCAATGACTTAGCTAAGGTCATTGACAAAAATGGGTTTTGGCTTTGCCATCCAGGGCTGAGAAAACGGCTTAATTGAGGCAAAAGCCAAGAGTGGAATTGAACTCAAGACCCAAAAATCACAAGATATGAGGTTTTGAAATCTGGCCAAATTCAAAAAATTGATTTTGTTGAAAAATGATGAATTTGTAGCTCATATCAGATTCCAATAACCACTGGAATCTTCGTGAAGCAACCTCCTTTAAATTTAGTCCCAAGATGAGAAAGGCTTTGCTTTTCTCAGATACACAGATCATTCTAATAAAGTTTAGGATTTTGGGCACATTTCTGTATTTTGTTTTTTCCAAAAAATACAGCTCTGCAAAGTTCTGCAAAGGAAGGAGTCCGCTTTCCTCTCTGGTTTGCCCCTACTGTTGTACCTGAGTCCTATGCCTACTCCGCCAGCTCCGCCTCCTTCTTTGCTGCCTTTTGCCCTAAATTTCTCGCCACCCTTCCCAGCTCCCAGGACCTCATGTCCCAGATGATTGTGGCCAACTTGGTGTGCGTTTTGTTCCACAGATTTATTTGGAGACACCATAATGAACGTTTAGGACGTCTCTTCGTTTTGTTGGTTCACTTGGCCTTGTTGGCAAACCTTTGGTCTATGTTTCTCCCTCCAGCAACCTCCTGCGCTCCAGTTTCCCTGACAGAATCCACCGATCATTATTCTATATTAAGATTATTTGAGCGCCTTAGGATGAGGCAATGTTGGGTTGGAAAGGATAATATAATGTTAATTCCAAATTAGGCAATAAGATGATGTTAATGAATGACAAATAATGAGATGTTGACGTACAACAGATAATGAGTGGATCGCCAAAACTAAGGCAATTTTGAACTAATAAATGGTGAACTCTTCTGGAACTAATGATAATATGAGGGATGAATAGTCTAAGTAAAAGGGTCAGTATCAACTGAAGTTGCTGAGATATAAGCAATATGAGAAGATTGAAAAAGGAGGATTGTTAGTAGGAAGAAATGATTAAAGAAGGAAGAATCCGCTATTTTTATTAAAATAAATAAAGTAGTGTGAATAAAATAATTGCTTCATATTTTATTAATTTTTACGCTTGTCTCATGGGCTGATGATCTTCATATCTTCTATCCGTTGCTCAGTGGGATTGACCCTGCACAAAACCTAAAGCATATCTTAAAGATTCCTTTAAATATATAACAGGGTATTCTTAAGGATAGCGTCTACCAGAAGGGTGACGTTTACTCCGTACAGGGAAGGTGCATCAGTGGAGGGGTCTATCTTGTCTGAGGGAACTTGATCAAAAATTTGACAAGTGTATGGCTTTGGTTGCTCCAGAGATCCTTCTTCTTCCATGTCCTTGGCTTGCGCTCATGTCAATATGTTCACCCAACCAACCAGCTGCTAATATAGGAATGTGTCATCATACTGAGGGACTTCTGCCAAATAACTATTTAATAGGATCATGTGGAACATCTGGGGTTGGGCTAGCAGAGGTAGAGAGTCCCATCTCTACTCCACTCTGACATTTCCCTGGTAATACTAGTCCCTCTGTATGTTATGGACCCACAATTGGGTCAACCTCATGCCATGAGCTCAGGGCGACCACATTAAAAAAATTTACCTCATAGGCTTACGTCCTTAATTATTGTAAGATGGCCCATGCCAAAAGTTAGATTGTAGTAGCTGGCTTAAACAGGTCCAGGTCGATAGGATGACTATGGATGGTCTGCATAATTATACCCAGAGTGGTAGTTGGTCTGGGGAAGATAAGCAGGTCAAGGAATGAGTTAAACTTCTGTGGGTAAATCAGCAGAATCTGAACTGTATGGGAGAATTCCCCTCAAATGAGAATATCTGGCAACAAGAGAAGTATGTTTCTGCTCCATATTGGGCGGATAGAAGGTAGCGGATAAACGGATAAAATCTGAACAAATTTTGAGCAGGGGTACATCATTGTCCAACATCAAGGTCATGATGTTGTAAAGCTTTCAGTATGGCTTTAATATGAAGGTCATCACAATGCACATGTTATATTAGGATAAAGTCCCTGCCCTGATTAACACATGGGCTTCTGTCATGAATCAATCAGCAAATGCGGTGAGGGTCTCATTACGCTGGAACCCAAAGGTCAAGTATTCAGCCTTCCACTGTGACATCTTTTCACTTCCCCCAAACAACTGCAGCACAGTAGACTTCAATTAATGGTATTTAATTGAGCAGTTTGGAAGATAGAAAGTGACTTGATCAGCACTTCCAACATCCAAGGTGGATAGTAACAGTTTTGCTTTAAACCAAACAAAGGCTCCTTTTGTCAAAGACTCAAATTTCTTAAAGAACTCATGAATATTTCCATCGTGATCAAACTGAGGCAGCTTGTAAGTACAAACCTCTTGAAGAAACTCATCCTGCCTTTTGGGCATAGCATCCAAGGAAAGTTTTATTTCTGCATACTTAGTTGGCACAGGGTGTCATGTGGATTCCTCAGCAGTGCATGCCTGATGTGACATAGCCAACGTCTGTAGTGTTTTTTAAATTTCTTTTGGTGTTGATCAATGAGCCTCCTGTAATGAGAACCACTGTTATATTCTTGGCGGTAATATTAAGATATGCAGAGAGGTAGTTGCACAGGGTCAATCTCACTGAGAAATGGGCGGAAGCTATGCAGATTGCTGGCCCTTGTATTAACTTAATAAATATAATAGAATTGAGGCTATAGCTCCAATGATACTTTTGTATAATATTTATTAGCAATTTATTTCTGCTCTAGTATACTATTGTTACCAACAAACAACCTTTTTCTTCAATTGTCTCATCTTGCTTATATCTCAGCAACTTTGAACAATACCACTCTCTCAGTTTAAACTATTTAGTTCCACCATATTCTCATTGGTTCCATAAGAGTCTACTAATTATAATTCATAACCGCCTTAAAAAGAGGCGATCTAGTATTTATTTGTCATACATCTATATCGCCTAATTTGGAGGCGATCCACTAATTATTTGTTTGAGGCTCAATATCAACCTATTGCCCTATGTAAAGGTGATCTCATCAATATTTTATACTACTCGGTTTGGAAAATCTCACCAAACTTCTTTAACTATCTAAGCTTTTCATCCAAACATACCAGAATCTTGACACAAGGGTTACACTTAGGGCGCACAACAACTAGCTTGGCTGGAGAGGAAGGCATGGTGGTTTTTGTGAGCTTGTGTGAGAATACGATTTAACTGTCTACAGGTCTCAGAACTACAGGAGGGAGTGCTATCTGCCTTATATTGCACTGAAGGAGCAGGTTTCACAGGGTTGATAGGCACAGGTTGGCCCAGGGGGGTCATTGGGGTAACTCTCATCGCCCTACATTAAAAAGCTCCTCAATGATAAAAACTTGGGTTCCTCCACAGCGTTATTTGTTATCACATAGATATGAAAATCAGCAATAGCTAAAAATTCCGCTTTTATGTTGTGGATGTTCTTGAAGTTGCGCTTCACTGAGATGACATGCCTGGATAGAGAAGGTTGAGAAACTAACTCAGTTAACATGCCCATGATGGCATCATCAAGGGTCAGCATGCTAGACGTTGACAACCTTTGGGCAGCAAAGTAAACCCGATCAGAAAAGGCAGTGGTTGGTTTACTCTCATACATGCTAAGGCGCATAAAGGACTTTTTTTCTTTCTTAGACTTTGCTTGGAACCAAATTCAGCTAAAAGATCCTCATTAACCTCTTCCCATATAAGCAGAGTGTCCATATAAGGTACTATCATCTCTTGTTCCAGGAGACTTAAGCAAGGAAGGATGTATTCAATTTTCTGTTTGTCAATTTCTCTTTGCATGGCAGACGCATATACATAACAAAAGAAGCAACGCTCCCCTCACTGGGGGTAGACGTGTCTTTAAATGAGTTTAAAGGGGTGTTGTTCAAGCTCTATAAGACTTTATAAAGAGCTAGCTAGTTGCTTTTCAAGGGCAACTATTTTTAATTTGTTTTCAAGGGGAAGGGTAGGAGTGTTATTTATTTGGAAGTCCTCAATCCTTAGTTGAAATATTTGTGGTGTACAGGAACCCCTGTAGTGAGCACACTTTGTAGAATCTGGTTAATTGATTATCACAGGTGCCAATATTCAGCTGGGATCCACAGAAGTATTGTTTTAGTCATTTTTGCCAAATAATTTGTCAAACTTACACTATGTAAAACTATGAATAAAATATTATAACTTTTCTCAGGTCATGGCTTAGTTGTGAAAAAGCTACTTTATTAGATGGCTTCCCCTAGTATTTAGGGTCGTCAAAGGCTGATAAAGGGATAATTATTCTATTTGATATAGGCTGGGTGGCGCAGCTTTGATAGTTTAACGATATGGTCAATCTGCACTCAAGAAAGTCATTTTGTCGTCAAGTATTAACATAATGCGATTGGTCCATCATATGTAGGATAAACCCATGGGAAAAGTTTTTATATATTTTACCTAATCATTTTCAGCGGATTTAAGAGCATTGTGGCCAATTTCATTTGCTTCAACTCTTGGATGAGGAATTAAACTTCTTAACTCTTAGTGACCCCTAAAACCTATAAAATGGGGTGGTTTTGTTACATACAAAAACACATAATCAGTGCCAGAGCTTTGGCGTCCCTCCAACTCAGGTGATATTCTGCTAAGGGTCAGGAGTGGCAAGGGTATCTTTCTCTTTCCTTGTTGGTAGAAGGTGAGAAATAAAACAATTACTCTGAGTCAAAGCGTTTTGCCAAGAGTTAGGTGAACTTGTAATTAATAATTTCGGACTAATTTCTCCAAAACATTCTTCTTTCAAAGCCAAGAGGGCAATTTTCTAACAAAAGTAGGCAGTAAAGTTTTTTATTATCACTGGGTACCAAATGATCTGGTATGACAACTTCAGGATCATTAGAGTTCTCTGATAGTTCTTGGGGTGGTACAGGGATCTCAGCATGAAGTGCCTCATCCTTCATACTGACAGCCCTTTTCCCTCCTCCTCAGCAAGCATTTTTTAACAAGACTTGGCACTGTGCTAGAACCCATTGAAGTAAGAGCATTTAGGTTAGAGACTCTTCTGGTTTTTGACAACATGAACCAGAGGGCGGCTGTAATACATATGCAGTAGACTTTGGAAGCATGGTAGTCGCAGGTATATATTAAGCGCTTCTTTAATCTCCCAAATACCAGTAAACCCATTCTTCTGACTGATCATACGCATTTAAACAACAGGATAAGATCCCAACATGGAGATAACTGCAGTTAAAGATTCTTCCAAGGTGATGTGGTTAGTGGTTACCAAGGGCTGAACTTGGGCATGAAGTTGGCTGGCAAAAGTTTATAGTACTTTCTCCTTTGTTCATAAAGAAGGCATAAAATGTTTGTTTTTAATCGGCCAATGTTTAGCTGATTTCAAATTCCTGGATCAGGGTGGTATGTACTTTTCCTAGGTGTGGCATTTCTCTAAATGGGGTTACATATTCTCCCAAATAGTTTATTTTCAGGCAGGAGTGGATATGCTTCACCTTCTGTCAGTTGGTAGCCTCTTCCACGGAACTCTCATATGCATATAGGAAGGAGGCAATACTCTTTCTGGCCAGTGGCAAACTTCTCTCTTTAAAATAGGCTTTAAGTTAATCTCTTCAGGAATGAAAAGTTTATTGACACCAGAAATCAATGCAAGCTCAGAAATTTCAGTTTCCAATTAAAGCAAGAGGCCTGTTAATCCAGTTTTCATCTCAAACCCTCGAGGACCTCTGGAATATCATCCCAGTTTCATTTTTATTAGTTAATGGAGAGCTTTGTGAGAAACCTGCTCATTTTTTGCTTGAATGTCATTGTTTTGGAGAAGCATCTGGCTCTTCAAGCTATTCAATCATGTTTTGAACCTGGTGAAACCAGCTCTTAGGCATCAATTTTTGATGAACTAGGTTTGCGCAAAAAAATACCAGACGTTGTTTAAAAACAGTAATTTAGGTAAAAATAACAAAAAACCCTTTACGTCAAAATAAGGTTTCTATTAATTTTTAAGAGGAATCTTTCATAGCATCTTGTACTTCCAGGGGTTCTTAGGCTCGCTCTCAACTTATCAGTAGATCCAAACTATATACCAAGTAAAAAAAGACCCCTTTTCAAATGGTAAGCTCCATCAGATATCCTCTCTCTAACAGAGTTCTCATTGGAATATTTCAGGGTTACTAAGAAGCTATTAAAATTGGTATAGTACCGGTGGAACATTCCAATCATGCCGGGAAAGCAAGTGAATATGATTAAAGGGTATTTTCACATAAGATTACTACAATGAATTAACCAGATTCCACCAAAGGTACCTTAATTACTGGAAAATGGCCATAATAATCATAATAGACCCTATTACCAATATTTTAAGCTGACGCGGGGTATAAATCATATTGAAGGTGATTTAAAATAAGAGGCGAATAACAGATTGAAGCCATGGCGCTAATGGTCAATGATATAAGGGAACAAGAATTGCATTAGTGGGTTTCAAGGAATTGATCAACAGTATAATGGTTAGTTAACTTTTTTCTCTCGTTGCAATCACTAATTGCAACAAATTTGAATTAAGACTAGGTAAGTTTGATAATCTCTTCAAGGAGATTATTATGCACCCAATGTTGGGTAGCAGTTGGATGAGCAAAGTAAAAGACACAGGTGCAGGTCCCACACCATACAAACCTTGTAAACACCCCAGCAACACCAGCGGCCTCAATAATATTAATAAAAAACCAGTAGTTAGCATTTCCCCAGAGATTTTGGCCTGTTAAGAAGAATTCAAGCAGTTCATCAATACTCCACATTCTCAGCCCCTGTCATCAGTGGAGTACGGGGTTCAAGTTTTCCTGGATATTAAACTAACGGCGCTTTGGGAAAAGTTCTGTGGAATTGTGCACGAGAACTTCCTGGCTGCAGTATATTTAGCACCGCACTCCATGACCCACAGTTGGGTGGATCTCAGGTTTGAAAATAAACAGGCAGCAGATGAAGAAGAAAATGTGCACATGGTGGTATAAGTCCTGGATGATCAATGGGTGGTCAATATGAAGTGCACTTGGTGGACCAAGTCAAACCAGATTATTGTAACCTTCAACTTTCTCCTCACCATAATAAAGCGCACAGTGCTTGAACTTCACCTCATGGATGGGTTTAAAAGCTATAGGGAGCTTCACTCCTTTTAAAAACAATGCTTTATGCTTATATCAGACCTATGCATGGGCAAAGCGATTTCTGTGATAACCACACCGCAGTAATCGTGGAGGATTTGACTTAAATCCCCCACACTGCAGTTGCGTTTGTAGATGGGCGGGAATCCTATCCGTTCCACATTGCAGTGGATAGCGCGCGCCCTATCCGCACCTTTTGTCACGCTTTTGGCCATAAGGCCCACACATGACCCACCAAGGAGGGCATCACACAGTATGATATTCTACTTGACACATTGGGGAAGTGCAGACTCCCATTATGTATTGGCTATTGACACTGATGCCGCCTTCCTGTGGGGCACAAAGGAGTGATACATTCAGGTCAAAACTGTGTCCTCACAAGAATGTAAAAAGGCCAAGAAGACTCATAGCAGCGGCCAAGGCATTAGCCACAGCTGTGTCCGTGATCCCGCCTGCCCAGAACCAGGATGACATCAAGTCATACACTGCTGAAGTGGATCATGAATCCATTAACCAATCATATTGGGCTAACCAACCATAGGACCCAATAAGTGATTTGGATTTACCCAAGAAATATTACCAATCCTCAAATTAAACTAATTCTACCAACCATTTCCCTCCTAAAATCTGTTGACCTCTGATGATGCACTGCAGGAGCACAGTAACTCGAGAATTTGTAACAGATCATTAAACGCCAAACCAACTTCTAAGCCCTCTGCAAAGAATGACCTCTAGAAAGCAGATCATTCATACAATCTAAGATCTTCAAAAATCCTGCTGCTATTGTAAAAGTGGCAAAGGAAAGTGAAAGGGTCCTTCCCATAGCACCTAAGGTGCAATGGGGGAGCCTTCACAATGGGGACGTTGAACATCGTTGGACTCAAGGCTTTGCCGTCCCAGGCTAAGAAACTGAGATTTAAATAAAAAAATTTAACTGTGGACATTTTGCCATTCAGAAAACCCATTGTCCACACGGTGCTGAGGAAACATGTGCAACCATGCTCCACCCCTCCCTTTCTTTTTGGTTGACACACTGTGGGGTGCTTATAAATGCAACACCATTAATTTAAATTTCTTTCTAAAAATTTGTACCTTAATGGCCATGTGCTTGTAGTAACTTTTTATGGGATGACAAAGTGCACACTTTCATTAATATTTATTACACAACCTGTGCATGTGCTTGCCAGGAATTTCTCTCTGCCATAACTTCCCTCCAACTTCCACTTGATCCGTTTGTGGTGGGTGACATGAACTGCTGGGCCAACCCAGCCACCAACTTCTGGCTTTCAACGCCTACCCTCCACAGGGACACAACAAACTTTAAATTAGAAATTTACTTTGGGGCTGTTTGATACCCTACCTAAACATGCACCTCTGCTCCCCAACATGTTCCTTCCCCATGTGCACAACGGTCAGCTGAGGTCTATGTCATATGTTGACCTTATTCTTGCACCGTTGAACTTTCTGTCTCAGGTTTCACACTTTACAATGATGAAAATTATTTTTTTGACCACAGATTGTTGTAAATTTCCTTCTCTTTGTTGCACCCAGCGATGCAGGCGCCAAAATTGGTGCAAACTTTGTCCAGCTGATATCACGTCGCCCAGGTTTTCCTCATGGGTAGAAACCAAAACTTCAACACCAGAGCTTGCCACACCATTTTTTGTGGACCCACTTACTAACTGGTTAACCTTCAAAGTGAACTCCATCTGCCAGGCATGACACCTATCATTGCGTCACTCTCAGACTGCCTTGGCAATCATTAAGTGCACTCTTACAGAAGTGGACACTTGGAGTCTAATGTCCCTGCTGCATTCTACAGCCTGTCTTGGGGTTGCAAGTGCTCAGAGGTGTCTGCTCACCTCATCGCACTGGTAAGGCAACACAAACATCATATATGTATACAGTACAAAGCAAAAAATATAACAGCAGGTGACATGTGCTCTACTTATTTTCCCAAAAATCTTTGCACCATGACAGAGCTTATCTTGCACACAGGCGAGGCTTCTGGAACACTTCATTGCAGAAACCCCAGACAAAGTGGCAATCAAAGTTCAAAACTAATACTTAAATTGTATCAATACAATCCAGTTAAGCCAGCCAAAGTTGAAGAAATATTCAAAAGTGCACATTCTCACACTATTTCCTGTTATCTGTAATTGTTGAATTTAATTTCTCACGACAAACTCTGGTATGCCATTCATGGTGCACCACACAGGAAATGCCCAAGTCTAGATGGGATTCCTTATGAGTTTATTAAGAGATATTCACATAAAGACACTTTTCATTCCAATTACTATTACTTTTAGTAATACAATTCGATTCAAACAATACAATTTGATAATCAATAACAGGCGAGATGAATATGAATAAAAAGTAAATAACTGGATAAACATGGTAAAGGCAGCGGAACTGGATCTGTAACACCTGAAGGTACCAAGCACACAGGAACAAACAAAAATATCAGTAAAAACAAAAAACCCAAGGTGGTGCACCCCGTGTGTTTTGTAAATTATTTGGTAAATATTGCAGTTACATGGAATTATACCACTTGCAACCATTGTTGTTGGTAGAACATGGGACACAAGTTTTCCTGGGTGTAGAAACAATAACAATGTGAGAAAAGTTTGGAGAAGTCTAAGTTAAATTTTTCCCGCATGCAGTGTACTTAAAAACCCATACTATCCATAAAGGCTGGGTAGACTTTGGGTTCAAAACTTCAAAAGAAGCAATTGAAGCACTGAAGGTTAGAGTGGTACTTACCCTTCTCAACAGTCAGCATTTGGTATTGACCAAAGCACACGTTGGATAGAATCTAAAGATATTCTATAATTTTTTATTACCTTATGACTACACTGGCATGCACAGTAGTCAAATGACATCTCCAAGAAGACTTGGAAGCCTATGGAGAAATTAAACAATTTAAAATGCAAAAATTCCAGCTGATGCTGATCCATAGCACTGGGAAGGCAATCACAATAATTTCCCTGAACCAGGAGGTAGTGAAGGATATCAAAAATCCCTACATCACATCCTTCACTATTGATGGAAAAAAATTCCAACTATTCCATGCAACAGTAGAGACGCACCCCCATATGCAACCACTGCCAGGCCTTTTCACAAAAGATCCATGCTTGTCTCACAAAAGAAGGCCTAAGGGAAATGGAATTCTGTGAGGAAGAAATGGGCGAAGACAACTCAGAGAATGCCAAAATCACAGTTACCACACAAGCATTCAACTGGGGAGAACACAGGATTTCTAGAATAATTGACACAATTTCCCTAAAAGAATAGAAAATGTCCAAACAAAATCGCAAGCTGGCTGCAGCCAAGGCAAAGGCATTTTGGAACCATCCATATCACTGGAACAGATCCAGGAAGACATGGATGAACTTAAAACAATTAACCAATCAAATCCCATGAAAAACTAAACAACCAATTTAAACATATTGGATATGGTGGAACCCAATTTGGAAATAAATCTGGCAAAACAAAGGTTCAGCACTACCCAAAATTGCAGAGCATAACCCAATCAGAATGAAAATTGACAATGGAATGTGCAAGAGGAAAATGTGGCCAATAAGAGCATACAATTGTACCATAATGATAAATTAAAAACCAGCAAAATGCAAAGAGAGGGGCAAAATCAGTGGCAATGAAAGGGGCAGCATACACCTCAACTCCTACTCATGGTTATGCTCTCTGCAGCAGAGGCGCAATGGAGAGTAATGTGAGTGAGGGAGTAGGGCTGAGGGCCCTGCTAACCGCTCCTGAGGTATATTGGGCGTTTCAGTAGAGATAGGGACGCTTAAGATAGTGGAACTCAAGGCTTTAATGTTCAGGCCAAGAAGTTGAGTCTCCTATAAAACCCACCTGTGGATATCCTGGCGGTGCAGGAAACCCACTGTCCACAGGGAAAGGAGGATGCATGGGAAAACATGCTCCTCCCAACAATATTGTTTTGGGTGCAACCCTGTGGGGTGATAGTATGCGTGACCAAAACTTTCAATTTATTAATAAAAATTTGTTCCTGGACAGCTGTGTACTAGCCGTTACCTTCTCATGGCACACTGAAGTGCACACAATAGCCAGTGTGCATGCACCAAACTGTGCACCAGACTGATGAGAGTTTTTAAAAGCTCTAACACAACTCCATCTTCCAGCAAAAACTTTTATCATGGAATACATGAATTGCTTGATCAACCCAGAGACTGACCAATGGCCATACATAACCAAGGTATCACAAGGGCAAGTGGAACTTTGCATACTAAAGGCCACCCTGGGACTATATGATCTTCTACCTAAAAGATCACCCCACTACAAAACATGACACGCCCACATGTACACAACGGTGCATTTTTCTCTATGTCATGGATAGACCTAATACTCGCACCATTAATTTTCTGTCACCAAATTCATAAATTCAAAACTACAAAAATTTAATTTTCTGACCATTGACTAGTTTTGGTGTCCTACACCCCAGCGGAAAGAACTACCCAAGCACCCATGTGGTGCAGAATACGCCCAGAAAGTTTATCCAACTCAAAATTTCAATCCTGAATGGAGGAAATATCCTCAACCCAGGGTTTTCAAACAACTTTCTGTTTGGACCCATTAACAACCTGGGAAAATTTTAAAAATTTACAAATCAACAGATTAAACATGCAACGTCTAGAAAATACAGGGCAGCTTCTCCATTATCAAGCACACTTTGACAGAAATCAATCACCTGTAAAACAATGTCCTACGCGCAGGGTACAGCCCTAGATGGGGGTTGCAAATGGGTAGAGGTTTCTGCTTGGCTAAACACCCTGATATGAAGACACCAACACTGAGTTGGGTTCAATATAAAGCAAAAAACATAAAAGATGGAGAAACTTGCTTGACCTATTTTTTCTGTCAATTCTATGCCTGGAAAAATATGTTAGCTTATACACAGGTCAGACAACTAGAAAAATCCATAGCAGAAACACCCAAAGAAGTTGTGACCAAAGTACACAGATTTTATACAAATTTATATAAATCCAAACCGGTTATACCAGAAAAGATCAAAAAATTTCTTGCAATTGCACATATTGACACCGCAGCTTAAAATGATAACCTAATTAACCTAATATTTTGTGAGGAACTAAACTTTTTTTCTCGTTGCAAACACTTTTGCAACCTATTCAATTCAAGACTAAATCTAGTTTGATAATCTCACAGAGGAGATTAGTCTGCACCCATGTCTGGGAGCAGTTGGGCAAGCAAGGCAAGAGGAGCAGGCGGAAGGCCCGCAGCCTCTAACATTCAAAAACGCCCTGGAGAATCCGGCGGAATAGATAAAAATCTCAAAAAACTGGCGGTCACAATTTCCCCAGAGATACTCGCGTGGCAAGCATGATGCAACCAGTACATTAACACGCCACACTCCCAGCCACTTTTGTTGGTGGAATTCGGAGTCCATGTGTATCTGGACATCAAAAAATGGCCTTATGGGAAAAATTTTGTGAAGATGTACACAAAATTTTCCCAACCGCAGTGTACGTTGCACCTCACTCCATGTCACGTGGTTGGCTGGACCTAGGTTTCAAAAGCAAAATAGCAGCAGATGAGGCTGCAGCGGTGCGCATAGTGGTTGACCTCCCCGAAGGGCAATGGGTCGTTGAAACCAAATGCACCAGATGGACAAAATTAAACCAAATATATCTCACATTTAACTTTTTGCCTACTACAGTAAAACGTGACATTCTGGAGCAACACCTGAAAGATGGTCTCGCCGTATATGGAGAAATACAATCTTTTGAAATGCAATGTTTCACACTGATGCCACACTTGTGCACCGGCAAAGCCATTGCAGTTCTGACCCCAACTGAGGAGATCGTGAAGGACCTAACCCAGATCCTGCACTCCACCTTTATTGACATTGTAGGGCATACCACCCACCCATTCTGGGTAACTATGGACAGCGCGCCCCCCATTTGCACCCACTGTGATGCGTTAAAGCCATAAGGCGCATGCATGCCCCATCAAGGAGGGCGTCACATTCCAAGAGCACCCCTTGGTGGCCATGGCCAGCGGAGAGGCGCACTACGAACCAACTGCAAGCACCAAGGAGGCTTTCCCGTGGGGAGCACAAGGCTGCTACCTATTGGTAAAGCCCATCTCCCCGCAGGAGCAGAAGAAGGCCAAGCAGGCCTGTAGGGCTGTGGCCAAGGAAGCGGCCAAGGCCACCACCACCATCCTGCACTCACAACGCCAGGAGGACATGGAGACCTTTGCAGTGGAAGTGACTCAGGAATCCATCACCCAATCAGATTGGGAGGCCCATGCTGAGTGGGCCACTCAATCCAAGGATCCAATGGGAGATTTGATCTCACCCAATCGCTGCACCCAAGCTCCAGTTGAAACTGACTTGGGACCTATCCCAACTTTAAAATAAAATTTGCCCCGCTCAACGGTGCACCAAACTTATCCACACTGCAAAAATTCGTCCAACGTCAGGAAAACAAAAAGCGAAGGCCAAAGCTAACGCGACTCTTTCCGCAAAAATTAACAAAAACCCCAATAGCGTTGCTGCTAACACCCGCGCTGCTGTGAAAGCCTGTGGGGACCTTGAAGAGGCTGGTGGGCCTGGGGGCCCACCCCTCGCACCTAAGGTGCGATGGGGGAAACCTTCACTCTAGGGATGCTGAATATCACCAGACTCAAGGCCTCCCCATCCTGGGCTAGGGAACTGAGTTTTTTACAACACAATTTACCCGTGGATATCCTGGCCATCCAGGAGTCCCACTGTCCATGAGGTTCCGAGGAAGCTTGGAAAACAATGCTCCTCCCATCCCTATCCTTTTGGTCGAAGCATTGTGGGGTGCTAATTCAGAAAAATTATTTTTCTTTAAATTCACATCCTCAGAAACATTCCTAAATGGCTGAGTGCTCATCATCACCTTCTCGTGGGCTGACGTTGCTCACGCAATCATCAACATCTACGCTCCAAACAGTGTACATGAGCATCGGGAATTTTTCTCATCAGTCAAATCCCTCCTGCTACCCCCTGATTCTTTCCTAGTTGGTGACATGAACTGTTGGCTAACCTCACCAACGGACCGGTGGCCACCCTCACCCCACACCCCACAGGGTCACGTAGAACTACGCGTTCTGAAAGCCACCCTTGGGTTAATGGATGCGCTGCCATGACATGCCCCACTGCTCAAAAACATGACGCGTCCCCACATCCACAATGGCCAATTAAGGACCATGACCTGCATCGACCTTATTCTAACACTGGCAAAATTCCACCCTACATCTCCCACTTCAAAACAATGAAAATGGAATTCTCCAACCACCAACTGGTCTCAATAACATACCACTTACCCATCACAGTTGCAAAGGCCCCACATTGATGAAAAATCCGTCCCCCCGAGCTCGCGTTGCCAGGTTTTCCATGTGGGTGGAAGAGGCAACTTTGGCAAAATCGTTTGTTGCACCATTTTTTGCAGACCCCATTTCCACATGGGCAACTTTCAAAGAGGATGCCATCCGCCACTCTCGCCATCTCTCCTCCAGATGCTCATGAGCCACATTGGCAGTTATCTCGCACGCTCTGGCAGAATTGGCCCACTTGGAGTCCAACATTTCAGCCACAGGATACAGCCCTGCATGGGGCTGGAAGTGGGTGGAGGCAGTCGCCCACCTTAACGCACTCAAAAGGCAACACAAACATTGGGTTTGTGTCCAATACAGGGCTACACGCATCACTAAAGGCGACAAATGTACCGCATACTTCTTTAAAAAAAATTTGCACCACACCAGAGCGTGGCCTGCACACAGGTATGAAGATCAGATAATTCCATTGTGGACACACTGGCTGAAGTGGCAATCGAAATGCAAAAATATCATTTCAAGTTATACTGAGGCAAACCAATTCAGCCAGCTGAAATGGCGGAATTCTCTCAACTGAGATCATATCCACACCATTTTCTGATACCCAGAAATAATGAATTTAATTACTCTGAACGAATTATGGAAAGCCATTCATGGTGCGCAAAACCGAAAATGCCCAGGCCCAGATGGCATTCCATATGAGTTCTACAAAATATTTCAAATATATCCCCATTGCTGCTAGCCTCACTTAACCAAAGCCTGTTGGAAACGCGCCTCCTACCAGGAGGACATGAGGCCTTTACTGTCACACTCTTCAAGAAAGGGGATAAGCTTGACTTAGCCAACTGCCACCCCATTTCTCTAATAAACACAGACACCAAAATTTTAACAAAAAATTATGGCTAACCGTTTAGGGACTGTAGCATCTGCCACCATCTCCCCAGAACAATTCAGTTTCATCCCCAGAAGGTCATTTGGGATAACGTGCACTCTATGGCTAATGTATGTCAGTCCACATCCTCTGGGGCACTTGTGTATTGGACCAACAAAAGGCCTATGATAGAGTAAACTGGGAATACCTTAGGGCCTGCCTCCATCAATTCCGCCTACCCCCCACTTCATAAACTGGATGATGCTGCTCACGGAATCTGCGACAATGGCAGTGCATGGCCCAGGCTTCCTAACGGAAGTAGTCCGCCCTCAAAGGGGCCTGCGACAAGGGGACCCCTCAGCCCACTCTTATACAACTTCAGCCTTGACCCACTACTGCGAAATGTGAATGCCCAACTCACTGGGGTCCATGTCCAGGCTAAACCCCAGTCAAGATGATGGCATTTTCAGATGATTGCGTGGTGGGAGTGTCTAATAACAAAGATGCATGCACGCTTGAAGCCCTCATCCAGGAATATTCCCGGGTAAGCAACGCGGCACTGAACGCCTCCAAAACTGAAATCATTCTCCTTGGTCAGTTTCAGAACTGCTGGGCCCCAGCAATTAGTTCCCAACCCGGCCCATCTGCTCGCCCACGTCCACGCCTTACTAACTCAACACACACCGCTCCACTGGTGCTCCCCTTCGTGCCACGTCCTACCATAGGACTGGTGCACCATCTGGGCGTGTGGATGGAGGCAGGCGGATATGCGTCAGCAGTAATGGAGTGCCATATACTGGACAACGTGACGAAGTGAATCGCCTCTCTCAGAGCCCACCCTACTACCCTCACTGGCAGGGTTGTTCTTGCCAACTCTATGCTCCTATCCAAAGTCTGGTTTGGAGCCCACGCCATCCCCTTCTCCCCAAGCTTCTTCAAATCCCTGTATGCTTTGCTGCAAGGATGTCTTTGGTCAGGCCGCCCTCCACCAGTACGGCTAGAGGTCATGTTTGGCCCTCATCATCAAGGTGGCATGGGCCTGCTAGACTTTAAAGCCCATGCTGCCAAGATCCTGGGCACCTGGATTGCGGCCATCACCGCTCCTACACTCCCATCCCAACACTGGTCCCGCGTGGCCCGCTCCAACTTCTCCCGAGCCTTGGGCCATAACAATCCATCAAACCCCCACTCCCTGATGAAATACCTTGCATCACACACATCAGCCACAGGTCCTCACGGTACTAAAACCCACTACAAACGAATCCTACTCTCCATGCGAAGCGCAGAGTGGAGAATTTGTATTAGCGGACATACAACCTGATGAGGCCGCCCCTCTCCTCAGTTCACACAAGAGGTACAGGGGCTACCCATCCATGATGGCGTGATCCCCATTCAACCCCATGTCCTATCCAGGGTGGACCACCTGGACATGATGGACATCCCTTATTCCACTGAGACCCAAAAGACTATCTGGAAATACGCACACCATCCTCTGTTGCAGCCTCAAGTCTGCTCCCATGTGTGGCGCTGCCTGAGGCGGGTGTATCATACAGCTGAGCGCTCTAACGCTTTACACTCATCCTGTGTTGTGTGTGGCCAGTATGGAACGCTGTTCCACCGCCTGGAGAAGTGCCCCACCTCTAAAGTGATATGGCGCGAAGTTCAACATCTGCTTGAGCCAGGATCAAACGCATCCCTTCAGTCTGTCAAGAGATATGTTTGCTTCATCAATGGCCTCCCCCTTCCACCCTCCCTCCATGCTCTGGTGGTTGCAATCGCCATGTGGACTATCCACACGATTGTCTTGGATGCCATCGCTGGCTCCATCCCCACCCTCCCAGAAGCTGTCCACAGATTCCGGTCTCACTTGGTGGACCACTTTCAAGCGTGGATGTTTGGATACCTCCCACCACGTCGCCGACAGCTGGTCTCCTCCTGGTTCCCAGTCTGGTTCATCAAATCAGACCCCTTCCTCCACACGTACTCAATAGTGGCTACGGCCCCTTCACACGCTCCCTCCCCCTCCCCATAAGTGGCGTTCCCGCTGGCAACAAGAGATAGCATCGCTTCTCTGGGGTGCCTCCCCTGGTACTAAGTTTATCTTTCCTGAGTCATATTCAGAAGTGTCCGTCCCATGGTTGGCCTTCACCGCAATAAATTTAAATTTTGTGAGGAACTTTAAATTAGTACATGGTGCAACAAGAGGGAAATACCCTGGACCAGATGGGATCCTTATGGCATTTATATAAAATATTTTAAAAGCATTTGTAATATTCTTTTAGCTAACATGAGCAAGTGTATTATGAAAACATGACTCCTACCTGGAGGCAAAGATGCTTATACTGTCACTTTGTTCAAAAAAAGGAGACAGACTAAACCTATCCAACTGGCTCCCAATCTCCCTAATCAACACAGATACCAAAATATTCACAAAAATTATGGCCAAAAAACTAGGAGAAACTGCAACTGACGCGATATCCCTATCTCAATATGGATTTGTTCCAATAAAATCCATATATACAATATCCACACAATTTCAAATGTCTGCCAGTCCAAAACCTCTGAAGCGCTTGTCTTTTTAGACCAACAGAAGGCATACGACAGGGTGAACTGGACCTATCTCAGGGCCTTCCTTCAAAAATGAAAACTCTCAAATAGGTTCATAAACTGGGTGATGCTGTTCACAGAATCAGCCACCATGGCTGTGCGTGGAGCAGGTTTCTTAACTAACCCATTCATTCCAAAGAGAGGACTCAAACAAGGAGACCCTTTAAGACCTCTACTTTACAATTTTAGTTTGGTTCCCCTAATCCGGAATCCAAATACACTTCTTAATGGATTCAATGTCAAGGGCCAACCACCAGTCAAAATGATGGCCTTAGCTGACGACTGTGTGGTGGGAATATCCAACAACCAGGATGCTAGCAGAATTAAGAAGATAATACAAGAATATTCAGCCATAAACAACGCATCATTTAATACTGAGAAAACGGAAATCATACTCCTGGGGAAATATCAGACCCATTGGACGTCATCTACCATGGGTCAACAATCCAATACAACATCAAGACTTCTTCACCAAAAATAGGAGGCAAAAATCAGCATTACCCCACTGAAACTTTCCTTCATAACCAAGCTGACAGCTGGACCTGTCTGTCACTTGGGGGTATGGTTGGAAGCAGGAAGTTACGCCAACTCCATGATGGAAAATCAACTTCTGGATAAAATAACAAGACGCATTACCTCCTTACATGGACATCAAACTGGTCTAACAGGAAGGGTCAGGGTAGCCAACTCCATGATACTATCAATTATATGGTTTATGGCCCATGTAATTTCTTTCCACTGGCCTTCTATAATACAATTTACGCCTTATTACAAGGATGGCTTTGGTCAACCACAACTTCTCTGTACATCTCGAAACCCTATTTGGCTCTATAAGGAATGGAAATATGGGGCTTACTAATTATGTAGAGCAAGCGGATCATATACTAGGACCCTGGATAGATCAGGTGACTAGCCCAGAGCTTTCAGATATACGTTGGGTCAGAACAGTAAGATATAACTTTACATGAGCGCTCCAATTAAGAAGCTTAGATCACCCAAACACATTAATCAATTATCTGGCGTCCCATCCTACAGCTTCAGGACCACATGGCACTCCTGCATATCAAACAAATATTCCTAGCCATGAGAAGAGCAGAGTGGAAGATCCACATATGTGATCAGATCAGTCATAGAGGACGCCTAATGCTAACTCATAGACAAGAAATTAATGACCAAATAGTTAAAGACAACATAATATGCAGAAGTCTAAATACCATAGCCAGAATAGATTACCTGGACCATATGGATATACTATACAACCTGGAGACCCAAAAAGAGTCTGGAGATACACACATCAAATACTACTTCAACCCAGGATAAGAGCATATGTGTGGTGATGCATGAGGAGAGTATACCGCACAGCAGGACATTCAAATGCAGCCCATTCCTCATGTACAATATGTGGTCAGTATGGAAGCCTAGCACACCGTTTAGAACAATTACCAACCTCAGTGGCTTTATGGAAAGAGGTCATGCGCTTATCCCGCCAAGAAAGTGGACAACTATTCAGCCTAGCTAGGAACATATTCGCTCTAAACATGGAGTCACCTATCCACCCATCCCCCCGGGCGTTAATAGTAGCAATAGCACTATGGATGATCCATACAATAGTACTGGAATCGTTTACAGGAGCAATGCCAACAATCCAAGAAGCCATTCATCGCTTACACAGCCATATATTGGAACACTTCCAAGCATGGCTGTTTGGACATATGACCCCCCATAACAGAAGAAAAAGTAACAAATGGTTCCCTATATGGTTCCTAAAGATTGACTCTTTTTTTCACTCATGCTGCATCCAAGGATAGACCAGAATAAACCCCCTTACCATCCCAAACTTGGTGGTCCTGGAGACAACAAGAGGGAACTCGAACCCTCTGGGGTGTCTTTAATTTTTCTTAGTTAATTAGTTTATCCCCACTATATCAGAAGTGCTTGTCCCCTGGTCGACCTTCCCCAGATAAATAATCTATAAGAGATATTTTAAATATTTCTCCAATTTCGTTGCTAGCCTCGATAAACAAGTGTCTGTTGGAAAGGTGCCTCCTTCCTGGAGGCCAGGAGGCATACATGATAACGCTGAATAAGGAATGGGTAAGCTGGACTTGGCCAACTGGCGCCACATTTCACTTACTAACACAGATTTTAGTTATTTACAAAAATTATGACCAACCGCCAAGGGGAAGTTGCCTCTAATATAATCTCCTCTGAGCAAGAGGGTTTCATTCCCAAGCGGTCTATATGGGGCAACATAGACACTGTAGCCAAGTCTGCCAATTCATGGCTACTGGTGCACTTGTTTTCTTAGACCAGTAGAAGGCTTATGATAAGGTCAACTGGGAATACTTAAAGCCTGCCTCCTCAAGTTCCACCTTCCCCATAGATTCATTATTTAGTTGATGCTGCTAACGGAATCTGCCACAATGGCTGTGAGTGGCCCTGGTTTCCTCACTGATGTGGTTCACCCTCAAAGGGGACTCCGCCAAAAGGACTCTTTAAGCCCACTATTGACTTCAGCCTCAACCCACTTTTACACAATGTGAATGCCTGCCTTTCTGCTGTCCATGTGCAAGGCCAAGAACCAGTTAAGATGTTGGCATTTGCTGACAATTGTGTGGTTGGGGTGTCTAACAACCATGATGCTCGCGCGCTTGAGGTTACTATCCAGGATTACTTCAGGTTAAGAAACGCTGCACTTAACGCCTCCAAACCCAAAATCATTCTCCTCAGTCAATTCCAAGCCCGTGGGTCACCAGCACTCTGTTTCTTACCTGATTCAGCAGCTAGCTCATTGGTTCACTTGCACCGCCCACCCCATACTGCCCCGCTTGTACTCCCTTTTGTGCTAAGACCCACTGCTGGTCTGGTACGCCATTTGGTTGTGTGGCTGGAGGCAGGAGGGTACGCCTCCTCAGTAATGAAGCACCATGTTCTGGAAAATGTCACAAAACGCTTTGCTTCCCTCAGAGCCCACCAAACTACCCTCCCAGACTGGGTTGTGCTGTCCAACTCTATGCTCCTGTCTAAAGTATGGTTTGTGTCCCATGCTATCGCCTTTTTCCCATCAAATTCACCTCATTATACGCCCTCCTACAAGGGTGGCTTTGGTTAGGTCGCCCACCGCCAGTGTGCTTGGATGTCAAGTTTGGCCCTCGCCATAATGGTGGTATGGGCCTGCTCAACTTCATGGCCCATGCCGCCAAAATACTTGGCACCTGGATCGCTGCAGTCACCAACCCCACACTTCAAGCCCAACACTGGTAATGGTTGGCCCGCTCCAACTTTTCCTGCACCCTGGGACTCAGTAATCCTACCCGCCCCCATTCTCAGTTAGAATATCTTGCCTCGCATCCTTCTTCTTTAGGCCCACCTGGGACGCTGCCCCATGTTATAATTCGGTGGAATCTTTGAGATACGCCCTAAGGAGTTTGCACAGGGTTTAGCCCACCGAGCAATAGGACCAACAATATAATGATCGTGGCCCTTGGTAACAACAGAATAAACGTTAATCTAATAACTATGGGGCACTTGCGCCCACTTATAATACTTTATTTTAATAAAATGAAACTCCGAGGATCCTCTCTGTCTTATTCCCTTTATCCTATTAAACAACAACAACTTTTAATCGCTCATCCCGCACATATACAACAGCTTCAGATGATACCATGCACATTGCTTGTACTAATTTGGTTTCACAATTCTTCTTGTTTCGGTTAGTTAACCTTTAGTTCTCTATTGCCTAAATTGTAGGTGATTTAATTTGTACTCATCGAATATCAACATTGCCCAATTGCCTTGAGGCAATCCAATAATTAACCCATTATATCACAATATCGCTTTGTCTTGAGGCACTCAAATAAACACAACTAATCTCATTTTGGCGGATTCTTTTCAAACTTCCCTAACTATCCCAGGATTATCATCCAGTCATATCAGAATCGCAACACCCCACTTTTAAAAATTCCTCTCTCCATGAGGAGCGCTGAGTGGAGAATTCGCATCATTGGGCACACCATCAAGTGGGGGTCGCCCTACTCCCCGCTTCAAACAGGAAGTACAAGGCCAAGCCACAATGAACAATTTGAGACCCATGAGGTCCCATGTCATGGCCAAAGTGGACGTTCTGGACATGTTGGGCATCCCTTACTCCCTAGAAACCCAGAAAGCCATCTGAAAGTACACCCATCACCCTCTTTTTGCAGCCAAAAGTTTGTTCCCATGTGTGGCCCTGCTTGAAATGGGTATACTGCCAAGCGATCTAACACATCACATTCCTCATGTGTTATATGTGACCAATATGGGACTTTGGTCCACCGCCTGGAAGAGTGCCCTCTGTCAAAAGCGATCTGGTGTGAGGTTCAACGTCTTTTTTGCCAGATGCAAACACTGACCTTCATCCTATCTAAGGACGTCTTCGCCTTGTCCTTGAATTCCCCATACAACCTTCCCTCTGAGCCTTAGTGGTAGCAATTGCAATCTGGACTATCCACACTGTTGTCATGGATGAATTTCAGGCTATACTCCCACCCTTTAGGAAGCTGTAAGCCGATTCCAGTACCAACTTATGGACCACCTTCAAACATGGTTGTTTGGTTATCTACCATCCCATAAATGCCAGTTAGTCTCACCTGGTTCTGGTATGGTGCATCATTTCAGACCCTTTTCTTCATAGATGCTTAATAGTGGCACACAAGCTCTCTCACAATACACCTCTTCCTTTATTTGACGTTTCTCACAGCAGCAACAGAAGACAACATTAGCTCTGGGGTGCCCCTAGCATACATTAGTGCTTCTTTTTTATTCCATACTGGAAGTGTTCATCTCATGGTCAGCCTTCCCAAATAAAATTTAAAAGTATAATGATAAGGTACCAGCTACATATAAGAAGTGGGCTGCGTGTTCTGCTAAATTATTAAGATGGAATGGAATCTTTTTCTAAAATTAGTTGTATACAAATAAATATAGTTATAGCTTATGGTTGGTCAAACTATCTACAATTTCTCCCCTCCCCCACTTGACCAAACATCAGGTAGCAAAGATGAGTGGGGAGTCCAATAAGCTATAAATGATAGTGGTTGTAAGGTCAGAGGTCTGAGACAAGGTTTAAGGAACTTAGTATGCACGCAGTTGATAATATGACCTTTAGTAGAATCATTAAGTGTGTAAGCACTGGTGGATGTCTTCTTTTCTATAATCTCAAAGGGCCTTTGTAAATGTGCGCTTGCTTGCTAATCCTTCCAAAGCCATGATTTTCATAATACCAGACTAATTTACCTACACTTAAAAGTAGGTAAAGCCCGTAGATTCTCATTATTGTGAGTCCTAGCCTTTACTTTTCATGCCAATGTATTAGATAGGCAGAGCTTTGTAATTGAAATAAGGTACGCATGATTTTCTCAAGATTTTGGCCGGAAATCACGCTCCCTCCCCTAACACAGGAATATAAAAGCGGAGGAAAGTGGGATGCTTCCTATGTTTACTCAAAAGGACAATGGCTAATGTCCAAGTGATATCAAATATTATAGGCAAACAGAGCGGAAGGTAAAAAGAGGTTCCAGCTTAACGCTTTGCCAGTAACTAATTTATATAAAATATCTACCAGGGGTACCAACCCTCTTTCAACACTGTAGTTGGTCTCAGGGTGTTAGAGCGTAGACAATACCCCTCTTGTACCCATCAACTCATTGAGCTTATTGATTATTTGAGACGTAAAATAGTCCCATTGTCTGTTATAATAAACTGGGGCAACTATGTCAATAGATTATGTTTTCCAAAATAAACTTAGCAGTGGTCGCCGCGCCCAGGTTTTAGCTGCTTTATCCTCTACCTATCTCGTGAGGTGATAAATGGCCACAATGATGTACTTAAAATGGACGCAGGTGTTGGCCAAGGGCCCCACCACGTCAATGGAGATGGAGTGCCAATCGATATTGGGTTTTACTAGTTGATATAATGTAGTTTACCAATAAGGTGATTCTGCTTGACACCATCTACAACAATTGACTGTCGCACAAATACCAAATGACATGGATTCCCAATTGTATTGTGTTTTTAAATGTATAAGTGATTTCTTAAACTGGACATGCTCCATCACCCTGTAACTCAATGATTAAATCAGTTCACTCAGAGGTCAAAAAAATATGACAGCTTGCTCTTCTACAATTTTATAAAGTTTACAATCTTTGACAAAAGTATTCTGCCTCATTTTGTCCAACTTGCTTTGAACCACTTCAGGTTTCTTATATTGCTGATTTACCCTCTTATCAAACAATTTATTAGCTCTATCAGTGAGTATGGCTACATAGGAAGTCAAGAAACACCATCCACAATTTGTTGCTTTATCTGGATGAGGTTGAATCTCAAAATTATATGTTTTAAAATTAAATCCCAATGGGTCAACCTTCCTTCAGGCACTACCAGGTTTTGCTATCAACGCAATGAAGCACGGTCTGTTACCAAAGTAAAATGCATACCATGGATATAGACCTTGAATTGTTTACAAATATAAATGACGGCTAAGAATTTTTTTGGAAAATATATAGTTTCATCCATGTACATATAACGTTTGACTGCAATATGCAACGGGGTGTTCAACAACTTCTGAATCCAATTGAGATAACACAGCTCCTATGACGAAAAGGGAAGCGTCCATTTAAATGATAAATGGCTTACCAAAGTTGGGATACATTATTATGAGCGTTTGGGCCAGTCACAGTCTGAGGTTGTCAAAAGCCATCTGACAAACTTCTGTTACTCAAAGTGCATGCTGTTTTTAAAAAAGATGGAATATTGGCTCACCAATTTTATTTAAGTTTTTCACAAAAATTTGGTAGTATCCAACCATTCTAAAAACACTTGGATGTCCCACTTACTACTTGGTTGGTTCATCCTTTCAGTAGCTTCTATATTTCTGGACTGAGGCTGTAATCCATGTTTGTCAATAACAAAAACCAAAATATTCAAGTTGTTCTCTGATAAAGTTGCACTTATGCAGCTTAATTTTAAAGTCAGTTTTGCAAGCTTGCAGAACTCTTCCAAGTGCTGCAAATGTTTGTTAACTGTTTTAGAAAAAACGTTTTTTTCATTTGGAGAAACTAAAACACAAGAGATTTTAGGTCAACCAATATCTTGTCCATAGCCCGTTGAAAGGTTGCAAAGGCGTTTCACATCTCTTCCAGTATCCAATAGGGTTGATACAGGCCTTGGTCATGGCCATAAAATCCCCATGTATTGTTGTCAGAAATTCATAAGAGCGGGGTTGTAAAACTAAAAGTGTCTGACTCGCTGGCCCAATCAATGATAGAGGGAGCCATGGTGACCAAAATAATTGGTAAAGCCCACCCAGAGTGTGGGGTGACAGGCCACCAGGGAAATGCTACTTAGGATGCGGTTAGAACAGAAAATAAAGAAAATTTGATTTTTAGCAAAAATATCTTGGGAAAGGAAAGTAAGAAAAATCGACCAACAATTTTCTCAGTGCCATGCAACTGATTAAATAGTGGTTGATTGGGTAGTGACAGGATGGGGTCAGGGCCCAACAAATTCAGCCTGATCGGTGCATTGTTCAGGAATGAGGGTTTATTCTTTGGGAACCAACATCACAAAATTTGGCGGTGGGCCAAGTCTCTGTCAGTTTGACCTCAAATGTCCAAACCAGGGCTCAACTATGTTTCTGACAATTAGCATGATGGCATTTGGCCTGACGGGTGACAGGAATCCCCCAAGGCCATCCCTTATAGGGACAGGTCCATTTGGTTAGAATGGGTTTGGGATGGCCAACCCGCCCACACTCAGTCATTTAACCGTTCGTTCAGTCAACAGCAGCACATCAGTCACAATGCCCAAAATTACTATTTGAGGGCTTCAAACCCTCATCGATAGCACCCAATACTTGTAAACTGGTCTGGAGATTGGATTGGAACTGCCGGGCAATCCAGCTGATATCTCATTCTTCATGCTTTTACAGTCACTCAAATATTTGGGCATCAGCCAGATTGCCAGCCAAAGGTGGTGTGGGGTCATAGGTCATTTTTAGTCCAGAGGAAAGGTCATCCAGTTGAGGAGGCCACATGACAGATGTCCAGAGATTGCACCCTGTGTCCTGGAAAGATTTGAGAGTTCTTGTCTATGGGGTGATGTGATGGTTGAGGTTTATCCTCAACCATCACATTGCCATGATCTTTGATAAGACAGTACAAGCTGTTGTGGAAGACAGAGGGGTGAGAGAACATTAGTCTTGGCTAGACCCCAAGTTGTGACTAAGACTGGGGAAGAACGAGGGTTAGATGTTTTGTCAGGACTGGGGTTCAACAATATGGTTTTGAAGTGTATGGTTTCTAGATTAAAGGTGAATTTGAATCATAATTGGAATGATCCTTGGATGTTTTGGTTCAGCCATTACAGTATTCAATCTGGCCTAAAACAATTGGGGTTTGCTTATGACATATTTTAAAAGATAGTATGAAGCATGATGAATGAGTTTGATCTATGCTTGCAGCAAAGAAATATAAGAGAAGGGACTTGAGAATGGGAGGTTTTCTAGTTTTTTCTATCAATTTGCCTAAATATAAAATAAAGCCGTTTCTAAGCCTTACTTATTTTTATTACTGTCTTCCGAGGTTTTTATTGATAAATTTAGTCTAACAGTGGTCATGTTTGGCCTATACAAACAGGAGTTGGACTTTGAGAGCAAGAAGAGAAGGCTATTGCCCTCCTATACATCTTGTCTTGGAGCCAGGGCATGTTGCTGGGTGTAAGCATACTCACAACTGTCCTCCAAGTGGTGTTTATCCACGGCTTCTGTAGCACACGCACTAGAAGAATGATCTCAGGGACCTTGTCTGCCCTTTAATCATTGATTTGGTCCCTTCTTCTCAATTCATTTGTGACCCACTGAAAGGAGCCAGTGTATTAAAGTGGTGAGGTAGAGAGGAAAAGTGACAACTTTGAGGAGGTACACCATCACTTACCTCTCATTTCCCACATGGTCTAATTTGTCATGAGCCACAAAATGGTCAGCCACCTTCTTCCCCCCTTTTTGTGTGTAATGGAAATTCCTTGCAGTTGAGGTACAGGGGTGCTCACCTGGACTTTCAGTAATAAAAATAGTAGATTCAGGTATATTTTAAATATAAATTATATTGGACAATTAAAATAAATAGAAACATAGATTAGTTAACCATTTTGACTTAGATATAAGAAATGAATTTAACACCAAATCAATCTTAAAATCCCCATACATACTTAGTAAAAGCTAAACTGAGCTCAAAAGGATATTTGAGAAAGTTCTTAGTAAATCCAATCTAAGATAAGAACATTGTTGGGATTTTTGCCCATATTCCCAGCCTGCTAGATTACCTGGTGTCGCTAGGGGAAAATTTCTTAAGGCGAAGTGAATTGGAAATTAGTTGGCCCAAGTTTTGGAGGAACTACGTTTGGGGAATTTTATGATATTCACCTGGTTGTATCCGTTGGGGATTGGCCAAGATGAATACCTAATATCTCATTGGGTGGAGTGGCTGACGAAATAGGAGCATCTGATAGTGATTAACTATCAGGTGTACCAATTGGGATCAGTTGGGTTTCATCACTGACTGATTGGGAATGAATAGTGAGTTGCAAGGTGGGTGATGCCGCCTGCAACTAGTGAATTGATAGGTTGGTGAAGTGACCTGCCATAATGGTTAAAAAGTCTCATTACCTAAGCAGGTCACTAGCCAATTATGGTTGGTTTTCTTGATTGAGAGGAAAACGTTAGGAACACATTTTCTGACTCTTTCCATTTGAGGTCTCAAGGATGTCCAATGATAGGATTCTAGGCCAGGATAGGGAAGACTATCACTGCTGAGATGAGGATGGGTGATTCAATAGCAACAGCTGCAGTTTTATTGAAGAGGTGTCAACTGATGGTTAGGCGGCTGAATTTCCTACTATATAAGTCCCTAGGATTCACTCTAATAAAAAACATATTAAAAACCATTATTTAGTAAAACATTATTATTAGTATTATTAGTATTAGTAATATTGTCAATTTGGTGTATAGTAAGAATATCAGCTTTCATTGTGACGTTCCATCTCAAGGATATTATTGTAGAAGGCAATAATTGGAAGACTCTCAGAAGAGAAGAGTAGAGATCTGAGCGGGGATCTAGAGATGAAGGGAACCACAATCAGGGATAGCTGCCGACTGTGTGTTGGACTGAAAGAGACTGTCATCAGGAGCTCTTGACAAAGATCAGGTGGACAGTAATATAGGGAATGAACCCCTATGAGTACAAACTATAGAGTTTTAATTGGAAGTACTGGCCAAAGCGTTGGGCCTAATAATAGTTCAAACTCAACTATAGATAATAGTCTCCATACTATTATTGGATAATAAATTCTATACAACGTGAAGTACAAAAGTAAATTGAACCTGTGCAGTAAAAAGGTTACTGGGTTGACAACCAACAATCAATCCTTAAGTGAATTTTTTACAAGTTGGTGCTCACTACAGGGATAGTTGAGTAAAGAATCTATTAATAATGTCATATAAAGAAGAAATGTGCAAGTTGTGGACTGAAATCGCCACAGTGAATCAGAATACCTTAAACTCAGCGGACCATCAGGAGTTTACAGCCTTGGAAGAGCGAGTCATTAAGGTGGAGGAAGGAGTAGAAAATGTAGCCAACTTTGGGAACGAGTTACTCAGCAAAGTAACCTAGTTATAGAAGAAAGAAGGTGACCTCGTTCAAGAGGTCCTATTCCTGAAAATGGAGTGAGAAGTGGACCGCGTTCATTTAAGAAAGTTTGGTGCAGATATTGAGAAAGTGATAAAAGAAGTAGGGGATTTGAAAGCCCACAGATGTGCATGTGAGCCTGATATGACCAGCGATGCTGAAGAGAGAAGTCCTCATACAATACTTGGGAAGTTGAATACCCTAAGAAATATGCCACCCACCTTTAATGCCATTTTGGAGATGACGCCCAAAGTCACTCCACAAGTTAGCTGAGTAGTCAAACCGAGAGAATTGGCCTGAAATGATTCAGAGGAATTTAGAGCAACACTGAAATTGCCAACATTCCATTGGGATAACGCCCCAGCATTTTTCTGACTGTTTGACATGACTATGAATGGATACAGGGATTGTCAAAAGGCGTTGATGGTTATGAACTGCTTGGAATCTGACTGCCAGAACATAGTGTTACCCCACTTGGAGGGGGACAGCTGGTCATATGCTGAGGCTAAGGCAGCTATAATGAAGGAGTTCAGGAGTCCAACCTGCATGTCAAAACACAATCAAGAATTTATGGGAATTCAATTCCATAAAGATAAGTCTCTTGTTAGCTTTGCAGATTGATTTCACCAGGAGTCGCAGATCCTGGCTGGAGCAAAAGTGTTAGATGACTTTGATGCAAGAATCGCTTTGCAAGCAGCACTTTGGCCCTATCGCAATTTGCATTAAATGATGTCTTCTGTATTTGTTATGTAGATAACTACCTTGCAAATGATAGTCAACCTGAAGATTTTGGGAGCGACGTTCAATGCCCCAAATAGAAGCCTCAAGTATAATCTGGTCTGAAATCCAAATCCCACAAAGGGAAGCAAAGGAGAAAAAGAGGCTACTAACTGAACTGTGCCAGAAAATAAGCCAAAAGAAATTCAGATGGTTAAACAAGAACGAGAAGGTCTGCTTTCAGTGTGGTGGGAAAGGACATTTCGCTGCACACTGCAAAAAGCTGAAGGATCAAATTAACGTGGTCCAGGCCAAGGAGACAGCAGCCACCAAAAATTCGGGAAAAGGACCCACAGCCTAGATGGGGAACAATCCAGAGCTGTTGGGAACCTGTTCTACCAATATCATGAATGAAGAGATAGACATTAGTGATCTGTTCATAGATGACAAGCAGGATCAGCTATACCAAGTGGTCAACATATATGTAAATGCCGTGACCAGAGCTGGGGCAAAGAAGATCTTCCCTGAGATAATTCAGGAAGTTGCCCAGCCGTACACCTGACAATTGGTGGAGAAGATTCAGACTGCTGAGAATCCTTATGAGTCAGCAGACATTCATTTAGATGAGGCCAATATGTTGATCCCCCTTGGCGTGATAAAGGAATCAATTCCTGAATTATTGGCGCAGATTATTCATACCCTAGATTTGGCTAATTACGCCACCATTCACTCAGTAAACACTATACTACATTACTCCAAGTGTACATATATAGATATTCAAGTGAATTGAGTGAGGGTGATGGTGATAGTCAACAGCAGAGCGCCCATCAATATTGTGTCGACCAAGCTGGTGAAGAGAATGAAGATCTCTCCATACTTGGAACACAAGAAATAATATGGAACAGCTGGGCCAAACACCACCATTTCCTGTGGAGCGTATAGTGCGCTGCCACTACAATTCAGGTCGTTGGTGGTATCCATGCCAGCGATAGTTTTGGCAAAACAAAACTATGATATCCTGATCAGAACGGAGTTTCTGCGGAAGTATGGAATTAAATGTAACTTTGAGGATAATATGTTGACCATCCTGGGTCAGATGTTACCATTGGTATACCAGAAGGATGGTGAAGTTCCGTTGAATTGAAACAACTTCATTAATCTTATATACAATGACAGCATTGTAACAATTTAATACCAATTAGTTGGTAGGAAGTGATGGGAGATGCTGGCGGAAATCCTAGAAAACTGGGAAATTTCATTAAGGATCAAGAAGGAAAGGACCATACCAGCTGGATCGCAGATAATAGTCAACACAGGGTTGACTTTAGAGATTCTAGAGCTGTTGTATGGAGAAGTCAAAAGCCCCTGGAAGAAGTCCAGAGTGGAGTCATGGGTGGCTCCTGGGATAATAATGCTGGGCCATGGTGAAATATGAGTTCTCTTGGCAAATTTGAGCAAAAAACTGATGAAGATCAAGAGGAATATAATTATTGCATTTATTCATTTGATCCTGATGGCAGAATTGAGACGATTCCACAATTTTGGGTCTCTTGATGAAATGGGATTACCAGCAAGGGTGGCTGAAAGCATCAACCTATTGGTTTATAGGAGCAGCTTGCTGATCTGCTGGAAGGGCAGAAGGAGGAGGTGCTCAAATTATTTGAGAAATATCGGGAAGTGTTTGCTTAGGATGACCACAATTTGGGATGTGCACGAGATGTAATTTACAAGGTCAACACTGGGGAAAATCTACCAATAAGGATGAGACCAATCCAAAGATTGAAAGCTGCTGAAGCAGTAGTGGAGGATGAGATCAGCAAACTAAAAAAAATGGGCTTCTAGCTCCATCATCAAGTCCCTGGGCAGGCAAATTCTGATCGTGAAGAAGAAGGATGGATTAAATTGGGTGGTGATTGACTATCAGAGGCTGAATAAAATTATGAAGAAGGATCTGTATCCCCTACTGAGGATTGATGATGTGCTGGATCAATTAGGAGAAGTGAAGTATTTCTCCGCGATGGACCTAATCTCAGGATACTGGCAGATTGACTTGCCAGAAGAATACCAAGAAAAATGTGCAATTATTACCGCGCAGGGGTTATACCAGCTGATGAGGATGCCCCAGGGTCTTTGCAATGCACCCACGACGTTCCAGAAGGCCATGGATGCGATATTAAGTGACCTGAAGTTGTCATGCGTCCTGGTATATCTGGATAATATTAATGTGTTTAGTAGAACGTTTACTGATCACCTGCACCACTTGGAAGAAGTATTTAAGTGACTGTCCACAGCTAACCTGAAGATCAAGCCAAGAAATTGCCACTTCTTCAATAAAGAGTTGGAATACCTGGGATTTGTGATCAACTCAAGTGGATTACAGCCTCAAACCCAGAAGATAGCAGCTATAGAGTGTATGGCTGTGCCAAAGAGTTTCTGAGACATCCAAGTATTCTTTGGGATGGTCAGATACTATAGAAGATTTATTTGGGACTTCACCCAAATAGCTGTGCCTTTATTTCATTTATTAAAGGATCCAAAAAAAGGATTTGTATGGAATGAAGAGGCCCAGGACTCCTTTGATGAGTTATGTTAGTATTTGATAAATTCTCCAATTCTAAAATATCTGAATTTTATTTGGGAGTTTTATTCAAACTGATGCTTTGTTGATGGCGATTGGCGCCATACTGAGCCAAGTAGATGAACTTGGGGATGAGCATCCAGTGGCATATGTGAGCTGGACACTCTTAGCCGCTGAGAGGAACTACACCGTGACTGAGCGTGAATGCCTTGCAGTCATTTATGCATGTAAGCAGTTTTGGGTGTATGTCCACAGAACGCACTTTAAGGTGGTGAAGGACACTCTTTGCTGCATTGTCTGCACAATCTATGAGAACTGGAAGGATGACTGGCCCAATGGGCACTTAAGCTTAAGGCTTACAATTATGAGATAGTCCACCAAGTGGGGGCTTCTCACCAGAATGTGGATGGCTTATCGCAGTTACCAATGGTCCAGCTGGTATACCCGCAAGTGGATGAGCTATTTCAGAGAATGGTCAAAGGAAGAATTGAGGACAATCCTTGAGAAATCCAAGGTGCACTTCAAAAAGTGATGGAAAAAACTGAGACTATGGATGGACAAGTATTCAAGATGATCAATGGGAAGCGGCTATTATTCCCAAAACTGTTGGAAAAAGCAGCAATAGTACAAGCAGTTCACAAGGTTGTCAGTTATGGAGGCCTGAGAAAAACAACTGACCATATTTGCCAGTATTATTATTTGAATCGATTAAATACAATGTTGTGGATCATCTGGCTTGTTGCGTGGAGTACCAGATGCATAAACCACACAAGAATACAACTGGATATCAACTGGTCCAACCTGGATTTTCCTGGCACACGGTGTCCATTGATGTGATGGGACCACTGGCAATGAGCACAGGGGGAGTCAAGTACATCATAGTAGCCATTGACCATCTGATGAGATGGGTTGAAACAAAAGCCCTAACCAGAGTTGATGCTGCCAGTACTGCGAGATTCATCCTGGATCAAGTAGTATACTAGCATGGATGCCTGCAAGTCCTATTGAGCATTAATGGGACGCTGGCCACAACACTGAGGAAACTAGTCACAGTGAAAACTTCCATGTGGGGAATGTACCTGAGTTTGGTGACATTCACCTCCAACATTAGTCATCATATGGCAACAGAAAAGATGCCATTTGAATTACTATATGGGAGGAAGGCCGCGTTGCCACCAATATAATATTTGGTAGTAGAACCTACGTTGGGGATGAGTACTGAGCAGTACTTGAACCAACTGATGAGTATCCTGATTGATATGCAATTGCAAGCATTCAATACAACACTGAAGAAAAGGATACGAGCAAAATTGACAGGTAATAAGAACTGACCAGCTTTAATAGAATATCAAATAGGAGAAAGAGTTGCCTATTGCGATATGCATGGTTTCAGATGAAGAAACAAATTGGATGCATTGTGGTCAGGTCCATTTGAAGTAATCCCCAAGATGGCGACCAATGCTTACTCCGTCAAGGATCTCTTGTATGGAAGAGTTGTAAATTGAGTCCACGCTAAGTATCTAAAGCATTGGATTGAAGAAAAAAATAAAAGAGTTCCTGAAGGACTGATGAACCATTAAGTTGGTCATGTCCTGATGATTAGATCAAGTCCAAAAAAAGGACATCTGAACCATAATAAACTGGTAGGTTTAAGTACTCAGGATCCAGTTTGGGGGAAAAGATGGACTCTGAACCAAAACAAGGTTAAGCCCCATAGAAAAAAAGAATAAAGATAAAAAATTGATAAAAGATATTGAAAAAAGATTTTAAAATGCATAGATAAAAAAAGCCAATATATTTTTATAATTTTTATTTTTATTGATCATCCTCAGTATGGGAATAATTTCGCCTATGTTGCCTCTTGGGGGAGGGAGGATGGATCACAGTAGGAAGAAACAGCCCATCAAAATTGATATGCAATTGAACACTTGTGAGGGAAAGACCTACATGAAACTATGTTCATTGAGTGGATGCTGAGCCCTGAGAAAATGTGACTAGGGGAAGGGAAATTGAAATGTCAGAAGATGCCAATTGTGAAACCCTGGAGCAGGGAGGAAAACAGCAATAGAGAAAGAGGCAATTGGCGAATAACCTTGAGTAATCCCAATAAGGCACTGGAGCCAGAAGATTTGTCTTGAGCGCCTGCCAATGGACTTCATTGAGGACACTGGACATGTGAGCCAGCAGCAAAGAAGGAATACTTGATGGGGGTTGTTGAATCATGCCCCCAATTAATGCCACCAATGGAAGATAGTGATGGGAAGCTCTGGGAAGAGGTAGTTGTGAGAGAGCGGATTGCATCATGCAAATGATGAATACAGGCTTCATGGAAGCTAAAGCTGAATGACTGGTGGAAGCCAGGCAAGGCTGGAAGCTTCGTTGACCAACTTTGAAGAGCTTGGCCAGCAAAGCAAAGAGCATAAGTGGCAGTATTCCAATCCAGAAGGTTGTCCAGATCAGAGGGATTCAGCACTAATGTCAAAGCCTCGGTGACTTGGGCTCAGAGTTCAACATAGGGGAGTTCAAAGTGTATGATGTTCCCAATTGAGAGCTCAGAAACCAGTACAGCGGGTTTGTAGAATTAACCAAGTCAGAAGAGGAACTCAGGGAGCAAGTCCAACCCAGCCAAGAACAAACAATCCAGAGCGACTGGCATGATCTCTGGAGCATCAACAATGATGTTCAGAGTATCAGCGAATGGAGCTGAATCCAGGAGGGTTTTGAAGTCCAACTCGGGAATCGACTGCAAAGGAAGAGTTGGCTGAGAGTTGTTCAAAATGATGGCCAGCCTGGTTTTGGAGAGATTAGTTACCATTTCTGGTAATTCAATGAAAGGACTAGCCACTTGTGCCAGACTAGGCATATGAGTCCTAGAAGGACCATAGAAGAGGTTCTGTCAAGCATCCCAACTCATCTGCTGGAAGAGATGGAGGTCTGGATCAGACAGACTGTTGGGGAGCTGCTGGTAGCGAGATTCTGAATTCAACATATGAGCTGGATGAGAGAGGGGATGTCAAACTTATATAGAAGTTGACATTATGCACTCTATAATCCATTAAGCTCCAATTTTGGGGAAATTAATCTCAAAATTAATAAGATAAGCTTTCTGAGGAAAGAATTAAGTATGACTTACAGCCAAGAGGTTATGAACAAAATAACAAGGGCAAATAGAAGTAAGTATTCTTAATCAAGCTGCAAAACAAATATTGATGGCAAGATTCTCCTGTCTAGGATGAGGAGAGAATCAGGAATTTAAGGATGCTGGACCAAGAATCCTGAATATGGCAGCAGGTCATATACCTTGATGGGGGAAAACAGGATCCTGGAACTAATATCATCATGAGTAAATCAATCAACCCAGCATGACAGGTCATGGGGACCATGCTTTGAGAAGGCAGTAGCGAGGAGGAAGAGGAAAAATGCCACATGCTGAAGGTCATCCTGAGCAGCATTGAGTATTGACAAGTGTACTCCACTTAAACCAATAAAGTATTTGACCAGGTGTCTGAAGTGATATTCTCATGCCCCAGTCCTTTTCTCACTGAAAATCTAGGCAAAGGGGGGATGTGTTAGGATTTTTCCCATATTCCCAGCCTGCTAGATTATCTGGTGTCACTAGGGAAAAACTCTCTAAGGTGAAGTGAATCAAAAATTGGTTAGCCTGAGTTTTAGAGGAACTACATTTGGGGGATTTTGGGATATTCACCTGGTTATATCTATCAGGGATTGATCTGGATGAATACCTAATATCTCATTGGGTGGAGTGGCCAATGAAATAGGGATATCTGATAGTGATTAACTATCAGGTGTACTGATTGGGATCAGTCAGGTTTTATCACTGACTGATTGGGAAGGAATAGCAAGTTATGAGGTGGGTGATGCCATCTGCAACTAGTAAATTAATTGGTTGGTGAAGTGACCTGCTATAATAGGTAAAAAGTCCCATTACCTAAGCAGGTCACTAGCAAATTATGGTTGGTTCACTTGGATCAAGAGAAAAACAGTAAGAAACACATTTTCTGACTCTTTCCATTTGAGGTCTTAAGGATATCCAATGATAGAATCCTAGCCAGGATAGGGATGACTATCACTGCTGAGATGAGGATGGGTGATTCAATAGCAACAGCTGCAGTTTTATTGAAGAGGTGTTAACTGAGGGTTAGATGGCTGAATCCCCTACTATATAATTCCCTAGGATTCACTCTAATAAAAAACATATTAAAAACCATTATTTAGTAAAATATTATTATTAGTATTATTAATATTAGTAATATTGTCAATTTGGCGTATAGTAAGAATATTAGCTTTCATTGTGATATTCTATCTCAAGGATATTATTGCAGAAGGCAATAATTGGAAGACTCTCAGAAGAGAAGAGTAGAGATCTGAGTGGGGATCTAGAGATGAAGGGAACCACAATCAGGGATAGCTGCCGACTGTGTGTTGGGCTGAAAGAGACTGTCATCAGGAGCTCTTGATGAAGATCAGGTGGACAGTAATATAGGGAATGAATCCCTATGAGTACAAATTATAGAGTATTTAATTGGAAGTACTGGCCAAAGTGTTGGGCCTAATAATAGTTCAAACTCAACTACAGATAATAGTCTCTATATTATTATCAGATAATACACTCTATACAATATGAAGTGCATAAGGAAATTGAACCTGTGCAGTAAAAAGGTTACTGGGTTGACAACCGATTATCAATCCTCAAGTAAATTTTTACAAACTTCTTAAAGCCAATTTAACTCAACCTGTATAAACTAATACCTAGATATATAAATGTCAGTAGCATTATTTGAGAGCTTATTTATTACAGGATCATTACCTTTACTCTCTTTACTCTATAATAAGAAGCCTATCAAGACTTATAATTTGTTTTTTTTAATTTGAATTTGTTGTAAAGATCTTTTAATTTATTGTAAACTTTTTTCTTCACTATTTTAGAATTTATCACATGTTATGTTTAAATGACATTGCCTTTGGTACTCTTAGTTATTCTTTAATTAATTGTAATTACTAGCTGATTTGTAGCTTTATTATGTTCAATTGAACAATAGATATTTCAGCTAACTACTACATTAAGACTAAGTTTGACAGCTCTCTATGAGGCTAGCATACTAAACTAAAGGCTTATCTATCTGAAGGTATGCAGAAAAATGTTAAGAACTATTGCCTGATTAAAAAAATAAATCATTTTTGCCCAAAGAATTATCTAGTTAAGATTATCTAGGCTTCAAATTAGGTTAAAAGTTAATTTGATAACCTGTTACAATTCTAAAACTGCTGCTTTTTAGTAGATTACGTCCTAAGTTACCACATTTTGTAAATAAAATGTAACCTTACAAATAAGACTAAATTGCTTTGCTTAAAGTATAATTTTACTTCTTACATTTGGTACATAGTCCTCTAGTTCAAATTTTACTTAGCAATGCTTTTAAAGTTTGATGTAGATACTTTCAGAGTTGGCTTTACTTAATTGATCATATGTAAAACTGTATAAATTAAATTTGCAATGTCATCTTAGGCAATAGGATATCATAAAACACTCTTAGATGTCTTTGTTATTTAGGCTAAAGTACTTACCCATGGCAAAGTGTAAGAGAGTAACTATGCTACAAGTTAAATCTCACACAAGGTAGCCTATGATAAAGATAAGGAAGAAGCTTTTTACACAAACATAAGAAATTGTAGTATTTTTGGAGCCCATTCTCTAATTTATGTAAAAGCACAATTATGTTAAGGTAGTTATTAGATTAGCTAATAACTTTATCTTGGAAATCTAGGCAGTTTATTAGCGAGCAGTAATTTATCATTGCTTAGACTATGATTTGTCATTTGTTAAATTGTAATGAATATCTATGTTACTTTTACCTCAAAAAACGTGGGTTATGAGTAATATTGAATAAACTAATTTTAAAGGTGCAATATAATGCTAAAGGTGCGTATATTCATGCAGCTCAACAGCGTAAAAGGTACGATTATATAAAAAGTGGGTTTAATTTTAATTATTTGATGCTAAAGTTATTTACTCACCAGAAGAGAATCAACCGGCTTTAAAATTGATAAACGATAACATTTGGTCAATGAGATAAGTTGTTTAAAGCATTTAACGGTTTAATTTAAACTAGACTTTTAACCTATTGTCCAAGTACGATACCTTAAAGGTAGCCAAACGCATTTTATTTTGACTGAAAAGTTACATATGTTAAAAGAGTAAGCAAAAATTTATCAAGAGCAGAAACATTTGCCGCCTTGAATCAAATAACTGCCCGTTATACTTTAACCGACACGAGCTTGCGCATGTATGTCAGTTGTCACGCTACCTAGAATAACGGTTAAAGTATCGTTTGGATAAATTGCAAAAAAACACTTTATCACCATGAAGAAATAACCTTTTCATACCTACAACCGCTTGTGAGTTGAGTTTGGACCCCAGCAAAAGAAATTATCGAAAGCCACAGGCTCCTCATGGGACATAAACGTAGCCAAACAAGGTTCAACTTGCTCTAAACGTTGTGGTTTTGTATGGATATCATAATAATTGAGTTGCGGCAAAAATTGTTTAGTCGCAATTTTATAGCGAGTGAAAATCTTATAGTCAGGTGCAAAAGCTAGAAGGATAAAAATTTTATCAATAAGATTCAATTTAATTGTACAAGTTATTAAAAAATTGACATTAAAAGAGTGTAGCTAAAAAGTATAAGAAAAATATAAGTGAAAGCTACCTCAAAAGCTAACGTTAAGCATAAATGAACTAAAATTTGAAAATTATGGAACATATTTTTATTAAAAATGCAAAGCTCTTTAAAAGCTTTATGCTCAAGTGAGAGCTGGAAAATTCTTTGTAGTCAAGAAAAGAACTGTTTAGTAGAGAAGAAATAGGAACCTTTAAGCTGAAATTTTGTGCTATTAAAATAGGACGGGAAGCTAATGCAAAGATCTACGTACAAGTTCTAGTTTAGTAAATCTAAGGCTTCCGGTATTCAGTCAGCACGGGATATATTGACTCAAAAGCTTGATAAATCTCTTCGCGAACCTGTAGTGAACGTAAGAATTAAAAAGCAAAAATGTTACTTTTGCCCCCGTGAGAACAATTTTTCCGGAAACAAAAAACGAGAAGCACAATCTTCGGTTTAACCATTCGGTAAATAAGGCCAGGAAATAATTCAGGTTCATAGCTGGAGAAATGACCGTGGCCATAAGCCAGACCTTCGAGTCGAATAGGAAACTTGACGTCGCAAGATCCAACTATGTTTTGAATCTTAAAATCGGTAAACTTCGCCTGAAAGCCAAGCTTTTGAACAATGCGAGCATATTTCCTGGAGGCCAATCTCGAATCATCCTCAGATTTGGCACCAGTAACCACCATTTTACCCGAGCTGAATATAAGTGCAGTAGTTTTGGGCTCTCGGATGCGCATGATTACAGCGGCGAACCGCTATTTTAAAGTATATGAGCACCAAAAAAGTATAATACCTTTGGGTTATACTCGGCATTACGAGCATGTAAAGCAATAGTCTTTAAATCTAAACGACAATCTAGATTTACAGTTGCAACGATATTTCTTTGCGATGAGCAATGTAACCTTAACAAAGGCTTACTGTAGAGTGGGGAGAATACCAGTAGGACCTCCCTGCTCTGCAGCAGGAGTTGCAACTGTGACATTGGCAGGAGTAGGTGGTTGATTTGCTGGGGTAGCAAGGTTTGAATAAGGGTTTGGTGTTGGGTTAGCTGAGTAAGGACTTGGAGTAGCACCAGGGTAGTTGGGAGTGCCAACAGCTCCCGTATTTCCAAAGGGAGAAAAATAAGGTGCTGCAGGAGAAGGTGCGTCAAACTGTCTGGACATGGTTAACTATTTTCACGGCAAGAGCTACTTTATGCAGTAGAGTTTTTAGTAAAGTCATCCAAGAACAAAGTAATAAAAGCAAACTGTCAAAAAATCATAAGAGTTAGAAAATAATTTCTTGTAAAAAGTTAGCCAATAAACCTTAATATCAGTAACCAAGAAATATGCAATGCAAACCTATAAAACATACTTTGTATTTGGTAGGCTTCACGGACAAGACGTGCGCGGAGTTGGCTCAAGAGAAGGAAAAGGTATTTATACTTTTACAAGCGTTCTAGTGAGGGACAGATGCTTTATACCTATCGTTACAGCTCAGTTGAGTAACAGTTCCTTTAGATTTTTATCCAATTATCTTATCGGTTTCTAAATTCATCCAATGGCTCCAGTTAGCAAATCCGCCATTGCAATCATTGTTTATTATTGGTTAATCGGATGATAGGCATGAACTGCTCTGACGGCTAATGCATCTAATGATTAGTTCGGAAACTTAAGGTTGACCTTTCATCTATATATATATAAAAATGAATGTCTGTCTGTGTCTGTCTGTGTGTATGTATGTCCCGAATGCATTCCTATACCATTCATCCAATTGTGATGAAACTTTGGTGAGTTGTTGTGTGCATGCCTAAGAAGGTTTATGAATTTTAAAAAATATTATTTTAATAGTAAAATAAAAAGTTTTTATGTAACAAGTGAAAATCCTATATATACCTCGATGGTATTCGCTATATTGTTACAGCTGAGCAGTTTGATATTCAGCTGATTTGATATTTTAAATGGTTAAGTGGTTAGTGGTCATTCGGGTATTTAACAAGTTTATCTAAATCAAAAACTTTGAATCAAAAGTCCAATTGATTTTAAAAATACCTCCTCTAGCATAATCGGCTCAGCTTTTGGCTCCAAACTTCAACTCTATAAAAGGTCAGTTCAAATTCTGGCGTAATCTATATATATAAAAGCAAATGTGTATGTGTGTGTGCGCGATGCCCAGCCAAAAATAGAGCATGTAGAGCTCTGAAAATTTGGCTATAGGTGGACGGGAGGAGGGCGTGTGCACCTTGAAGCCCGATTTTTAATTTTCATAGTAAAATAAAAAGTTTTATATGTAATAAGTGAAAGTTTTATATGTTTTTAATGGAAATCAGTATATTGTTACGGCCGAGAAGTTTGATATTCGGTTGATTCGGTAGTTTAAATGGTTTTGTCGAGCGGTTGGTGGGTTTGTGTTGATTAATAAGCTTAACGGTTTAAATAAAGTTAATGATTGGTTGATTTAATAAAGTTGATTGGTTTTGGTAAGTAGTTGTGATTTTGGTTGTTTCGATACATTTAGTTTTGCTTTACGAAGCGGTTGGTGATTGGTTGATTTTTAATCTAATGGTTTTAGCTAAGTGGTTTGGTTTAGTTAACTCGATAGGTTTAATTGGGTATGGCTAAATGGTTGGTAAATTTATATTTAAATTTTAAATTTTATTCGAGGTGGGCCGACCTGGGGACGGTACCGCACCGATTAGGGAAGCGAAGAAAATGGGAAAGGAGGATAAAACCCGGAAAACCTCCATGCGCGGCGTATGATAGGCCAGGAACTCCATGGACCGCCTTTGCTATTCGCTATCTCGGTTCGGGGCATTAGCGCGCAAAACCAACACAGTCAAAATCGTCCCCTACCCAAAGTCCATTACCGGGATCGAACTCGGGAGGCGGTGGTAGAGGGTCCATACTCTACCACTGGGGTATCCTCCCTCAAGAATCAGTATGTTAATTTGTTTATATAGATGCATTATCTCGAGCAAATAGCCAAAAATCACCAAACTTGGCACAAGTATTCTATTAAGGTTGGGAACGGAATGCTAATATGTAATTGTTTAATATAATCATATAAATTTAAACATCAGTTCTATAAGATCTAGAACGTATATTTCTAATGGTAATTATATAGCAATTTGGCTGTGTATTTTCATATTCATTTAATTCAATAGTTTCATAGGCTTTGATATTTAGTTGGTAGTTTTTGGCTGGTTTGTAAGTTCAATAATTGGTTTTTGCTGAGTAGTGGTTTATTTTTTGGTTGATTCGATAGGCTCAATAGTTTCAGGTAAGTTATTGATAAGTTAATTTGGCATGCTTAATTAATTTAGACTAAGTGGTTGGAGATTGGAATATTTAATAGTTTTAACAGTTTCTGAACTTATTGATAGCTATCTATCAAAATAAAATCTAAAATAATTTAAAATCATCTGGTAATTTATAAACACCATAGCGAAGCATGGGCATTCCACTAGTAAAATCCAAAGTACACTCTCATAATGAATCGATGGTTTAATTGGGGTTAGCAGGGTGGTTGGTGGTTATCTATCTATTATATAGTTCATATATAAAATCTAAACTGATATCTTGAATTCGTAAGTTAAACAGTTTTAGCCAAGTAGTTGGTGATTTACTTAATCCTTGGAACTAACAGATGGTGGCTTGAATTGAGATTTCCTCGAATCTCAACAATAGTACTCTAACTAGGCACAGGCAATTTTGCTAGCTTGATAGAATACAATGAAAGGTACAGAGGGTAATTTGTTTTGTCAACAACTAGTAAAGTTTATACCAGAGGTATTTAAATATCTAATGATTTGTTATTTTTACTATATCAATTCAAGCTAATTCAGAGTTATATTTAGATAAGCTTATATTTTAATTTCTTAGTGCTAGTTAATCTTGTTCAAATTATCTGCGATTAAAGTTGCTCTCCTATTTATTTTTACCATTTTACTGCTAATCATTTCCTTTTGTTTCAGAGTTAGGTTTAGTTAAGCTTATACTTTAGTTTCTAGTGTTTGTTCATTCTCGATCACATAATTTTGATCCAGTGTTTAAAGTGCTTTCTATTTTTTACTATTTTAAAGATTATTAATTCACTTTGCTTCAGAGTTTAGTTTAGGTATTGTTTTTATAGTATTCACTGTATCAGCGATCTAGTGCTCTACTACCCTACATGGGGCTCTAGTACTTAAGAATACCCAACAAAGGTGTATTATTTACTGACACGTCATATCACATTGGGCTTATTTTAGATTTAATAGGCTACATCAATTGATCTGGATCACATTGGGTTTGCAAGTATAAGCTTTAATTCACGTTGTGTATTCTGATTATGGTTAATATCTATAGTATGCTTTATACCTTCATGCTGATATTATTTGTTTATATTTTTTGTAGTTTTTGCTTTATTTATTATGTTTTTACCTTATAACTCATTTTTCTAAACCTTTTATTCATTTTTATGTTATATAAGTCTTAAGCTGTAGACTTTAAACTCCTATTTAGTCAGAAAGAGATTTTTTCAGCAAGTTTCTATTTTTAGTCATTAAGTATATTGTCAACTTTAACAAAAGATGGTATTTTTATAATTCTTTTAGCTTTTAAACAATAGACATGTATTGCTTTATCTTTTTATAGGATTTTATAATACCATATATGTTATGTTGCCAAGCTAAAATAAGTTTACATATCACCATACCTTTTTTCATATATAACAATAAGAATATCTCTTATCATATTAGTATTGTACTGACTAACTCTTTATGCCCCAATAAACTTATTGTCTATTCTCCAGATAAATGTAATACCATTAGTAATTATTTATATATTATGAATTCTATTTCAGTTTGCATATTTAATTGCTTTTTAATACTAAATATCATTATTTACCAATAAGTGGGATATTTAAGTATAGTTATTTTAAGTTTCTATATAATCAAAGATATGTAATAAATATATTAAAAGCTTATCTTATATCCTTATTAATATTTTAAATAGACTTTAAGCTTAGGAAATATTAGAAATATATACTTCAGAACAAGCTGCTCAAATTATCAAGCTCTATATTGAAACCAAAGCTTTAAAAGGATGCAAAGTGCCTTTCAAAAACTTTTCAAACAATTCAAATTTCAAGCGGTGAGTTGATCTCTACAATTTTAAATCCTTTATAAATGGAACAATCACTAATCTTCAGCCAATTATTGATTATACTAAATCTAAGGATATAAATAAACCTATCCTTAGAGAACAACCTCCTTGCAATGCAAAGCAAGGACTTCCCTCAATTGCTACTAAGAAGCCAAGGAAAAGCTCAAAAATAATACTATAGAAGAACAATCCTTGCTATCTTCTAGGGTTTTAAAGCTTAATTACAAAATTTTAGATCTTGAAAAAAGATCATATTTTATGATGAGGCTTACTGCCTACTTTATGGCAGGCAAAGCAAGCCTTTATCTAAAGTAGTACTAAATTATTACTTATAATTATTAGAAATCAGGTATATCTGCAGTGGTAATACTTTCAGAGAAGGTGCCTATAGCCTATACCCTATTGTTGATAAAAGAGGAGCCCCAACAAGCTTGACAACCAAGATATACTCATCAATAATAGAGGATGGTTTTGTTAGAAACCTTGTAATATATATTATAAATATAGATTGTACATACAATTATATATAAATATGCATGCCTTGCTTTTCTTGCAGTAGTATATGAAAATTTTTTAATATAATTATTTAGAAAAAAATCATATTTCATTTTTAGTGTAGGTTTTTTGTTTGATTTTTCTTTTTTTGCTTTATAGTTTTTACTTCATATTTTTAACTTTGTTAAATTCTTTCTTTAAGAAAAGCAAGTCAAAAAATTATTTCTTATATTTTATTAGTTTAATACTAGCCAATTTTCTCAGTCTTGCTTGAGTTTATAATTTACCTGATGATTTTAATCAATTGTTTTAGTTTTTAACCAACTTTAAAAAGGAGAAGGTTCTCAATTTAACCTGTATATATTTAAATTTTTTCTATTTGTTTGTGCATAACTCTGAAACTACTGGATCAATTTAGATGATCTTCCTTTAAAAAAAAGGATGCTTCAACTTAGATCCCATTTTACTTTTGTAAGGGTTGGTCCAGTATCTGACCACCAATTAGCATGTATATTAAAATGAACCAGAAGCAATGAATTTCAATTGTGAGACTGATACATTGCTAGATAAACTTAATTCTGGCATTAGTAAAGTGATAGCTTTAAATTAACTTTTGATATGATATACAGGGGTTTACAAGTCAATTTGCATTCATTATGGTCAATTTTGCATCCATTACAGGCAATTCATAAATTTTTCATTGATTTTTGCATCTTTATATATTAAAAAATATAAAATATATGAATTGTCCTTTAATTGATGCAAAATTGACTGTAACAGGTATGAATTTGACTGTAATGGATGTGAACTGGCTCATATTAATATAGAATTGATTCTAAATGATGTGAATTGGCCTGTATTGAATGCAAAATTGACCGTGATGAATGCAAATTAGCCAGTAAACCCCTGTATGTCATATGGCTGAAGGTATGTTCAAAATCCAAGCAAGTATGAAATCATAGCACAATGAGCTTACATCATTATAGATGCCTATTGTTTTTGCATAATTTAACTAATATAATCTACTAAATTTGATAAAATGATTTATTGTAGATGGCAAACAGTAAATTTGCATATATCAACCAATAAAATTAACTAAATTTAATAGAGTGAATCATTAATATATTTGTTTATGAGATGCTATAGATAATATATACAATAATTTTTTATTTTTAAATAGAAATAGTAAGGTTTTAAAAAGTGATATAGGGAGAGAGGTTTTTTATATAAAATTAGATAAAAAAATAACTTTTTAAAATGAATTTAATTTGTTTAAAAAATGTTTTTTGGAAAAAAAGAACTAGTTTCAATATTTTTTTTAAAAAGAACTGGCTTCAATTTTTTAGAAAAAGAGAACCTTTTTAAAAAAGCTCTGAAAGTTTAAAAAAATTGAGAAATTATGAATACTCAATAAAACTCTTTTTGAAGCCTGTGCTATATTTTAAACTAACTTACAATAAGCATTTCTAATATATATACTCAACTTTGTATATTCTAGGTTTCTTATAGTTTATACTTGGACCTAATCTAATATAAACTTTAATTTGTATTTGTGGGCAACATTTATAGGTCAATTTATAAGATGGCACCAACTTTAAAAAGAGTTTTTATTGAGTATTTATAATTTATTGATTAATTTATACTTTTTAGCCTTTTTTAAGGAGATTATTCTCCCTAAAAAGCTTTATATTGGTAGATGGCCATCAAAAAGTTTAAATATTAAACCATCTAATTAAGTAAACTTCAACCACTTAGCAAAATCATTCACCTATTTATTAACAAAAAATTACCAACCACTTTGCCAAAACCAATTGAACCTATTGAATAAAATAGATTATCATCATTTAGCCAAAAATATACAACAAAAACTATCAATTATATAGCCAAAACCAATTAAATCTAATAAATCAACTAAAAACAACCAACTAATTACCTTAAACCATTGAGTTTTATTAAATTAACTAAAAGCAACTAGCCACTCAGCCAAAACCATTTTAAATAAGAAAAAATAAATAAAACTACTACCCATTCAGACAATGTGTGATGTTTACCTTATGGTAAAAAGCTAAAGAACATGTATATGCCTTAGCTGGGTATTTTAAAAAAATTTCTATAGCATTTGTATTTACTGCAATGCTGTGATATTATCATTGCATTCTAGTGATTTATTTTAAAAAAGATGACTGGGATTGTTAGTTTAATTAAATGATTGGCTGGATTATCCTAAATTAGAAACTGTGAGTAACAAAAACCAGATGGCTGATAAAGATAAATTTAAAATTATATAAATATTTAGACTAATTTGAAATCAGTCAGCATTTAGTTGAAGATGATGTAAGATATCATCTTATAAATAAATTTATTGTATAGCTGTAAGTATATTTGTTCCATAACTCATCCAAAACAAATAAATCAAAATAACTAAAATTGGTACCATAAGTCCAGAGGTGTTTCTTTGTGCCTCAACTGCTCAGAATTCCCATTCTGCATAAAGAAGGGAGTGAAGAAGTTATCTGTCCTACTCATAACCCAGGGTGATTTGGCCCATGTAGCAGATGAGAGGAGGGTGACAGCATATTCCTTCAAAGTTGCCCTCTTTCTCTCTTATCTCACTACCCAAGAGTTAGTGCAGCAGATTAGAGGGGTGTGTGGAGGTATCATCAGTGATAGACTGCTACCTGGAAGAAAGTGAAAGGCATTACTCCTCTGAAATAGTTTAAGTTTTCACTGAGGAGGCCAGAAATTTAAATAAATCAGAGTTTAGCAGTATTGAGCTGTTTGTGGTACAATCAGGTTTGTGCCCCTTTAAGAGTTTTTTTTCTGCCAGAAGAGGTGGATCCCACCACAGTAACTCTGAGAATATTAAATCCATTTAATATCCAATAGTATTGCTCATATATAACCTGTCCTTGAGTGCAACCAGTTACCCACCAGACAAAGTGTCACTGATCTGCCAAGCAGATTTTATCAGAAAGGAAAATTTATTGACAAAATTTTAGCAAGAGTTAAATGGCTAGTGGAAGGTCAATTTGATTTCAAGTTAGTTTTGAAATCCTGATCCACTGGAATCAATTGGGATCACACTATCCTAAGTTCATGTAAGCCCCATTTATTCTTTAAGCCCTTCAGTGCTTAAGAAACCTATCCCTCACAGGGACCGTCGTCAATCAATTTTCCAAATTTTTTTATAGTAGAAAGGATAATTTACCACATAAGTTTTCCAGTTAAAATTTTATCTTATATCACAGTGGTTTCTCACTAAGCGCCATGTTCACAGGATTAGACAACAATTGGGCTAAAGTGGCCATAATCACCACATTGCTACCTTATACCTTAATTAGAGATATAAAGTTATACTGTTGGGGATGTCACCTCCTTTGGACGCCATCTGGCATCAGGTATACCATTGATTGAAAGGTCATCTATCCACAATGAACAACGTTTTATGACTTCTCCATGCACTCAGCAACCCATGGTATCCCAGAAAGTTCAGAGCCCTCCATGGGATTAACAAAGGTAATGGTGGCAGAATCTGCAGTTACCATGGCAGCTACAACATGGCTGTTAATTAGGATGGTTGTAATGGCAATAGTCAGCTGTTATCCCTCAACTGCTTCCCCTCCCAAATAATATCAAGTCATATGGACAGATATGCCCTAACATTTTTTTAGTACTAGATGGTCCCAACCCGAGATATGCCCCAACATTCTGGCCCATTTTCTGGGTATTCATGCACCTCAACTGGCAAGAAAGTCTCAATTTCATTAGCCAGTTCCATGACAATTATAGAAATTTGTAAATTAGGAAAATTAATATTATCTTTTGGTTCAATTTTAAAATATAAATAAGTATTATGTAAAATGTAAAATGGTATATAAGACTTGTGTTAAAAGTCAAAAATCATTTCAGCTAAGCTGTGTGATTTTTTTGTTTATTTTGTTATGCTCAATGATTTTGAGTATGAGTTTGGTTGTTTTTAGTTAATTTGACAGTCCAATCTCATACTAAACTTAACAATGGCCATCTACAATACTTCATTTTTATCTACTTGTTAAATTATAATTCATTGGTTCAACTACATACTAAACTTAATGATGGGCAGCTACAATATTTTAAGCACATCACACCATGACATCATTTTATTACTTAGATTTTGAACTTATCCACAGCTATAAGAAATGTCAGAATTTTAACCATATGGATTACTCCAATAAATTAATATTATCTAAAATGAAATGCCCAATTTTAAAAAATGGCCCATTGACTGAATTTTGTGGTTATTTAGATGGTTTCTAGGTAGTTGCTCCCCAATGTGGATTGAGTCAAATCAGTATTCCGCCAAGATTGAGATGTTAGGATCAAGCGGGGCCAATCAATGGCAAAAATTAGTATACAGATTACCAGTGACTAGTAGCTAAGGATGATCAATTTATGATACTAAGTAATAATGATGAATAGGTGTTTCCAAGTTTGAGGCAGCTAAGGTTGTTTCCAACGTCTCATATATAGTAATTGATTATTGCCTAAGGATGGCAATTCCCTGAATTATCAACTATGGAAAGTCAACATATGTTGTCAGCAAGAAGCCAAAATATTCCAAGTTATTAAGCGGCTAAGGGTGTTTACAGTGCACAATTATTAAGTTATTTCCAATTCATTATTAATTTATATAATTAATTATATAACTCACCAGTGACTGAAGGCTAAGTATAAGCCAAAACTAATATTTAGACATCAATAAGGATGGGGCAAGAGGGTCAATACCAGGGAAATGAGAAGCGCAGTGGTAGGAAGAAAAGAATGGGTGGCTGGAAGATCCAGCGATGAGCCAATAGGCTGAAAAGGGATGCAGTAGCTCATTTGTACATATAATTATCTAGTGCTTCCCTTTCAATAAATATTTACCTTTGTCTATACTCCCTTCTTATATAAGTTTATGTTTATTCTTATGGGTTAGGTTTAGACTGGGGGATCCCCAAATGGTGCAGGTGACACACCAAGGGTCAGCCGGTGCTGCTGGCCCCATTTTCCAAAAAAAACGTCAAGGGTCAGACTGTCTTCATACTGGTTGAACTGCCAACCAGCAGAGCCCAATGTTGCCAGAAAAGCAATTTTCAACAAGAAATTGAATCTTAAACTAATTAAAACTATTGAATTAACTAAATCATTAATTATTAACCAAATCCAATTGAGCCCAGATAGTCCAACAACAACCACCATCTACTTACCTTAAATATTGAGCCTAATTAAATCAATGAAAAAGCACCAACCACTCAGCCAAAATCAGTGAACATATAAACAACCAAAAACTATTAACAGCTTACTAAAGCCAATGAACTATCAAATTAAACAAAGAATACTTGAACACTTATCTAAAATAATACTTGCTTATGTTAGGAACCCAGTAGGCTAAGAAAACTCCTGGCTTTCTTTGTGGGTATGATAAGACCCACAAAGGCAGCCATGGTCCACAAAGCACCACTGGTTTCAAGAAACTCTGTGTGGGCTCATTTTAGGTGGCATTGGAAAGGTTCCAACCCAGGGAATTGTTGCTCATATGCCATTTTACTTATTAAAAATACCTAAAGTAGGGGACCATCTAGTACTAAAAAAAATACCTAAAGTAAAAAGTTTGTTAAATAATAAGCTTTATTATAACTAAAGGGAAGCTAGGTAATAGAATAGACTAACATTCTACCATTATAAGGGTGCTGGGCTTTATGTTGTGGGGAAGAGCTGCTAAGACAAACCACAACAATAGGATATAATTTTTAACTTTAAATCCAAAAATTACTGTTTTGAACGTCAATATTGCCTCAATAGTATAAGCCAATGTCACAAGATATTCTCAAGTTATTTTTCCTATATCCTGGATGTCTGAATTCACTTTTTCAATATTAGAAGGGAGTGTCAAATTTGGCCTTGTTTTGCCCTCATTTTCTTACTATTTGCCAATAAGACTTATAAGGTATGCTTTTACTATACATATTGGCTTCTGGTTAAAATAACTGCTGGGGCAGAAAATGGGGACCATAATGTGTGAAATTTCTTGATTTTTTTAAAGTTTTCACAAAGCTGTTTGATTATTTTAAATAAAATCTGCTGATCCTGAGACTTAAGTGAATTTGGGCTGGGGTAGATGATGAAAGTACATGTGGCAAGCATAAAGGGCAGCGGTTGCCATCTCTCATTCAGCGTATGCCCTAGGTCAGAGATCTGGGTGATGTACAGGGCCTTAGGGGTTGACCTTTTAGCTTCAAATGCTTGCACACTCTGTCCAGTTTGATAGCTGGTATCTGAGGCCTTACATATTATCATTAGAATTTTATATATCAATCTAACATCCAGATACCCACACTTCACTAAAGCTTTTATAGTTTATCAGATGATTCATATTGATTATTTTAGATTCCATATTATACTTAACCACCAGCCACTCAGCCAAAATGATTCAAACTATCAAAAAACCAAAATGACCATAAATTGTATAGCTATCTTGAACATACTTATAAAATAAGATTTTCTGCTATCCAGGATGAGTTATCGCCCAAAACAACAGCAAAAATACCAGCACAACAGCCAACCACAATATCTGATATATATCAAAGAGGGAAAGTGAAATAATTGATCAATAAATCCAGAAATCAGAAAACTTACTGCTAAAGGTTTTACACAAACAGCTTATAGTTAAAGAATGAAAGTTTTAGAGATTTCTTTTATTTAAAATTAGGAAAATCTAAAAAATGGAGTAACAGAAGAACCAGTTGAGGGCTGCTTATAAGAAATATAGCTGAAAATAAATAGGATGTGAATTGGGAACCATAATCAATAATGCAGAGAGATCCTAGGATTGACATACTGCCATAATAATGAAAGCAAATCCTAGGGTGTGTGGGAGGATTACTCTGGATTATGAATGGATTGCTGTTGTTAAATTATTAACAAATAATTTTTCAGACTATCTTTATACTGAAAGTGAACAAGCCAATTGTGGGACTGGAAGGGCACACCCATGGCCAGGGATGGTAAAGAAAATCCAAATTTATATTAAATGAGTTCAAGACATCTGGGCCTGTTGGGGAAATGCTTGCTATACCATAGCACAAGTTAGAAGGATAGGAGGTGGTTATTGTTCCCAATTTGCATTAATTGATTTGTTTAATTTAATCCATATTCACCCTGTTGTAAGTGGCTTAACCAACCATCATTCAATGCAATATTTATTTAATATTATATTTTTAACTAATGATTAGAGATAGGATTTATTGGCATGAGGAGTTGTGAGCGCACAACCATCAACTTTATAGGAAAGTCCAACATTATCTCAAATTACTCTTGGTGCTTTTTCCTCAGCACTGTAGATTTATATATAGAGCATATTAAATCTCATAATCCCACCAGTGCAAATTCTACTACCTTGATCTAATAATCTCTTTATATCCTGGCCTTAGCATTTTTACACTCCAATTTATCTATACAATAAACCTTTATTTTGTCTTCCACATCAGAGTAAAATATTCAGGACAACGCTTTTTCCTTTATTGGGCCCATATGCCAGAACCTCAGATGCAATTGATTGATTTTGACCACAATGAAAAACTCTGATCCCTAATGATTTGCTCCATTACCCTAATTTAGGTTATTATTTTGTTAGCCTACCACTTTTGAGCGCTGCTTAGTATATGTTAAAATCTTGGGCTTTGTAGCTCGCTTTTAGCCCTGGATTTCAACTGCACAGATTCATGGATCCTGGCGTTGTTTATATGAATGAGACTGTTAGACTGGGGCAATAATAGTATGAAGACTATTATTATAGTTGATTGCCCAAAAGCCACGTTGAGAGTAAAGTCCAACGCTAAACTGGTGCTTCTTCCTCTTGAAGATACTTTGATGCTGGTAGGGAACACTTTCCCTATTCCCTTCTTGTATAGCCAAGTGGAGATTTTGATATTGCTAATCCTAAGTATATCTGATCCTTGCACTCTTCTCTTAAGAGTAATGTTTAAAACAACCAATGCTTTAACAAATAAGCTAATATCAGTTTGAATCTAATTTTATTAGGGAATTATTTGGGGTTTTATAGTTAGAATTGGCACACAACTTTTCAGCTGTCTGATGAGAATATTTGTGTTCCTATACTGGTTTTGACCCTTAGTGTTAGGCACCAAATCTCATCAGGTACCATTGCCTTGCGTTTTTTAGGCAACGTAACCCTTGGGTGTTTGGCAGACCAAACAATTGGTATTAGGTACACAAAACTGATTGTTTTGACCAATGATGATTCCACTCTTTCTACAGCATTAGAACATTTTGGTATTTTCTGATGACTTAAATCCATCTTGCTCTGAATGATTCCCCTATAATTTGACTATTGGGTATTATCCCAATATCAAATTATTGCATAATTTCATTGGGGATGATGACCAATGAAATTATCATCTGTCAGCGGCCTCAATTATCATTGGGATGATGCCTGACAATAATTCATAGTCAGCGACTTCTAATATCATTGGGGATTCCACCCAACAATATCTTCATCAGTTGGCCACTATTGCTGACCCTCTACGATTATAACCTAATTGTTGAATCTCATATTCAGTCAAAGGGTTGGACTATGTGGTCATCTGCAACTCTGACAGTATACATAATATGAATCAATAGAAACGCTATCATAAGAGGAATACCTTGGATAAATCTTAATGGCAAGAAGAGCTTTTTTCCTAGGTTGCTAGAAAGTAACCTAGCACAAAGAGTAGAAATCATAGTAGGCCATTAATCTTTTTACAGTAACAGATACTACATTTTGCGCTTGATTATTTTCTAATAAGATAAACCACTTGCCAAAAAGTGTCTTTATTGCAAATTTAAGGTTACTGTCATATAATGGTACCTTATCACTTTGAGCATAATAACATGTACTTTAAAAATACAACACCTAAGTGCCAATTTCAACATTGTGGTGCTCACTATATGGGGCTCATCATTTGGTTCCATGTAGTTCATTTTAATTAAGTATGGTTCCATCAACTCTTTGGAAGGCTTCTCTCCAACGAAAGTAGCACAAAGTGCTGAAGATGAAGGGGCACTCAAGCAGCCCAGCAAAACTAGTTCAATGACATTAATCAAGTACATGGGCTTTGAATGCTTTTGTTGGCCAGCTCTCCTATATCATACTTGGACATGACTGTCAAAAGAAATTATATAACATTACCAAAATGTATCAACTCCGCCTTGAGGGTTTGGATGCAGATAAAATTGGAGCTGTTCACTCTGATACAGATTTGTACCAAATCATAGAGGCTTTACAACATGAAATGAAAACTAGTTCAATAAGATTAGGTCCCTATTGAATGAGAATATCAACATAAAAGTAGAAATTCTTTCCACTACCCAATTGTTGATAATTGAGGAATTTCTTTGCAGATGGAACACTGCCATGTTTCTACTATATGGGACTATTTAATAATTAATTGGCCAGCTTTTCTTTCTTGTAACAATCACTTTAGTTACTATGAATCGATTTAAACAGCAAATTTGAATAATCACACACAGGAAAGATGGGCGACTTTAATAACAAAAATAATACAACATGGGTGAGCGTCACAGCAAGTGGTGCGCTTAATGGTGCAACTAAGGGCAAGAAACGCCCTGGAGGGGGACCAGGAACCCAAGCCATAAAAAAATCACAAACTCAGACACTGTCTGGGTTTATGGTATTTACTGTAAAGCATGCGCAATACATGTACATTCAATTCAACCAACCTTTGTCAAAGGTGGAACATGGGATCAGACTCTTCCTTGGGGATGAGTCACCGACCCTGTGGGAGAAAACGTGTGAGGCACAGCCCTCACTTTTCCCTCACGCGGTGTATGTAGCTACCAACAACATGGGCTGCAGCTGGATCAATATTAGTTTTGAAACAGCTGATGAAGCCAATGCCACAGTAAAAATCTGCATGGAAATTGCCCTCCCTGAGGGCAAAAAAATTGTGTGCACCATGCGCACCAGATGGAACAAAGCAAAAACTTTGTTCATCTCCTTTAACTCGCTCCCCACCAACCTTCCTCATAAGGTAATCAAGGAGGAGCTCCACAAAGGTCTTGTGGCCCATGGAGAAATCCAACAACTCGAATTACAGCAATCTTTCTTAATGCCTGACCTGTGCACGGGCAAAGCTATTGCTGTAATCAACCCCTTCCCAGAAGTGGAAGAGGATTTATCCAGAATCCCACGCAGCAGAATTTCACTTCACAGATGGGGGCCAGTTTGCTGCATTCTGAGTTACACCAGAATGCGCACCACCCATTTGCAACCACGGTGGCTCACTGGGCCACAAGGAACATGCATTCCCTGTAAAAGAGGGCTCAATAGAAAATGATTTTTGTGAAGAAGCTATGGACGAAGATAATGAAAACTTCGCCAAAATGACTGATGGCCACCACCCATTCCGCTGGGGTGAAGATGGACTATACTCCATCGTAGACCCAGTTACAAGTAAACAGCGTAAAGCAGCACAAAAAGCCCACAAGAGAGCAGCGGCTGAAGCGGCGGCACACGTGGAATCCGCCATTAACCACGGACAAATTCAGGAGGATATTTCAGATATTCACCAAACCAACCAATCAGAACAATATGCACAGGTCAAAAATTTTCACAGTAACCAGACTGAGCCACAAAGCGTCATCAGTCATGCACATACTGAGGAACAATGCAACCACAATTTGGGTGAAAATGCGGTGCACAATGCAACAAAGTTGAACCTCAAAATATAAAATCCAATCAACAACCTGCATTAAATCAACATGAGACTTGTGCAGGAAAAGTTGACGCAAATGCAAAAAACCGCAATTCCCTTGAATCATTGGGTCAGATCAAGATAACCAACAATGGCAGTGAAAGAGTTGGAGTACAGATGTGGAGCATGGCCAAAATGAGCCGCAGTGGGATAGGACCAGAGGGTCCTCCCAACCGCTCCTGAGGTGCCCGCGGCACCTCAGTGTCAATAGGGACATTAAATATTGTGGGAGCCAGGGCTCATATGTCCCAAGACAAAAAGCTGGCATTCCTAAAAACCTCTTGTAGACATCTTGGCCATCCAAGAAACCCACTGCCTACAAGAGGAAGAAGAATCCTGGTCAACCAGGGTTGCACCATCACAATCAGTATGGACGTCTCACTGTGGGGTGATAGTCCAAAACAACAAAAAATTTAAAATTACAAATTCATCATCACACTTGCACGGTCAAGTCCTAGTAGCAACAATCACATGCCAAGATGAAATAATTTCGTTAGCATGTATCTATGCACCGTGCACTGCAACTGAGGGAAAAAAAATTTGAAAAAATTTCTACCCTCACCCTCCCACCAGATATCATCATGTTAGGCGATTTCAACTTCTGGGATAACCCCAATACAGATCGATGGCCTAATCTAGGGGATACCCACCTGGACACATTAAATATCGCACAATAAATGCATCTCTTGGCTTACAGGATGCTCTTCCCCCCAATTCACCAATCCTTTCCCATATGACAAGACCCAACATATGTGAGGGACTGCTCATATCGATGAGTCATATTGACTACATCCTCATCCCACAATCCCACCACTCAAGAATCTCCAAATTTACAACAAAAAAGATCAATTTTTCTGAGTACCAATTAGTTACAGTGCAGTTAGTGCCAACCCAATCCCACACACAGGTGTCGCCTTGGAGAAAGCTTCACCCAGAAAATATAAGATTGCCTGAGATATCTGACTGGGTTGAAAACAAGGCTACAAACCCAGAATTTACAGCCCCATTCACTTCAGATCCCATTGGAACATGGGAAAATTTCAAAAAAGATTTAATCAACAAAACCCAACATATTGCATCATGCAATTACACCGCGGACACAGCCACAATCAAGCGTACCTTGGCAGAACTAGACCACCTGGAAATAAATACTCTGAGATCTGGCTATAGCCCTAATTGGGATGCAAATGGGCAGAAATTTCAGCCTGACTTAACAATCTCATCTTTGAACACCAACACAGAATCAAAGTATCGAACAAAGGTAAGTTCATAAAGGAAGATGAAACATGTTTGACATACTTTTTCCGCCAATTCCACTCCCGCGGAAACCAGCCCACATGCACACAGGTCCGCAAGACCAACAGCACCGTGGCAACTGACCCTGAGGAGGTCAAGGTGGAAGTACACTGCTATTACACTGAATTATATCGCGATATGCCAACAGATCCACAAAAAATTAAAGAATTTATTCAAACTGCTAAGATACAAAGTACACCACCAAATTACAATATACTATCCCTTATCACATGGAAGGAGCTTTGGGAAACAATTTGCGGTGTACCACATAGGAAATGCCCAGGGCCTGATGGGATACCCTACAAATTTCACAAAAAATATTTTCAACAGATCGCCCCCTCTTATTGGCGTCAATGAACCAGAGTTTGTTAGAAACACGCCTATTACCAGGAGGCCATGAATCCTACGTTATAACCTTGTATAAAAAGGGTGACAAGTTGGACCTGGCCAACTGGCGCCCAATTGCACTCTCCAACACTGACACAAAAATTTTAACAAAAATTATAGCAGCTAGATTAGGCGCAATTGCATCTGACGCCCTATCACCCAACCAGTTTGGGTTTATACCAGGGCGTTCAATCTGGAACAACATACACCCTGTTGAAAACATTTGCCAATACAAAGCAACTGGTGCCCTGGTCTTCTTGGATCAGGAAAAGGCGTATGACCGTGTTAGCTGGCCATACCTAAAAGAATGTTTACATGCCTTCAAACTCCCACCCAGATTCATAAACCGCGAGATGCTCCTTACAGAATCTGCAACCATGGCTGTATGCGGCCCTGGATTCCTAACAAACAATATCAAACCACACAGAGGGCTCAAACAAGGGGATTTTTTCAGCCCACTACTATACAATTTCAGCTTTGACCTGCTCCTCCAAGTAACTGATTCACGTCTCATGGGGATAACCACACAAGGACAACCAACAGTCAAGATACTGGACTTTGCAGATGACTGCGTAGCAGGTATAGCAAACAATGAAGATGCCCAACAGCTGGAACACACTCTAGAGAAATACTCCAAGGTGAGCAATGCATCGCTCAACAAAAGGAAGACAGAAATCATCCTCTTGGGCTATACACAAACAATTGGGCCACAACATCAGAACCTCACACCAACACTCAAAGAAAAAACCCAATTATATTACCCTTTGCAGCACCTCCCACCACCACTCCTGTCTGACACCTTGGAATCTGAGTAGAATCAGGGGGATATGCTAATGAGATAATGGAAAGTAACCTGTTACAACAGGTATCCAAACGCGTCGCCTCCCTCAAGGGAAGAACCTCAGGACTAACAGGACGAGTTACAGTTGCTAACTCGCTCATCTTTACAATCCTGTGGTACCAGGCCCATGCGATAGCCTTCTCACCTACCTTTATAACCTCAATTCGCGCGCTTATCCAGGGCTGGCTGTGGCATGGCTCTCACCCTCCTATACATATGGAAACACTATTTGGCCCACGCTCAAGCGGAGGCATGGGATTAATAGATTTTGAGAGACATGCCAATCACATCCTAGGTGCCTGGATAAAGGAAATCCTTGCTCCAGACCTCCCGCAACAACATTGGTCCAGAGCAGCAAGGACTAACTTTGCACAGGCACTCAAATTAACTAACCCACATAGTCCACCCAGACTACTTTCATACCTTGCCAAGCATCCTACTGCAACGGGTCCGCATGGAACATCCCCTCATTTCAAACATATCCTCTGAACTATCCGCCATATGGGATGGACCATAGAGAACATGGGTACTATACAGGGAAGGGGACGACTTAGCCCCCAATTCAAATTAAGAAGCCCAGAAAACCACTCCCAGAGGGATATGCTCGCAACAACCTCAAGCATAGCTAGGAGAGAATACCTAGATATGCTGGACATTCCCTATGATTTAACCACACAGAAAGCAACGTGGAAAATGACACACCACCCACTCCTACAACCAAGGGTAAGAGCAAACGCCTGGCGCTGTTTGAGAAGGACCTATAGGATGGCGGACCGCTCCAACTCCCTCCACAAAACATGTGCAGTATGTGGAGGGGAGGGATCCCTACATCACCGCCTAGAAACATGCCCCCCAACCAAAGCTATATGGCAGGAAGTTGCACGCCTGCTCAAGATTCAAAACGAACAGGAATTCTCAATATCAAAGAGTATCTTCGCGCTCCAGATCGAGTCACCAATCCCATCTACCCTCTGCTCCCTAATAATACCCATTGCAATGTGGACAATACACACAATTGCATTAGATGCGTTCAAGGGCACGGTCTCAACCATTCATGGGATTATTAACAGATTCCATGTCCACTTACTAGAGCACTCCCAAGCCTGGCTCTATGGATATATGAGACCAAGACAAAAAGCGCTCATAGAATCATGGTTCCCACTCTGGTTCCTCCACACAGACCCTTTCCTTCACACCTGCTCCATAGCAGGGGAAACCCCTCGGAGTAGTGCACCAACACCCCCCCATACCTGGCAGTCCTGCTGGCAACAGGGGTAACTTGAGTACCCTGGGGTGCCCAATTTTTATATTTCTTAGTTATTCTCTTAGTTTCACATATATTTGGTAATGTCTGTCCCCTGGTCGGCTTACCTCAGTTAAATAATAATTAATTGGCCACCCAGCCCACTAGTATTATCAATGATGAACCTGAACCTTTTCTGTTGGAAGAGAATATCAAAGGCAATGAGTTGTGAGGATTGCAGAATTTGCCTATGCTCTTTACCTCAGCTCTAGGCATCGGAGTGTTAGCTCATCAAAGTATGCGGGTGACTCCTCTCATTGAGCATTCTGATTAAATTAAGTGTGAACCTCCAGTCCAACCTGCATGCAACCACACTGATAATCCTATTCCAGATCCATCAAGTTCCTCTACTTGGGCTGCTCTGTCAGGTCAAGGACAGTTATGCCTACATATCATCTCCACCACTCAGGAAGTCATCTAGGAGCAATGCAGGGCCTTTGGCCCTGCCATTATGAGTCTCCCATCTATCTCAACCTTATCATTTTACCAAAGTTTGATAAAAAGGCAAACGTGCACAATTTTATTAGTCTCTTTTAGATGAGCATGGCTGGGGCATCCAAGAACACTAAGTTGGTGATAGTAATGAACTTGCTGGACTCTGAAAGCCAGAAGTTATCTATTTTAATTACAGAAGCTCATCATTACCTACTGCAACGCAAAGTACCTTCTTATTAAGGAGTTCAGTGAGTCAGAATGGATGACCACCCATAAGAATGAGTTCCTTAACATCTCTTTTGAAAAGATGAAGCTTTGAAATCTTTGTAAAGCTTTTTATTTAAAGCATAGACCCTATCTGGTGTTAACATTATCAACGATTTTTGACATGTATATTGCTTTATTCCATGCCTATGAACCTTAACAGGATTTTTATTGAGTAATGGTCCTCGTTTTAATGAAAATAATGATATCACCCATATGTTAAATTATCTCTGATGTTGCACCATCACTTTTGGGGAACCCAACAAGAGTTATTGGGAAGCTCACAAACTGCAGCCTTAGGCAATTTTGCCAAAAAGGATTAACCTCTACCATATGACCCTCGCTTAGATAAGTCTGATGTTAGCCATATTACTTGTAATTATTGCAAAAATATTGTGCCATTACGCCAACTTTTATTCTAAGTTAAGTTCTAAGCCTGAGTTCATACTATGAGCTCTGTGGACAATGACAAAGTGAGAAAAGACAGGGTGAAGTAGATTTAATTTTCTACTTCTTCCTTCTCTAACAAAATCCCAGGCAAGAATAAATCACAGAAATCCCCTGATGCAACATTATATAGTAATTACGCCAGCCTACATTATCCAGTTCCAATTTCAATTAATAATATCGTAGTGTTGACCACCTGCCCCCAAAAAAGCGTGCCTCTGAAGTGCCGGAAGAAGCAGTATTATAGCCATATGGTCAAAAGTTAAAATCACTTGAGTTTCCCTCTACTTCTAGTTAGACTCCCCAGTTGAATGGGGTCTAATTGGCTGTACTTATATAGGCCTTGAAAGAGATCCTGTCCTCAGTTATGCGAAAAACTTTGGAATTTTTTAGGTCAAGCAGACAAAGTGGACGTCCTTGCAATAAATCCTAATGATACATATTTTTCTTAGTGTACTTATATTGATATAAATGTAAAAAACTCAAATCCAAGCTATTGTAGACAGTAGGGAACCAATTAATATTGTGTCCATTTGGCTGGTGAAGAAATCAAGCTTTACTATAGACATAGACCATCACAAAATATATGGTATTGTCAGTCCTCAGATCACAACCTCTAAAGGTGTATACAGTGCATTACTGCTGCATTTTGGCTCTTTAGTGATTTCTGCTACAGCTATCATGTTCCCAAATCATAATCACAAATTTTTAATTGGGACCTCATTTTTGACGAAATATGGAGTCAAAGCATATTTGTAGTTAATACCTCATAGTTAATGAGACAAAATCTTACACTAATTATAACCAGAAGGATGCTGCCCCAACGTCCCCAAAGTATGGGTTTATTATCATTGTATACAAAAATGTATAGTACCAATTGTTTATTAGTGACTACATGGCTGTACCCAGATTTTCTGCAGATTATAGAACCCAACAGTATTACCATAGGCGTTAACCTTACCTTAACCATTCTAGCGGTTAAATAAATTATAGTGAGTCTGGAATTAACTTAATTATTCCCAAAGATCATATGGCAAGATAATCACCCTGTTTAGTTAATCTGTTAAGACCAGCCGCTTCACATGGATTTATTCTATCAGAAAATTGCAAAATTAAGGTGCTTTTGGCTAACCTGTATCCTTATTCTGTGAAAGTTAAGTGAAACTAGACAGTAGCTTTTGTGCATATATTTATCTGTTAATGAGGTTTTGGATATCCCTGAGTTTGGAAATTAGGAGGAACTTGGGCTGGAGGACAACAAGCGTCAATCATTATGATCAATGATACCTTGAGAATGTCTTTAAGGGGTGTTGGAAGATAACTAAGCGCTGGTTTTATTTAACAAGTATAGTAGTAATTTTGCAATAAATGACTATACTTTGGGGTATTCACACAATGTATTACACTAGATCAATACTGGTTATCATCTACCAATTTGCCTCCATCCTGTTTGGCGTTTAAGGCAGCATATGAATTCATTAACTAAGAAATCGACTAACTGGTGCAGAAGGGGATGTTAGTGACCACCAAAAGTTCTTTAGACAACTAAGTTTTAGTTATCATAAAAGAAGGATAGATCTGATTGAGTGGTAATAGATGCAGGAATCTAGTCTAGTTAAGCTTTCTTGGTGCTACGCCGCTGGATCCTACAAAGAAATATAATAAAATAAAAAATATAAAACTATAAAAATTGGTTTTTATAATTTTTTATATGTGCATGAGGGTAAAAACAAGAAAACAATCCCCTCCGATTTCCATCTATTTAGTATTTATACTATTTTCAAAAGTTGGAGAGAATTTGGGGCTAAGTTTGGAATAGCCTTGATAATTCCAATTTAGGTAATATGTGGGAATAGCATACCATAACTCAGGAGCTCACTTTAAGGCAGCGGAGCAAATGAAGAGGAATTGTGGTTGGCCATAATGTACCCATGATGTAACGTTTTTATGAACTTTGGCCAATCACCACCCAAGAAATTTCTTGCACCTTGGGGAACCCTCGCCAAGCCTACAAAAGGGGGGTCCCCACATAGGTGCGTTAAAGGACTTTGGGGTGGTGCGGGGAGTGCCTTCTGATGGTAGCCCCAAAGTCCGTTGTGTGGTCAGATTACTCTGACCATTCAATTTTTTGTTTAGTACCCATAGAGGTTTTGAACTCATATTAACCTGATTAACCGGGTTCAACTAAGAATTGGCCAGGGACTTTTATCCAATTTCCCCAATAGCTGTGTCATTTTTATTATTAAAATTGCTTGTAACATCCTCAGATAATTGCAAATGTCTACCATTTTCCTTATTCAGCTGAACTCGACCTAAAACATTCTTCTTGTTCAGCTGTGAGGGCAAATGTCTGAAATCGTTTTCTCAAGAATGTTGAGGGGAGAGTATGGACGTAGAAAACAGCCATGTACGTAATTAATAGTAATACCAGTAGCTAGCAATTTGATGGAACACTCATTTCACCTCTTGTAAGTGATTTTAAAGGGACCTTCCCAAATTGATCCAAGCTTACCTCTTCTGGGAGTGATGTAGTTATGGTAATACAATACCATATTAGACACTTGGAAAGTAGGTATGGGGGTTTGGAGATCATTGGCAGCCTGCCCTTCTTTTGTCACTGTTTTTGCTAAATTGGTCATAGCTTCATATTGGAGTTGCTTGATGCGCTGAGCCAACCTTCTCATAACCTTATTGGGTTCCTCAATTCTAGAGAAAAATACATCCTTGACTAAGAGGGCAGGTATGCCTGGCTCCCACCCATACAAAACATGGAATGGGGACATTTTTAGTATCTGGTGATAGCTAATCCAGTAAGCCATAAGAGCATTGGGTAGGTATTGGTCCCAGTGAAGAGGATCAGAGGATGTTATTTTTTGAATAATGGAAACTAGAGTTCCATTTGCTCTCTCCACAGTCCCATTGGTGGAGGGGTTATATGGAGCCAATAACAGTTTTTGGGCTCCCAAAGATGTGGCCAGGATTTTGACTACTCTGGAGGTAAAATTCTTACCATTATCACAGAGTAGTACTTGAGGGAAGCCATGACATGTGAAAATGTGTTGGTGTAGAAAGGTGGCAGTTGCCTTGGCCGTTTGGGCAGGGAGAGCTACGGCTTCCACCCACTTGGTGAAATGATCAATATCTACTAGGATAAATTTGTTTCCACTAGTAGTCTGTGGAAGGAGACCCACTACATCCAAGCTGATGGTATGGAACGTTTATTGAGGAGTAGTGGTTGATACTGGTATTGAGTCTTGAAACTGGATTGTTTTTTACATGTAAGGCAAGATTCCAAGGCATCAACAATAGATTCCATCATTCCATCCCAATAGTACCAATCCTTGATTCACTCATAGGTTTTCTTGGCCCCCATGACCTGGAGTGAAATGAGCTTCTAGGATAACAGTTACACGTTCTGAGGGCCAAAGGTAGGGTAGCCATCATGTCCCACCTCCTTATACAACTTTCCATTCTCCACTTTAGTGTTATGGGAGTGTCAGGCTAACATTTTCTGTACAGGCTCATTCTTATCCACCCATTCATTTGGGGTCATTAGGAGATTGTGTAACCTTTCCGCCTCACTGTTATCTAAGTGGAGAACAGGCAGTTGGGTCAACCCATCAACATTTAAGTGACGGGTACCAGCACGAAGTTCAATTTTCATGTCATAAGGCTGGACTTTAGAGCCCAGCGAGCTAACTGACCAGTAGGATCCTTCATGTTTTGCAACCACTTTAGGGATGCGTGGTCCATAACTACAGTGAAGGCAGTTCCATATAGAAAAAGGGCGGTTGTTCTTGACAGCTAACAGAACAGAAAGGCACTCTTTCTCTGTTACACTGTAGTTGCTTTCTGCTTTTGACATCATCTTGCTAAAATAGGAAACAGGATGATCTACACCATGTTCATCGAGTTGGGCTAGAATGGCCCTAATGGCATATTCTGAGACATCAGTGAATAAGATGAAGGGTTTGTTATAATCAGGATGCCGCAGGATAGGCCGTTGTTGCAGCAGTTGCTTCATTGTTTCAAAGGCGGCCTTTTGTTCATCACCCCAGTAAAAAGGGGTATTCTTGGTTAATAGCTGAACAAGGGGCTCACTGAGTTGGGTGAACTTAGATATGAACTAATGGTAATACCCCATCATCCCTAGAAATACCTGAACATCTCATAAATTTTAGGGGCCGTAATTTTTGTAATGGCTTCAACCTTGTCCTGCATGGGTTGAATCCCTTCTTGGTAAATGGAATTTCCAAGGAAATATAATTTCCTTTGGAAGAAGATACACTTTGAGGGCTTCAATTTGATATTAGACTTACATAACCATTGAAACACCTATTTCAAGTGATTAAGATGGTCATTGAAGGTTTTTGAGAACACTGTAATGTCATCAAGATAGATGATGACCCAAGTCAACTGGAGGTCCTGTAAGATGTGATCCATCACATGCTGGAAAGAGGAAGGTGCGTTACACACAATTGGGGAAATCGTGTGGGTTGGAAGAGACCTTCACTACAAATAAGAGCGCATTTCTCCTGATCTTGAGTAGAAAGGTCCATTTTCCAATAGCCACTGTCCAAGTCCATAGCGGAGAAGAAGTTAGAGCCAGAGAGTTGGGCCAGGGCATCATCAATGCGAGGGATAGGATAACTATCCTTCTTAGTGAGGCTATTCACCTATGGTAATAAATGACTATACAATGACTTCCATTTTCTTTTTAATTAGTAAAAGAGGTGAAGATCAAGGGCTTTGAGAAGGAATAAGCAACCCCGCATTTAATAACTGCTGGAGCTCCATCCTCATTTGTTGCTCCTCCACTTTTGACTTGCAGTAGGGTTTGGACCTAATAGGGCGGGCATCACCCACATCAATGGAGTGGCACCAGCCCTTCATGTGGCCATACTCAGTATCTGATTTGGAAAAAATGTCACTATATTCATCCAGCAAGGTATGAACTTTCTCCAACTCCTCTGGGGTTATCTTATCCTAAATATGAACGTTGGGCAAGGTACACACCATGTTATTTATGGGTAAGCCTAAGTCTGACATAGAGCCAACAGAGTGGATATGTTCAATGTCCTCTACTGGGAGTAGAAAACCTATCAATTTCCTGGTGTTTCCATATGATCATATCTTTTCTACCGAGGTTTACTAGAAAAAGGGTAATAGGTCTTTGGTAGGCTGGATCTAAATTCTCAAGCAAAACATGAGTCTCCAAAGGGCTAATCCCTTCAATACTTATGAGGTGCAATAAAAAGTGATGTAGGATTTTTAGTGTGATTTTTAGTGTCAATCACTCTTTGTTCCCCAGGCTTAATCAAGATCTCATCAGCCGCATAAAAGGGGTACCATCCCCGGCATCCACTGAATCAGGTGAGTTCTTTGTATTGTGACTGGAAGTGGTATATGATAAGGTTATAGCTGAAAAAGGATATTTGACCAGGCAAGAGTATTCGTGCTTGTGGGGTTCTGTGTTGGATAAGACTAAATGTATTTCATAGTTGAGTAACGAGAGGACCCCTTGCTTCAGGTTGATTATTCCTTCATACTCAATCATAAACTGAGTGCTGATGAGCATATCATATGCGTTATTATCCAAAGCCACAGAAAGGGCTGATAGAATAAGCTTCCCAATTCGAATGGGAAGGGAAGATATACCCCAAATACCACGGGTATTGTTGGGACCAGAGGTCCCAAACTCTTGCATGTACTCCACATCAGGCGCTAGCTTTATCTTCTTGATAAGCTTAATGGATATAAAGTTGATTGGAGAGTTAGTGTCCAGGATAGCCAGTATTCAGACCTTTTGAATGACCACTTCAACTTTGGTGAGCGTTCCTCCAAAGTTAGGTGATAAAGCTAAGACCCCCTTGAACCGGAAGGTGGAGTTAACTTCTTAGCAGTATCAGGGTATTTATTCATGATGGACTTTAAGCTATGAACCCATTGAAGGGGAAGTATCAGGACAGCTAAAAACTGGTCAATATCGCTGGAAGTGCCAATCATTTTTGGACATCCTGGAATTTGGCTGAGGTAAGTTTCCTCAGGTATGGTAGACTCATCTACTTTCTCCAGCGTTCAAATGTTCAGGCACTTCTACTTCTGTGAGGGCTCCCAATATGTAGTAGCTGACATCATCATAACCCCCTCAGCTTACTCCCCAAGAGTATTCGCAACAACAGGTAAGGCAGCGATGGAGGTAGGGGGGATGGCTACAGAAGTTTGAATAGCCTTAGGAGATACATTTTTCAGCTTGACTGGAAGGGAAGGCATAGAGGCATTATTGAGCTTGTGCGGTTGTATGGTTGTTACAACATTACAGGGCTCTGATTCACTAGAAGAAGTGATAACCTTTTTAAGCTGCACAGAGGGAGCAGGTTTAGTAGGGAAGATAGGCACAGGTGGCCTCACTTCCAATTGTTCAACAGACAAATGCTCCACAAAAGGTAAATACTAGGTTGTCACTTCAGCTTCATACGGTGTGGCACATACATGTAGTTCAACCACATCCAACAAGGCTTCCTTAATGTCGTGGGTTTTGTAAAGTATCATTTCACTGAGATGATATGTCAGGCTAGAGAGGGCTGAGAGGCTAGCCCAGTTAATAGGGCAGCAATAGCATCATCTTGGGTAAGCATGTTTGAGGTTATCAACCTACGCGCAGTGAGGTAAAAGGGTTCAGCAAAGGCAATGGTTGATACACCCTCATACATGATAAGACGCATAAATGCCTGTTTTCCCTGTGTAGACTTTGCTTTGATCCGAATTCATCTAGAAGAGCCTCCTTTACTCTGACCAGGATTACCCAGGGTTCAGGTTGGTTTCTATCATCTCTTGTGCTAAACGGCTTAAACAGGGCAGGATGTGTCAGACTTTTTGCTTATCTGAGGCACCATCTGTAGCCGCTTCATATATGTATAAGAAGGTAGCAATGCTCCCTTCACCAGGTATAAATTTGTCCTTAAGGGGAGTTTGTAAGGGCGCTGTTCAAGCTCCTCAAGGTGGGACAAAGTTCCGATTAGTTGCTTTTCAAGAGCAACGAGGTTTGGTATAAAGGGGTCCCTGTAGTGAGCACCATTTTGTAGGAATCCAGCCTAGTTAAGCTCGCTTGGTGCTATGCCGCTGGATCCTACAAAGGATGCTAATAAAATAAAAAATATAAAACTATAAAATTGGTTTTTATAATTTTTTATTATGTGCATGGGGGTAAAGACAAAAACACGATCCCATCTGATTTCTGACTATTTAGTATTTATACTACATTCAAAAGTCAGAGGGAATTCAGGGATAAGTTTGAAATATCCTCAATAATTCCAATTTAGGTAATATGCGGGAATAGCATATCATAACTCAGGAATTTGCTTCAGGGCAGCGGAGCAAATGAAGAGGAATTGTGGTTGGCTATAATGTACCCATGATGTAACGTTTTTATGAACTTTGGCCAATCACCACCCAAGAAATTTCTTGCACCTTGGGGAACCCTCGCCAAGCCTATAAAAGGGGGTCCCCACATAGGTGCGTTGAAGGACTTTGGGGTGGTGCGGGGAGTGCCTTCTGATGGTAGCCCCAAAGTCCATTGTGTGGTCAGATTACTCTGACCATTCAATTTTTTGTTTAGTGCCCATAGAGGTTTTGAACTCATGTTAACCTGATTAACCAGGTTCCACTAAGAATTTACCAGGGACTTTTGTCCAATTTCCCCAATAGCTGTGTCATTTTTATTATTAAAATTGCTTGTAACATCCTCAGATAATTGCAAATGTCTACCATTTTCCTTATTCAGCTAAACTCGACCTAAAACATTCTTCTTGTTCAGCTGTGAGGGCAAATGTCTGACAATAGACTTATAAGAACTCACCAATATTACCAAGAAAGCTTCCTACTCTCTACCCAATATTGATGATGCACTATACCACTTGAGCGGCACAAAGTATTTTCCACTAAAGATTTAATTTCCAGATATTAGCAGATTGAGCTGCTGAAAGAGGAACAGTATATGTGCGCTATGATCATTGCTAAGGCCTATACCAGCCCACTAGGATGCCACAAGGGCTGTGTAACACCCCTACAACATTCCAACACGCTATAGATTGCATATCAAGGGATTTAAAAATCTCCTGTGTGTATGTGTATTTGGAAGGATTTAGTGTTTTTTCAGAATGTTTAAGGAGCATCTTCAGCATCTAGAGAAAGTTTTCTGCCAGTTGGCCCAAGTCAATCTGAAAATCAAACCTCATAAGTGAAATTTCTTCTGCAAATAACTTGAGTATTTGGGTTTGTCATTGACAAATGCGGCTTACAGCCTCAGCCCATAAAGGTTGAGGATATCAAAAAATGACATGACACAGTAGCAAGTGGTATATTCAGGTATTTTTGGAGATGATCGGTTATTATCACTAATTTGTGAAGAACTTAAGTAAGATAGGTGAGCCACTATTGAATCTTATTATAGCTGGGGTTCCTTTTGATTGGACGCAAAACTGTCAGATCACTTTTGATCAATCATGGCTTTGCTTAACCCAAACGCTAATACTATTGTATTTTAATTTTGCAAACCATTTATTAATCAGTTGGATGCATACCTCAATGCTGTAAGGGAGGTGTTATATCAGCTCAATAATGAGGGGATGAAACACCACATTGCTTACTGCAGTAGGACACTGGATGTACACAACAGAATTATACTTTTACCAAAAAGGAGCATCTAGATGTCATTTACGCTTGTAAACAATTTTGGTTTTATATTCATGGCATGGATTTTGCTGTGGTAACCAACCATGAATCCTTGCACTGGTTGCAGAACTTGAAAGATCCTAAAGGATGGTTGGCTTGCTGCTCCTTAAAACTTGCAAGCGGATGCTTTTGACATTCAACACTGACTTGGCATCAAGCATCAAGATGTGGATAAATTCTCCAGGTTTCCTACTGTATCCTTGCTGGCTGATAAGGATGATGAATTATTTAAAAAATGGTTGCTCAGAAATATGGTAATGAGCTATTTAAGATTCAACGCATTCTGGATAAAATTTTACAAAATACTTTTTGTAAAAGATTAAAGCTGTATAAAGTTACTGATAAACCCTCTTTCTTCCCTAGGCCTACCAAGCAAACAGATTTGATAATTGCTGATCATAAGGTGACTTGCCATGGTTGATACAAGAAAATGATAGAACAACTACAATACCGTGATTATTTTCCATGTCATAAGATCTCCATGAGACTCTGAGCTGCTGCCACAAATTCCAAGATGAAACTCCCTATTGGAAAGCCACATATTATCAATTGGTTAAATCTAATTTTGCCTGGCACACTGTCTCCATAGCAGCTGTGGGGCCCTTGACTAATACTCCTGTTCAGTTTAAATATATCATCATGGACATTGATTACCTAACCAAGTGGATGGAGGCTAAGGCAGTCAGGGACTTAAAGGCCGCAACTACAGCTAAGTACATTCTCAAAGATGTTAATTATCAGCATGGATGCCCCCAGTTTCTGCTGATAAATAATGGGATGAATTTTACGATCTAAATGACTTTTAAGCTTAATTATATAATGGATATATGAGGGGTACTATCTACGCCTATCACTCAGAGACAAATGGCACCATTGAATGGGTGAACGGTACCCTTATGGGATTTATACATAAGTTAGTTACAGGAAAAGCGTACAATTTGAAACCTCTTTCTGTCTTCCGCCATAATTGTTTACAACATTGAATATCATTCAGCCTTGGGGCACTCCCTATTTGCTTTATTACATGGAAAAGCAGCCCACACTGCCCCAACTTTATATTAATGTGTTGCAGAAGAGAATATGAGTCCTAGTAGATATTTTGATAAGCTTGATCGATTTTTAATTCAGTTTATGAAGTTCACTTACTCTAAAGCTCTGACTCAGAAGGTCAAGGCTAGAGCACTTGATAAAGAAGAATGCCGGACCTTACCTACTTTTGGTGTAGAAGAATTGATCTAGTACTATGTCAACCATGGTTTGGACAGAACAGCAAACTAGTGCATATTTGGAAAGGACCCTATGAAATCATAGAGAAGGCATCTACAGATGTTTACACTCTGAAGGATCCTAATAAGGGCCATCTTATTATTAGAGTGCATTCTAAGTTCCTGAAAAAGTACTACCCGCACTCTGGTCCTCTGGCCTCTAACTTCTTTTACTCATATGACCCCCACTCATTGTTATTACATGATGTTTGGTTAAGTGGGGGGATGAAAAATTTTGCAAGTGGTTTGACCAACTAATAATGTAATACTTATTTAAAATTAATTTTTTTTACTAATAATTAGAGATATAATTTGTTGGCATAAGGAGTCACAAGTGCACTTAATTGACTTCATAGGAAGTGTAAAAAGTTTTATTAAATTACTTTTGGTGCTTTTGCCTCAGCGCCATAGATATATACTATAGCGGATTAAAATCCTTAACCCTACCAGTGCAAATTGAAGTACCTTGATATAGTATTTGCTTTGGCTTCTGGCCTTGGCATTTATATCTTCTCCAATTTATATATACCTTTAGCCTCCATTTTGTCCCCTGCACCAGCATAAATATTCATTATGAGATTCGTTTTTTTATTGGACCCATATGCCAGAACCTCAAATGCAATATGTTAATTGTGACTATAGATGGAAATACTTTGAAACCTATTGACTCTCCCCATTATCCTAATTTAGGTTATTATTTCACTAGTCTACCACTTTTGAGTGCTGCTTAGGGTACATAATATGCACCAATAGAAACACTAGCAGAAGGGACATATCTTGGCTGAGTTATAATAATAAAAGGGAGCTTTTTTTCTTAAGCTGCTGGAGAGGAACCTAGAACAAAGAGAAGAAGTCATAGCGTGCCATCAAGCCTTTGGCAGTACCAGATACTACATTGTTCTTGCAATTATTTTTTATAAGATAAACCTCTTGCAAAAAAAAGTCATTTTGCAAGTTTACTAAGGTTAATGTCATCCAACAGCGCCTTTTTACTTTGATTAATAACATGTGCCTTAAAAAACTGACACCTAAGCACCAATTTTAACAACCCCTTGGAGGAATTCAAACCTTGTTTTTATAAAGTAAGCCCTTATAGGTAAAACAACCTGTCTGCTTTTAGTGAACTCTGGCCTCCACCACCTCATTTCACAGCCACTGAATATTTTCACCATTTCTTGGTGGTAGTGTCAGCTTAACAGTTCTCTTGGCTATAGCTGTGGTTCAAAATGGGCTCAAAGCTGTAAAACTAGCAGAAATTTGCTGAAGATGCAAAACTAAGTGACTAGACTACTTTATTGAGTTAAAAGGATTTGATATTTAAAGGCAAGTGGGGACATGATGCCAAGAGGACCTCCATAGCCCCATAAAATCAGAATATTTTACATTCTTCTTGTTTGACTGCCTAGTTGACGCCTTTATTGTTCTTTGTAGATAGCATATTTGTGAATGCATTGTTGGAAGTCATGCATTTTGAGATTCAGGAAGAGGAGGTGCAATTTCAGAAGGCATCTCAGTTTATTCCCAATGTGTGATGCTTCCTAATCTAATTCTCATCATTTTCTTCAGGTAAAGGTTTCAATAAGGTTTTTTAGTCAACTTATTAATGCTTAATTCAGGAGTAGGGATCTCAAATCATTTATTATCTCAAATCCTGACAACATACCCCTCAAGATCCTGTCATAGGGTGATATAGAGCCATAGAAATCGTCCATGAACTCAGTTTACCACTGTCCCTTGAGTAACATCAGCAATTAAGTATTTGGAGCCCACATTGAGTAACCTTGTAGGGTCCAGATGAAAGATTGTTGAGCTTATTATGTCAATTTACAGGCTAATGATGTTAAAAGAGGACTAGGTCACCTAAATGAAAAGTCAGTAGGGAGGGTCAGCTGACGTTAGATTAGATGTCTTCCTTTTTGTGGTGACATTTCCTAAGTGGTGAGGGCTTGAAGCCAGACAATCTTGATGGCTAAGGCCCTCATGGTCAAATTAGTGTTCTCAGGCATGGAGGAATCAAGTAGGGGCTGAATGTTAATTGGCAGTTGAGAGGTGTGCTCATATAGATCTTTAAAAGAAGACATGTTGATTAATTTATAGAAACTTATTCAATAAGCGAGCAAAGTGCTGGGTAGATAGTGGTTCCAGCGCGTAGGGTCAGAGGTGGCCATCTTCCACAAGGTAGAAACAAGTGTCCCCTTAGTGCGTTCCACCATTCCATTGTTTGAGGGATTATAAGGGCGTTGAGACTTTTTTAGTTCTAAAAAAAAAGCTACTTTTTGGACTCCCTGAGAGGTGAAATTAGCCCATTATTTGAAAAAAAAAGTTTTGTGGGCATCTGTGCTGGGTGAAAATGTATCAGATAAGGATTAAAGCCATGGCTTTTATGGTGGAAGCTGGAGTGAAAAACACATCGATCTCTTTGGTCATATGGTCAACAGCTAATATAATTTATCTGTGTCCATGTAAACCAGTGATCAAGTGGCCCAAAACATCAATGCTGATGACATTAAATGGAATTGATGGAGCCTAAATGGAATGTTGGTATTGAGAGCTAGCCTGATCTTGGGTTTGACAAGTCATACAGGCCTCTAGAACATCCTGGATGGTTTTAACCATCTGATATAAAAAGCATCGCTTTTTTAGCCATTTGTAAGTCTTTTTCACTGCCCCGTGGCCCATGATTGTGTTTTCTTCAATAACAACGTTTATTTAGGAAGAGAGGCATATGTAAGGGAGCCATTTCTTGTTGATTTCCTTATACATAATTAACTTTTTGATTTTGGTGTCCTGGGTCAATTTCTGTAGCTCAGTTTGAATTTCAGGAGTTTCTAAATCCCATTGCTCAGACCAGCCAATTATATCATATGAGTCTTCTTTGAGGGTTAAGGTGGCCTGCACCAGCATCCTCAAAAGAACATTGTCATTCTGATAGACCACTCCTGCACAATAAGCAATGGCAAATTATAGTTCTGTAGTCATAATGCCCACCTCATTAACTGACCATCCAGGTCCTTCATCTGTTGCAACCATTGAAGCAAGGAACAGTCAGTGATGACAGTAAAACGGGTGCCATATAGGTAGGGCTGGAAAACATATGATCACCAACAAAACAGCCAGTCACTCACGCTCAGTAATGCTATAATTTCGTTCAGCCTTGCTCAGGGTCTTGCTTAATTTAAGCCACTAAATGTCTCTTGATCTTCATTATGTTGAGCTAGAATAGTCTTGACTTCTATGTCATTAGCATCAGTGAAAAGCAATGATAGAATATAAAATTGCAGATGAACTAAAGTATGTTTAGTAAAAAGAGCAGTCTTCAACGCATTAAAAGCATGTTTTTGTTCAGGATGCCACTTGAAAAGCACATTATTCTTTAGAAGGTAGACAAGGGGTTCAGCTAAGTCAGAAAATTGAGGGGTTAACTGACAATAATAACCCACCATGCCAGGAACACGTAAGTATTGCTGAGGCTCTGGGGATGCAACATGGGTGCTGATTAGAGATACTTATAGGGGTGATTCTGTCATAGAGCGTTCTGATAATAATAATACTGGGTTGGAACTCAGGATGAGTGAGTACTCAAAGCACCAACCAGAATACTCTGGTACAGCCATCTATATAGTGGTATGCAAAGAATTTAGGACAACCGCAAACACCATCCAGGAATTCTCAAAAATTGAAAATCAAACCTGCTAGGTGTTTAATGAACTTAACACACAGATGATATTTATCTCTTAAAGGGTTTTTAATCAACCATGATAGTTGAAAGAAAAAAGTGACAGATAATTACACAACTCAACTATGGCAGATTAACATTTTGAAATCATTACAATGCTAGATTGTTTTTGCGTGGCCAGCTGACTTTAATTAAATTTTGCTACCAAAGCATCCCTCCTGGTGCAATTTTACTTGGCAGATTGGAAACAATTTGTCCAGCGGGTGACTGGGTGCTCCCAAGGCCAGGTCACATATGGCCAGTCCCATTGAGTAGGGAAGGGATTTATTGCACTAGTATCTATCAGAGATGGGCTCATGACTACAGATGACAAAGAAGAATGATGGTTGTAGATTTCCAAGCCCAAAACTGACTTAACTGATTTAATTTGCCAGATATCGATTTATTTTTATCAGCAGAACATGTACTGGTGGGGCTAACCTCTTGCTGGAGAAGAATCACTGATAACCTTTTGCTGGAAATGGCCTCTGGCAGCCGCCACTTCCTCACACACAACCTATGTTTTCTGGACCAACTTATAGATAGTTGGCATAGGGGGAATGACACAATTTTCAAGGGGTATGCCATACCCACCTCTCATCTACCACATGGGCTAAGTTGTCCATAGTGACAAGAGGGACATCCACAAGCTTCCTTCTTTTCTTGGTACAAAATTGGAATTGCACCCATTAAGACACATGGGTTGCTTCACAAGATCTACAGATTATAGGCCAAAATCCCTTAGACTTAAAAAGCTACTATTGTTGTCATTAAACCTCTACAGGAAGAAGGAAGACATAAGCAGCTGGATTATTAGGCCACACTGTATTAGGTTTGTCAGTGAGGTAAGCCAGCAGAACAAATATGGATCCAGCATAGGATGGATCTAAATTTTTGGGCAGGTCAGATAATTCATAACAATTGGTTTAACCATGCCCCATATTTCCAGAAATTGTCCCAAAGAAATATGATATGTGCCTTGGTATCAATTATGACCTGGTACTTTGGCGGTATAGTATTAAGCTTAGGCACGTAGATGAGCATGCCTTATGGCTATCTGCCACGGGAGGGGGTATTCATACTTAGGAACCCTTATGTGATATTAAAGCCTGTTAATCCAACTTTTGCTTTCTAACAGGAAATTCTGAGTTTTGACCTTCATCTTGGCATCTCAGGAGGTCTCAAAGTCCAATGGAACCCTGTGTCCCAAAAGTGATAAGAATTATATATTAGTTCACAACAGCGGAATAATCACAGAGGAACTGGGTTCTGAGGAGTAGGTCATAACTCAGGTTGTCTGATGCAACTTCCAAGGTGTTCATTGAAGTTTGCCAAATTGTATGGCAGTGAGAAATAGGACCCAATGGACTAAGTGCATAGTGGCCCAGTTGTGACATATTTCACAAAGTGAAGCAAGTTTTGAGCTTCTTTGATACGTTTCACTAAATTTAGATGAAATGACATTCATGAGGGAACCACTGTCAACGATGGTGTGGACAGGGATCTTATAAACTCAAGCAGCAATGAATGTGACTAAACTCCTGAACTTAGAGCCATAGTGAGAGAAAAATGGGAGATTCATATGAAGTAGATTAAGCAGTATCAGGTTCTTTATTATCAACAGGTACCAAAATTGTCTTCCAGTATGAAAAAAATTAGACTCATTAGAGGTTGCCAAACATTCTTGTGGTGGTAAAGGGATGTCATCATGAAGCGCCATTTCTTCATGCTGAATTCCATTTTTCCAAATCCTTGGCGAGAATCTTTCAACAAGTCTTGGTGCTATGATGGAATCTAATACAGTAGGTGCATCAAATCTGGGGATCTTCTGGTTCTTGACAACGTGGGGTAGAGGACATCTGTGAGAGGCAGACGCGGAGGACTTTGGATTAAATGCAGATGCAGGAATTTCATTTAGCTTCCTTAATTTCCATAATACAAGTAAATTTGCTCTTGACAAATTATGAGCAATTGGACCTCTGGATAAAGATCCCAATGAGGAGATTACCGCAGTTATGACATTGTCCAATGTAATCTGATTATTGGTCACCAAGGTCTGTGCTTGAGGATAGAATCAACTGGCAGACTCCACATGAATTTTTCCTTTATTCAGATGAATGTCCATAAACGCCTGCTTCTGATTAACAAAAGTCTGGTTGCTTCCAAACTTCTAGATTAGAGCCATATGTACTTATTCCCAATTGTGACATTCCTTTAATTGAGGAGTCATAATTCTTCATGCCATGCTATTCTGGAAAAAACTGGATTTGCTTAGCCTTCTGACAGACGATGGCCTCCTCCATCAAGCTCTTTTAAAAGTTTAGGAAGAAGGTAATACTTTACTGTCCTGAGGTAAATTTCTCCCTAAAACTAGGCTTAAATTAGTTACAATAGGAGTGGAAAGAGTGTTGATGCCAGGAACTAAACAGAGGTATAAATCTCGGTTTCTGCATAGTTGTGAGGGGCCTGTTAATCCAATTATCATCATAAACTTTCTAGATTCTCCTTAATCTCATCCCAATGGTGGTTGAGAGATAGCTGAGGCTATAAGGGCAACTTGCTTCTTCAGAGCTTGATTTTGGCACGTTGGAGGAGCAGCTGAATTTCAAAGTTATCAAGTGAGTTTTTAAAAAAGTAGCAGAATTTGTTTAAGCTGTGTGATGTGGTTATCAGTGAGCTTGGCAAATGCAATAAAATTATCTACCTTGTCTGACAAGGTGTTAAACTTGAGATTATGAGATCAAGAGGACCCTATCTACTCAGAGCTTACATTCTTATGTCATATAACATATATGGTTTTATAAGGCAGCAAGCGCCATTAAGATGTCTTGTTTCCAGTAGTTGTTAGGATCACCAGGAGTAGGTACCAAGGGACTGGATGGTCCTTGGGACCACAGTGACCTTTGGGCCCTTCAAGCCCTTCAGTCCCAGATGCAATATCGTGGGAGGCTAACTCCTGGTAATGTGCTGAATTGTTTAAATAAGGTCTTGAACAGATTAAGAATTAGCTCAGGTAGTTTTAAGAAGTTGTACAATTTGATGAAGCTGGTCCTCAAGATAATCCAAGATTTTATTATCTAAACAGCAAGCTTATTACAAGCCTCATTAATCAGCTGATAGTTATTAACAATGGCTTCCCAATTGTTTTTTACAAAAGTAGAGGCATTATATAGAAATTGGTGATATTTGAGTGTAGTGATTGAGTGAGCCCTAGTTGCTTAGCCACTTCATGGTGATGTAAAACAGCTATTTGTAGGTGTAATTCCCAGGGAACGTCCCCTTTGAATGGATCAGGCAATTTTCCCATTTCTGAATAAGAAGGGTCCAAAGAGGACGGCTGTACCCCTCGTCACCCAGGGTGAACTCGCCCACATGGTAGATGAGCGCTGGTTAACAGCACTACCTCTAAAGATTCCTTCACTGGTACCTGTACTCACTTCTGCAGAACTTGTTCACCAAATTGAGGAAACCTGCGTTTAGATTACCAAATCAAAGATGAAAGGCCCAAAACCAATGGGGATAAAGCATGACAATCAGAAAACTATTAGCCAAGAAGGGTTAAGTATTGAATTATTGGCTAGAATTGCTGATAATTTTGACTCAGCTAGCAGTATAATTGTCAACACCAAACACCCCTTGAAACTGTCAGGCATGATCCCTGATGAGCAAATGGAACCTTTGGGGTCATTCACAGATATTTGAAACCCCTATCTAATGAATTGGAAGTTGTGGCTGACATAACTCATTTGGCCAAATGAACGCCCCAGTGACTGAGCATGGGCGGTTTGGGCATCCTGAACCCGTTTCCAACCAATTGGAATGCCCCTATGTGAGGTGGCCCTGGGGAATTCCTGTTGCTCGTTGGGCCAGATGCCGTCATGCCAACCAACAAAAATGCAGTTGAGCCTTGGCCCAGGGGTTTGTGGCTGAACCAGTAGCGACTTGGCCTGCCACCAAATCCCTTAATGTTGGTTATAATTAAAATAATTTTTCCCTCTCCCCAAAAAAATAGCCAGTTTAAGTCAAATTTAAGGGCCATGATCCCTGCTTGGACCCACTATCAAATTGAACACTTTTAATCAACTGCATTGTACTGAGGAAATTTCTGGTCAATTCTCTTTATTTTCTTTTCCAATAAACTCCAGCTAGTACCCAATTTTTATTTTACTTGAATTCTTATTACCAAAGTTCTGATGGCACTAACATGGTGTCCTGTCAATCCCTACACCAGATAGTCTTTGCCGGTTTTGATGATTACAATCGCTCTCATCATAGTCAACTGGATCCAATGTGCAAGAAACTTCTGGGAATTTAACCCAATTATTAAAGCTATCCGCTATCAAGATATCAGAATTATGTGGCCTTATATGACTCAGTTACAAGTAAGGATCTGCCCCCTTATCACTACATTAGTGATTAACCCTCCCACCAGCAACCTCAAAGTGGTTGACCCAGTAGTACAATCCCCTGCAGAAAGACCCTCAGTGTCTGGAGTTGTCTCTATTTACTTCATTATCAGGTTCCTTTCCACACTCATTCTACATTAACAAGTCATTGTTACCTAATTCGCAGCTTCATACAATGTCATACAAGCGGCTATGCCACTGGCATTCTGGCTTGCTTTTTGGGTACTCACACATCCTTTCTGGCAGGCTGGTCTAAACTTATGCTGCCGTTTTTATGACATATTTGACCAACCATTGTTTCCTGCCATTTTCACCCTTCTCTTTGAGTTGAGCGCCGCAGTGGTTACTCTTTACTAAATGAATGTGCAGTTTGTAGTCTGATTTTTGTTGATCATTTGGTCATTTGCCAATTTTTTGGGTATTGTTCACATTACCTTGGAGAAACTCCTTCAGGGTAGCAGAGCCCCATGGATAACTACTCTTTCCTCACCCAATTTTCAAGAGGAAAATCCAAGTGTTCCCTACTGAGACATTGTTAATTAAGTTCTTGACGTCATTGCTGAGGTGAAAATGCATTCTGCTATTGCCCTAAATGATGCCGCTGCGCTATCCAATGCCCAACAAGGGGTCACCCTTTTGGATGCAGTAGAAGGAGATGCCCGTCTGTGGGTACAAGGACTTCTGCGTTCTACTTCACAAGTGGCAGATTCTTCCTCACTAGTTGCAGTAGTATTGGCGGCTTTGAAACCCCCTGTGTCACATGAGGACTGTTTATTCCAATTTCTTTCTTCCATGGCCAAAGCTCCCAGCTTGGCTTCATTAATTACAACCTTCCATAAACAGGCTTAGTACTAGAGTTTTCTAATGATATGCTCCAAGCAATCTTTAGATCAGTGCTGGATTCTGACTCTGCCATCACAGAGTTGGTTCACCTCTATGGGAACAGTGGATCAAATATGTAAAGCTGTGACCAACATTAACGCCTCCCCTCGCCGTGCTCCCCGCTTTCAAGGGGAAATTATATGATTGGACTACCCAACAATGACTTGGATTCAGTCCTTACCGTTGACCCAGTATTGGTCCTGGCCTCAGAATCTGTCAATACCCCTGTGCCCAAGTCAAGCTATCCTGGTTTATCTATCATTGAATCAGTAAAAACCCAGATTGAAGTAGCTGGTTCCCAAGCCCTTACTCTTTCCAACTTTGTTCCCAAAAAAGTCCCCAACCTTACCCCTGATTTACTGGCCATCTCTTCAGTTTCAGCGGAGATAACTGAATCTACCAATAAACAAAACTTCGCCCACTTTTTATTACCTATGAAGATTATTATCAGATCTTACTATATCTCCTTTGGGCTTTGGTGGATACCAGAGCTACAGGTAATTTTATGAGTATAGAGTAAGCCCAACAATTGGAGCTTGACCTGGACGTAGGTCCTTTAGTGATGGTTGCTTCATCAGCCTCACAGACCTCATATATTGTCTGATGGCCAGTACCTTTCTCAGTACATCAATTTTATCTTTTGCGATCAGTTTTCAGCAATGCCAAACTTGGTGTTTCCTGTAGTCTTGAAAGTTGGATGGTGGCGCCAACAACATGTTCAATCTACCTGAAGTCAAATATTTTGTCATTTGTTAATGATCAATTTGAGGGAGAATTTCCTTTAGTTGATACCCTTAAGAAAACTCAAGGCTGCAGTTCCATCACTTCTCTCATTTCCCCTGTGGGCCATCCATACTATTTTTCTGAAGAATTAATGCGTTATCAAAGTATCTTTAATTCTGAGAAGGCAGACCATCTTCCAGTGCATACTAAGTTCAACTTAAGATTCTAGACAACAGTACAGTTGGTGAATATCAACTGTCCCTTATATCCACACACTGCGGAGGAGGAGGTGGCGCTCAACACCTGGTTAGACAAGATGCTGAAGAAAGAATGGTTATTTAAATAGACATCATCCATTGCATCTCCCATTGTTTTTGCCAAGAAGGCCAATGGTTCCCTCCATCCATGCGTGGATTATGGACACCTAAACAAAATTACAGTACATTATCTCTACCCTTTACCCCTAGAGCAAACTATCAGTCATGTGATCACAAAGTCTCATGTGTTCTCCAAGCTTGATCTCGTTAATGCTTTCAATCAAGTATGGGTGATGTAAGGGCAATAATGGCTTACCGTGATCTGAACAAAATGAGGTACTTTTAATTCCATGTAATTTCTTTGAGTTGAATAATGTGACAGCCACATTTCAAAGAATGATTGATAATGTGCTGGGTGACCTCTGTTTCACTTGTATGGTCACATATATTGACAACATTTTGGTTCACTATCCAACTTCTGAACAATATGTAAAAGACTTGGAAGCAGTAGTGGCCATTTTGCATAAGGCAGGCCTATTTGTTAAGCCTTTGAAATGTGAGTTCTATATAGAGGAAGTTATCTTTCTTGGGAACCTTGTCCTAAAGGATGGTTATGTAATCCCCCCAACAAGCTGGATGCCATCCACAAATGGCCAACTCCAACAACCCAAAAACAATTACAAAGTTTCTTAGGAACCATAATTTTTCTGAAGAAATTTTCCCCAGCCCTTTGCCAGTTAGCCACTCTGCTTTAACCTTCATTGGTAAGAATGTGTCTTTTCATTGGACACCCAAGTGTTATCAGGCGTTTGATTCAATTAAAGGGGTGTTCTTATCTCACCACCATTTAAAACATGTGGACCCCTCCAAACCGTATATCATTGCATGCAATGCTTCATCAGTGGCAGTGGGTGCAGTTCTGCTCCAGGAGCACGATGGCTTAGAACATCTGGTCACCTACTTTTCCTGGAAATTTTCTTCTAATGAGCAATCATGGGCCGTTTATGATAAGGAGTTAGCAGCTGTAGCATGGGCTCTGACTCATTGGCAGTATCTGCTACAAGGCGCTCAGCATGAGATAACGGTGTTTACAGATCACCAAGCTCCTCTGTATTTTCACAAACCACAGAAATTAGCACATAGGCAAGCTCTTACTTATCAGGATTTGTGCAGTTTCAATTTTAAATATGAATTAATGAAAGGCGCGCTAAACGTGCTCCCTGATTTTCTTAACTGCAATCTGGCCCACTGTCCCTCAGACTCAGATGAATTGTAATTAGTTATCATAATTCCCTCCACTCAAATTTTGTCCATTGTCCCTCCCATGGTCTCATCAGTTGACTTTGCTCCTGACGCTCCTCTCATTTCTTGGGTTTTAGAAGCTCAAATAACCTGCCCCAAAAAATTGGATTTATTTGATCAATTGTCCCTCCAAACTCACAAACATTCTCTATATTCCTTGGTGGAGGGTCTCATCTATTTTTAGTTGCAGATTTGAATTCCTCCTCTCTTTAGAGCCAAGGTATTTTTTGAGCATCACGATCCTCCTACAATTGGCCATCCAGGCAATAAGAAATGTATCAATTTGATCAAGCAGTCTTATAATTGGGTAATTTTTCAACAGAGGTTCTGACCCAGATCGCCAATTGTGTTATCTCACATGAACCAAGTAAGATTGTTCAGGAAGAAATTGCCTCCTACATGCTTTACAACAGGCGGAGAGTTCAGGGACGTTGGTTCCTGTGGTTTTTGTCAAACTTCCCTGTCCTAATGGGTTTACAGCGGTGATGATGGTGGTCGATCATCTTACCAAATTTCCTTATTTATTCCATGTTCTTCCATAATTATGTCAGAAGAAACTGCTTGTCTCTTCATGCTCCATGTGTTTTATATGTTTATTCTTCTGCAGGAGATCATCAGTGACTGTGGTTCACAGTTTATAGTGCATTTCTGGAATGAACTCTTATCCATTCTAAAAATTTCCTCCTGCCATTCCACAGCATATAATCCTCAGTCTGATGGACAAACTGAGCGAGTTAGTCAAATCTTAGAACAGTACCTGCGCTGCTATGCTGCAGCTGCACAGGATACCTGGGCTTATGAACTTTCCCTCACTCAATTTGCCTACAACAATGGAATTCACGCTTCTATGGGGTTTCTCCTTATGAAGTGATGTTAGGGTATAATCCTTCATTTTCAGTCAGTCCCTGCTTGCATCCCAAGGTCCCAGCTGCCACATATCATGCTGAGCACATTCGGTCTACTCATCCCTTAGTGCAGGAGCATCTCACTAAAGCTATCAATGATTACAAGTGGTTTGTAGATCAGAAATGGCTTCCTAGGCACGACATAGCGGGTGGTTAATGTTATACTTGATACACAACGTTTGTGGATGCAGGTACCCTCCCAGAAGTTTGCAAAAAAGTGTTTGGGTCCCCACTTGGTGGAGGAAAACTTGGGCTTTGGTGCTTTCCAGTTAAAGCTGCCAGCTTATTGGAAACAGCACCTCTTCTTCCACGTTTCCCAGTTGTCCCCATTTTAAGGGGACTGTTCCCAGGGATCCAGAGCCAATTGTAATTGAGAATGTGAAGGAGGCCGAGGTGGAAAACATTTTAGCAGCCCACAAATTTTGAAGGTCAGTTCAGTATCTCATCGCCTGAAAGGGCTATCCAGCTTATGAGAACATTTGGGTTAAGGCCCATGATTGCGCTAACTGCATGGAACTTGTTGAGGCGTTTCATGAGTCCCATCCCAATGCTCCCTGCCCCCCCCCCCAAAAAAAAAATCTTGTGAATTTAATGGTGATCAAGTTGCCCAAGGCTCACAAGAATGTAGTCCTCATGCAGTTTCCCAGTGGTGGCAGCCCTCCTTTGGAAAAAGGAAATGGTAATGTAAGTTCCAGGGAACATCCCCTTTGTGTGGATTGGGCAACTTTTCCATTTCTGAGTAAGAAGGATCTGAAAAGGGCAGCTGTACTTCTCATCACCCAGGGTGACCTCGCCCACTTGGTAGATGAGCGCTGAGTAACAGCACTCCCTCTAAAGATTTCTCCACCAGTGCCCACAACACTTCTGCCAGACTTGTCTGCCAAATTGAGGAATTCTGTGCTAAGATTACTGAATCAAAGACAAAAGGTCCAAAACCAATGGAGATAAAGCCCAAAGATTATAATTCTAATAGCCAAGAAGGTACAAGTATCAAAGTATCGGCCATAATCATTAATGGTTTTGACTAACTAGCAGTATGATCACCAACGCCAAACACTCCTAAAAATCATCAAGAATGATCCTCAATGAGCAGATGTAACCTTTGGGGTCATTCACAGATATTCAAAACCCCTATCTAATGAGTTGGGAGTTGTAGCTGAAATGACTCATTTGGCCAAATGAATGCCCCAGTGACTGATCATGGGCAGGTTGGGCATTCTGAACCCATTTCCAACCAATTGGGACTGCCCCTATGTGGGATGGCCCTGGGGATTCCTGTTGCTTGTCAGGCCAGACGCCATCATGCCAACTGACAAAAATGCAATTGAGCTTTGGCCCAGACATTTGCAGCCAAACCAATAGTGACTCATCCTGCTGCTGAATCCTTTGATGTCAGTTCTAATTTTAATCATTTTCCCCTTTCCCCCAAAAATTCGCCAGTTTAGGTCAAATTTAAGGGCCTTTATCTCTACTTGGACTTACTACCAAATTGAACATTATTTAATCAGCTGCATTGCATTGAAAAATTGTTGGTCAATTCTCTTTATTTTCCTTTCCAATAAATTCCTGCTAGTACCCAGTTTTTTATTTTACTTGAATTCTCCTTGCCAAAGTCCTGATGGCACTAACATAGTGTCCTGTCAATCTCTACACAAGATGGGCTTTACCAATTTTGATGATTATAATCACTCCCACCATAGTCAACTGGATCCAATGTGCAAGAAACTTCTGGGAATTTAATCCCATTTTTAAAGCTATCCACTATCAAGATATCGGAATTATGTGGCCTTATATGACTCAGTTACAAGTAAGGATCTGCCCCCTTATCACTACATTAGTGATTAACCCTCCCACCAGCAACCTCAAAGTGGTTGACCCAGTAGTACAATCCCCTGCAGAAAGACCCTCAGTGTCTGGAGTTGTCTCTATGTATTTTATTATCAGGTTCCTTTCCACGCTCATTATACATTGACAAGTCATTGTTACCTAATTCACAGCTCCATACAACGGTATACAAGCGGCAATGCCACTGGTATTCTGGCTTGCTTTTTGGGTGCTCACAAATCCCAACTAGCAGGATGGTCTAAATTTATTCTGCCGTTTTCATGACAGTAGGATGTGACATATAGCTGGATGTACAAAGCTTTGGATAAATAACAGTACCCAAGGTCAATTCTCCTGATGATAGTAGAGCCAAGGTATATAAATCTTACATTGTGGAAGGCACTGAAGAGGCTCATTAATGACTAAAATCGCCTCCCATGGAGTAGATGCCATTAAATAGTTGTTAAATAATTTTGCTGATGTTCTAATATTAGAGTTGATACTGATTATGATCAACTAAAGTTAAGGTGAGTTGAATAAGTGGCTCAAAATTCTAGGCTTTCAGGCTGTAGAGAATTTACTTCATACTGAGAGATATTGTTTCAACAAGTTATGCTCCTTAACAGGTTGGCAGGTTGGTCTTCTTTATTGCTATTCTCCATTTTTCATGATAGACCTTTTCACTAGACAGCTAGAAGCCACCTGTAGTGAGCACCACTTATGTTAGCTTAACAGTTTTTTACTGTAACTGAGGATTAAAATGGGCTTGAAGCTGTATAACTAATGGAGAGGTGATAAAGACAAGAAGATGGTGTGAATAGACTACATTTTTGAGTTGAAACGATTTGATATTTATAGGGCAAGTGGGGACATGTTGCCAAGAGGACCTCCATTGCCCTGTAAGATCAGAAAATTTAACCTCATTGAAATTTTTGATATGACTAAATTATCCCGCCTGAACAAGATTATAATTTACTTGTCCACTAATGGATGAGCCCTCTATTGGATATGGTTCTTATCATTTTATATGCAATAACTATTGTTCAGTGATTTAACCTAAACAAATATTGATTAATCCGCTGAGTTTTGATCTATGTATTGATGAGTATTTTGTTGGGGATGATCTTTGACAATAAAAAAGCATTTAAGCTATCAATTTTATATTGATAATTAAATTACCTTGTAGAAGTCAATCAGGTTCCATTGCCAATTGACTAAGGTATGTATTAGTTGCTATGTGAGTGATGTCACCTTGATAGCAACTGTCAATTTAACCTTTTGGGTATCATGAATTGCTTGTTATGGGCAAGAGTCCCATTACCTAAGCAGAGTGCTAACCTGATAAGGATGAATCCCTGGGGTTGAGAAAAGACATTAGGACACATTCTTTGTTTCAATACAAGAGGGTCACATTTTAGTAGGGGAGAAAACCCAACTGTTATGATGAGGAAGATTATTGTTTTGTGATACCCTGGAGGGTGAATTCATTGCCAAAGCTGCTGCTTCCTAATGAGGCGCCAACAGAAGAGTTGGGCACTGAATCTCCTATAATTTCTCTTCTAAAATATTTTATAAAATAGAATAACAATCGATAATTCTCAAATATGTAGTTTATTATACATTTGGTATATTTTTTATTACTCTTAGGATTAGAGTGAGGGACCAGATATCTTTTTTGCTAAATACTACTGTCAAATTCTCCATGGCTGCTGCATAAAAGAGTGAGGAAGGAAAAGAAATTTACCAAAAATACCACTGAACTAGAATTGCTATATAAGTCCAAGGAGAGAACTCTAAAGCCAGAATTGGTAGTCAAGTCTTAAGAGTATTAGTTCCCTTTAGAACTTATTAGCCTGCTGCCAGTGGGTTAAGTTCTGTTGTTATCTATAAGTTTACAACTTCAGAAGAGAAGTTTAAGAGATTGAGTTTAAGTGTTGTCTGGAGAGACTAATTGATACCTTTATTAGTGGGTTGAAGGAAAATATTTTTTGTGTCTGTTCCAAAGAGAGTCCTGAGCAGGAGAATTATTTGGTTGTGAAATGCTCAACTGGATACTAGTCTCCATATTAGTATCAATCTTCCACATATTTATTAGAACTTATCAAGATTTATTGACTGTACATAATAAGTACCTGTGCAAGAAAACCATGGGAGACAAAAGGAGTATAATCCTAAAAGAGAAAAGTCTCAAGTTTACATATTGGTGCTCATTCCAAAAGAGTAAATTGAGTAGCCACCTGTTCCCAATTTTTACAAAACCTTCTAGATTGACTGTCTAATTGACGCCTTTGTTGTTCTTCATAGACTTCATCCTCATGATCACATTTTTGGGAGTCACACTTTTTGAGATTTGTGAAGTGGGAATGCAATCATATAAGGCATCTCTATTAATTCCCATGCACATGATGCTTCCTGATTATATTTACCTTTGGTTCCTTCAGGGACAGGTTTTGATTTTAAGGATTCAAGAGTCATCTTATTGTGGCTTGATTCTGTAAGGCCCTTGGTTCCAGCTATCAAGCTGGACAGGGACATGCACCTCTTAAGGTCAAAAAAGGGGGCCAAACCTCAAGGCTCAGCTCCTAACCCAGGTCTCTGACCTAGGGAATACCTTGGATGAGAAATGAGTGCTGCTGCTCACCCCTGCCTGCCACACGCATTCCTTTCACCTACCCCTCAACCTAAACTCATCCAAGTGTCATAATCTAAAATTTATCTTTTCTCTAAATTAAACAAAAATTTTGTAAAATTAAGAAAATTTAAGAAGCACTTTACCATGGCCCCATTACCTGCCCCCATCAGGGATCATAACTAGAAGTCAATCTGAAAGTAGGAAACTTACCTATTAAGCCAACATCAAGCAAAAAGTCAAAAAAGGCCAAAACAGGGATAAAACTTGACAACTCATTCTGAAATTGAAGATGAGTGAATTTGGACTTTTGAAAGTCATGAAAACATCCTGACAATAGCTTGGAAGCATTGGCTGATACTGTCAAGGAAAAATTGGGGTTATAAAACATTAATTAATGAATCAGAAACTGGAAATTATTTTCCACTATTGCAGTTCAGATTAACAGCCTCCCTCCCCCCAGATTAGTTTAAAAACCCAAAATTCTACCTTGGATAGGGTGTTGGGTTATTGTTTTAATTTATCTTAATAAAAAACTATATCTTTTGAAGGTCTGATTTTATTATTTATTTCTCCAAGATTTATATTAAGATCTGCAGGTTCTGTGTTTTCAAAAGAAAACAACATCAAAAGGTCAAGTTGGATGGCCACAAGGATAGAGAAATCCTTTGATGATAATTCAACCCCAACTGTTAAAAACCCCAACCCACAATGGCAAAAATATTTCTATATCTCCAACGCCTCATTTTGATGAGGCGCATCTGAGTATTCTGTGCCTACTTTTGTGGCTGCTGAAGCAACCACATCCAGAGGCCAGCTTTCTTTTGTCATGTACTTATTGTTGAATGATTGACTGGATCTAAATCGTCAATTATTATAAACCAAAAATATCCTAAGTATATCCAAACTTGAATTTGTGGCCTAGTGATTTCACTTAATTATATTCAACTATGATGACATGGGCTTGAGGGCTTTGTTGGTTAGGTCAGACTTGAATTTAAGTTTTGATTTAATGACTCAGTCACATAGGCTTTGTTAATCTATGTCAAAATTAATTTTTAATGTTGGTCAAGTTTTTGATTAAATTAATTACTAATTAGTGATATGAATTGCCTTAGTATGTGCTGCCAATTACATGTGAAAGAAAATTGGTTCAGCTATTTGCAGATGCATCCAAAACGCCATCTTGAGAATGATGACAGTGTTTACACCAACCCTGAGGCTGAGCATGATGCCCTGAGTCAAAGTATTTGTAGACGTTCTTACAAACATTTTATGTGGCCAAGTGCCATTGAAAATGAGATGTCATGGGTAAGATGTGGTGAACATTGACCCTATAAATAACCCTCAAGTTGATGCTAATAAAAAACATTCAACTACTATGACTTGTTTATAATTTAACTTATAAACTTTTTGCATTTAGTACTTTAATTTGTATTAGTCAGTATTTACTTGGGATCAGTAAGATCAGGGCGGCGTGCCATTGTCCAAGTAAATGACAGAGTACACAATTTGAGTGCTACCAATGAGTTATATCTTAACTTATAGTCACTGTCTGATCTATTGTCCCCATACAATAGACGCCCAAAAAATTACCCTACCACCAGAGAAGAACCAGCCATCAGAATAAAGCCAAAATTCAACACTTATCCTAACAGATGCAGAGAGTAGGGATATTGACTTGCTTGTTATCTCAAATCCTGACAATGACCCTAATTGCAATTAGAAGGCAAAGTTCATCTCACAACCAGTAGCTGGGTATAAATGCCCTGATAAAACTTTGATGCTTTTAATCTAATTGACTAGTTTACAACTATTAATTAATTTAGATGCCCAGTAAAGATAAAGTGACTGTGATTAGTTTAATAATTGAACTTTAATCCATACCTCAGAACATATTCGACAATAGTTGAGTTTTTAATTAGCTAGGATTAACATTAGACCTTTCCCATGCTTTGAAATTACATCTAGGTAAGGGCAATGCTTTAGAGCAAAATGATACAATTTAAATTAACTTTTCATACGTATGTTGTTACAATTGGCTACACCATGCACAATCTTTATGTGATCCTGACTTTTAACCTTGATTACATCTAAGTCTTGCTAAACCTTTACTGATTTTAGACATATCTTTAGTTTACCAGTCACAGCTTTTCATACCCCATCCTTATAGAGTTAAAAATCTTCCTATAAGTTTCTAATTATTGTTAGTTAACTACCAAGTTTTCACAGCCATCAAACTATATATTCTAGAAGTTGGTCTTGTTAAAAAGTTGCTCAAATGATATCACTTTTTTATTAATATATGGATTTTTCAAGTGATCTTTAAAACCTAATTTTACCATCTATCAAGCAAAAAATAAGGAGACTTTTAATAAAGTAAATGGTGCCTAACCTTACACCTACTATACTTAAGTTATAACCTCCACACAGACAAATGACAGTCTAACTGTAAAACTCCCATCATCTTTCTCTTAATAGCAAAAAAAGGTATTTTGATCACAGTTGACCTTTTGCTGCCAGATTGCTACAAAAAATTTATACCCATATTATAACATGACTCCCAATAAATAAAAAAATCAAAGACAATGTAATAAGTTAAAAACCTGATCACCACTTTATGCTTTTCCTTATGCAACTTCCAAAATCTGTAGGAGATCAGTCTTATAACTTAATGCCTTAAAATGATAACCTCTTTTCACTTTGCATAAAAGCTGTTCTGATACTACCTCAGGCTTGCAACCAAGAATACTAAGGTCTAATCTTTACAGGCCTACACTCTCATATTGAGGTAGAACCACAGTTGGGCACATTTTTGGTAAATGCATGGGTGGGTGGCATTTAATATCTTTTTAAAAATATACTGTCTTTCTCAAAACCTTTTCCATAAAAACTGATGTGATTTTATTAAAATGGGTTTCCAAATTTTATCTATGCACTTAGATTTGGAGCCCAGTCAAACTTATTTTTTTATTGACAATTAGGGTTGCCATTTAACTGATAAGGCAGTAGCAGGCTTACCAGTGCCAATTATAATGTACAGTAAGTTTTACAGGAGGCAATTAGGTTGGAGGATTCAGTGCTGGTCTAAATAATCCAACTGAGCTTAACTTTTAGCTGATATTAACAAATTAACTTGGCAATATATCTAAGAAAGTGGTCCAGAGGTCTAAAAATTCTAACATCAGAAACTAGACGCTTGCCATCTTAATCTATCTACCAATAGATGTGGGTAAACATGAGCTACTATAAATAGCTGGGGAATTTTCACCCTGCTTATCCCTGATTTAGGAATAGAAGCTTGGCCAGCTTAAAGGATATGGAGCTATTACCAGTGATGCAGGCTAAGTTGTACCAGAAGGGTCACCATTTACTATAAAGGCAGAACTTAACTGCCAGGAGCTTTCTAAATAAATTACACTTAGCCTCTGAGTTATAGCTGAATGACAGATCTACAGTTTAAGTTGAGATCCTGGCACTACTATAGAGTTTCTGCTTCAGGCATAGCATCTCATCAGTTAAAATTCTATCCTGCAATTTTGCCTTATTTTAGCACATAATTAGTTTGCATTGGTCCACATAAACAGAAATTTGCTGAGTGACAATAGCTTTTAACTCTTTCAGGGCAGCTGTTTTAGCTCTTACTTGATATTGGTAAAAAATGATTTTTGAGTAAGGCACTTTACTCTAAGTTAACCAAAGTTGCCCAGTCCCCCACCTTTCATAAACTCCTCTAATCATCTTCTCATGAGCCAGTATTCTTATTTTTAGCAAGTACATCTAACTTTAGATTGTGCAAAGTTGTATGGTTGCACCTAAAATTGTCTACAGTATACAATGTCATTTGTTTGCGGTGGGGCAACCTGGGGATAATATGCGCCAATTAATGAGGGAAATGGAAAATCAATGGGAAAGAAGGATAATCCTGGTAAACCTCCATGCACATGTTCTGATAAGCCAGGAACCCCATGGGCCACCTTGCTATGTGCTATCTCAGTTTGTGCATTGGTGCACAAAGCTAAAACAGTCATGAATCATCCCCCACCCAAAGTTCATCTATCAGGATCAAACTTGGGAGGCAGTGGTCATTGAGTCTATACTCTACCACTGGGGCATCCTCAACCCAGATATACAATGTTAGCATCTTAAAAATTATACTTGTCCCAAAGCTTCTATGACTTGAGTTGCGAATAATCAAACATTTATATAGCTTCAATTCAATTTTTTCTCATAGTAGTACCAGCTTGAACATTAATATAAATGGTATTATTATAAACCATATCATATATAGCTTTAAAAAAGTCCGCTTTTAGCCCCTATTTTATTGTAACAAGCAAATAAAGCAGATTATGACTGGAGGCTGTTAATGTGAACCGCAAGCGATAGGCCACCAAAGAGGGTAAAATATTTAGAAGCTAGCGATACCAATTGGTTATAACCCTCAACTTAAGGCTTATAACGTTGCGAAATTTAATTGTTCTCAGTTCATCTTAAACCTCATCTAGACCTAAAGAAGGGCTGGTCATACAAAGGCATGTGGCCAGATTCGAGCCCAGCGATAACTTTAGATACGCCACCTGAAACTTTGATCTGAGCAACGCCCCACACTTGGTATGGCAAGGTTGAGACCTCAACAGTTGTCAATCATACCCTAATAATAATTACCTCCCCACCAACTTTGAGGTTGGCGAGATTTGACAGGTTGGTAAGATCCCAATAGCGGAGGCTAGTGTCGCAAGATCTATAATGTCGTTAAACCTGTGAGCCATCACTTCGATGATTTAAATAAAGCTTAAGCTTTAAGTAGCTTCGGGATAACAAAGATCGCTTACCCTGATAACAAAACATCCCCAATGTCTTCTCTTAATATCTGCAAAGAGGTGACCCAGCTGGTATGACCAAGCAACGAGCCCAATACGCTTTGATATGTACTGGGTTGGTGTTAAACAAGTTACTTTGAAAAACCTTTACGGGTCATAGACTATAATCCTTCCATCATCGCAACCAACTGCCAGCTTGTATCCATCGGGAGAATAGGCCAAAGCTCTTATTGGAAGATGGTGTACTAACCAATCAGCCAACAACAAACGCACAGTACCAATAAACTTTCGATAGATTGATAGGTTCACCACATCCAAGATGTAAACATTCCCCTGGTTAGTCCCACACGTCAGGTATCCTCCACAGGGTGACTAGGGTTTAATATAAAATCTAAACAAACCCCAACAAACTTTATCGACATCAGAAACTGAGCGGATAACGTATCAATCGTATGCAGCAGTTCTCCCGTCGAGGTGCTATAAAGGCAAACTCTCCCCAGTTGGCCGCAAGCTGCTATCTGGGCGCCGTCCGGAGAAAAACAGGCCTTAAAAGCTGCCCCTACATTATGGTTTAAAGGTTAGGACGCGCCTTCCCCACTAAGCCATCAAACTACCCGAACTAACTTGGATCTGACGCCCAGCTCGGAAAGTATTCATATCGTAAATGATTATCTTGTTGTCCAAAGCAGCCGATAATGCAACTAAAGTATACCAGATCAGTTTTGGTTGGCTATAGTACATACCATCCCCAAGTGGGCTTATGTCCGTACACGTAACCCCCAATGAATGCAAATCGGGGAATTCAGCCTCTAAAACTAGCTGCTCATCTTTTAAGGTCCTAGTGTAGATTTAAATTTAACTAAACAGCTCAAAGATCCAAAAGAAAATGATGTATGTTATATAACCAACTCCAAGCTTGAATAGATCATTTGCATAGAAACTCAAAGTTAAAATTGGTTACTTTGTTAATTATAATGGATGTAAAAATAATCATTTAAGTTAAAAGTCTCTAATCAAACTATAGGTTTTAGAGTGTTGCTTAACCGCTTTTCTAAACTTAGGATAAAAAGTAAGCAAGCTTCAGCGCAAACCCTGCTACATTCAACTTTAAATTAAAATATAGCATTTTGTTTTCTTTATCATTTGTAAAAACCTTATAAACTTCGGTTTCTTATATATTATTGACAATTGTTTTATAATCAGTATCAGACTGTATGTAAAAATAGCGTTGAGTAAATCCTATAATGGTTATAAAGTCGAGTTTTAGGTGTAACAGGTGAATAAAAGGGTTGAGAATAGATCTTAGTAGCCACTTGCCGATCATAAACCATTAAATATAACATCGTACTAAATTAGCAGTAAAAACTCAAATTGCCCTTTTTGATTAATAGTTGATAACTCGGGTTTCCCAATCCTCAGTTCAAAAGTGTCTCATCAACAAATTCAGATGCTCTGACATTTAAGTAAAGTATAGCCTCTAGAAATTTGCAAACTATCAATAAAACCTTATGAACCTTTCACTATAGCTGCTTAATTGTTATATCATAACATGCTTGATAATTTTAAAAGTTAATTCACTTTTTCAAATCAAACCAATCGCACAAGTCAATTAAACTAGTTCGACCCGGAAATGCATATAGTTTCGATGTATCCATACATGATGTGGAGCTTGTTTTTATATAAACAGATATTGGTAACCCAGTACTCATTTTTTCTTCAGAGAGACTAAACAACCCCATTGATCTATAGAAACTCAGAAACCTTCACGTTTGAAGCAAGCGGTGTTGACATTTTCTCTCAAACTTAAAGCATAAAAAGAGCTTTAGGTAAAGATTTACAGCACATATTAGGAGCTTTATCGACCCATCTCGAAACATGATTACCATTAAAATTAAAAATATAACCAAATCATAATGTAGAGATCATATGACAAGCTCTCCTTTATCTGAACCATAACCTTGATTAAAAATATATCGGAAGCAGAAAAGACTTCAATCATTTTAGAATCGATATAACCATAGCATCAATATAATTCTCAAACCCCTCTATCAAAAACCATAACTGTACGACAACTATAACTGCAAGAGATCAACTCAACCAATATAACGTACCATAATTTAACCGAGCCATTCAAAGAGCCAGAGATGACCTGGTGCTTTGAAGAGCTAGAAAGCGCCCAAACCGACTGGGAATGTTCGGCCACTAAAACCGTCAGTTTCAAACCAAAGAGTAAAGGTGTCTTTTCGTAAGTACCAATGTTAAAAAGGCAGTTAAATTTTAAAACCGAAAATAAACGTAAACAAAACAACTTTTTCATAAAAAAAGATGGGACGATCAACAAGTTTTTAAAAGGCCTAATTTCAGCTCCGACTCATAAAAGGTTCAAAATTTACATAGAAAGGTACAGATGGCTAGTTAGCATCAAACGGGTTAAATTATAAACGTCGAGATTTAAGGTATTCCTATACCAATACTATCCGTTTCCTCCATAGGGTTGAAGTTCCGCTATAAATCAAAAAGGGTAGCCCTGAAACCATTATACATACCTGCTGGGTACTAAAAATTTGTATTTGTCTACGGTCGAAACCATCGAGCAAATTCGAATAAATAAAAAATTAGCCATTATTGAACCAGATATGCAAATCGTAAGCAGTTTGCCTTTCAAACTTGGTTTACATCTTTCTATTAAACTGTTATAGATTATATTAATTATTTTCACAATAAATGTATATACATTTCAAGTTTAAGTTTTGTATCCTTTGTGGTCCAGTGGCTAGGATACTCAAGCTTTTTTCTCTTGCAAACCTCACTTTTAGTTCAAAAGTGACCAGACCAAGTTTAGAGAGAATATCTGCCTGCCAGTGAGACTGCATCTACAGAGCAGTACACCATGGCCAAAACCATCCAGTATAAGTAAGTCTCTCCGCCTGTTGGTGTGAAGCATATAGAAACAGATGGCTTACTTGCACCAAATACTATTTAATTAAGAAGTATGTCAAGATGGACAAACTGTCTGGACAACTTCCAGCTGACCAAGGCCCCTGTATGGTTAGTAATGGAGAAAGCCCAAATAATGAGTGCATGCCAGATAACAAATTGGCAGCACTAATTTCTACTGACCAAGGCCCCCATATGATTAATAATAGAGATGGCCTGAATAATGAATGCATGCCAAGTAATGAATCAGCAGAACAAACAATGAGGAAATGCTCAAACTTGACTAAGGGCTATAAAAAACCCTTGTGATAAGCACATACAACAGAACCAAATCCCCAGGATTAGTGTTTTCCAGAAATTAGCTGGTAAGAGCAACTGTCAGGGAGTGAGGAGTGATGCCAAGAACAGCGGTGTCAAGGATATTCCCTACCAAACCTCAATCAGTAGAGGGGATTGGGGCCTCACAGGGTAAAACAATTTTTTGGAAAAACTAAAAAATCTGGATAAAGTATTGGTGAGATCTGAAACTGACTCAGATTTAACCAATGAAAATCAGCTGCCCAAACCAACAGGGCAATAATAAAAAAAGTTTTCTGCTGATACAGAGAAACTTAACAAAGATGCTCAGAGTATTTGCATGAAGGAGAAGTTGGGCACCAGTTCTGACAAAGCCCAGTTGGGGGGAGAATGGTCCCTGACCAAAATCAATCCACAACCTGAGTAAATCATCAGGCATGATCCCCGATGCACTATCGGGTACAATCCCTAACAAATTCAAGTTGACAGTGGAGGCTAGCTCAACCAAGATTTAATTGCCAAATCTGAATGAGCTATTGAGGACAATCCCTGACAATTTCAAGTCAATAGAGGGAGCTAGAATAGCACAAAATCTGTCACTGAAACAGTATGCATTATCTGAGACCAACCCCAATAGGGGCAAAGCTATATTGGGGACCAAATCCAAGGATTGAATACTCAAGAAAAGTTGGATAAAAATTAAAAGTGCTACTGGAAGGGGCTAAAGCCCCAACAGCAGTCAAGTCAGCAGCCAGGGATCCAATAAAATATACCCCAGTTCAGATGGACATACTAGCATGCCATAGCATATCCACTCATGAAAGTAAACAATGGGAGGCCTTTCAGTTCCCATACTCAACAGTGACTCAATGGGCCTCCAAAAACATCAAACCATCCATTGCAGCTACTTGGTAGAACCACAAGTTTTCTGCTGGAGCAGCCAAATGCTGGCTAGATACCCAAATCTCACTTGACATGGCAGTGCTCTTCAAGGCATTGCAGATTTGTACCAAAGATGCCCTTGAATGGATGAAAATCTCTTTGGAGCATAAGGTGATTGAAGCTGCAATTTGAGAAGACAAAAAACCAGCAGATGCAAAGGCTTGGATGGATTCTGGCATTGACCCTCTTAACGCAATGAAATATAACAAGGCTGGTATATCAGCACAATCTGCTCAAGCTGTAGGGAGCTTGGGCCTCAACCCAACAGAATTAGCTGAGTATGTGAAATGATTCCTGAACATCTCAACTGCCTTTGAATGGTCCTGACACACCAATCCAGTTGACACTGCACTGGAATAGTATAATACTACATTCTCCTCAGAGGAGGTGATGCCATGAATTATGGCCAGGTTCAAGGCCACAGAGGCCTTACACTGGTCATACACTAGAATCTCACCAGCCACAGCATCAGACCTGATGAAGGCAAGCTGGATTAAGGAAAAGGTGGTGGAATGGGGACCCTTCTGGGATTGGTCACTGGAAGAGGCCATTAACTGGTCTGCCAATGGATTTATCCCAATGGATATAAAATACTGGTTCCAAGCGGGAGCCAGTATGGACCTAGTATGTTAATGGTCAGATCTGGGTGTAACAAAACTGATCCACAAAACCCTTTGAGGCTGACATTTCCCTATCAAAAAGTGGATTAATGACATGACATCACAACAATTGCCAGAAGCTGCAGACTGGGATTTAGCGGGATTCACCCCAGTGTCAGCCCAATCATGGATGGAACATGAGATTTTACCACAGGTGGCAATGGCAATGAAAGAGGTCATGACCCCAGACCTGGGCTGAGAGTGGCTTAAAGCAGGGATCTGCATAGAAACCATTTGGAATTGGAAAAATCCTTCCCAGAACTGACGCTAGCTGCCATATGCCACCAAAGGGTTCTCCCCTTCCAAAGGCTTCCAGTGGTGAAAGGTGGGAGTTCTGGCTGCCATGGCATAAATTTTCACAGATGGTGGGTGGAACAGAATTATGGTAAGGGCCTGGTGCCAATGTAGTTTGATTATGCTGGAGGCTCTCCAGAAATACCTGCACCCAATGTGCAGCCTGGAATCAGCCCTCAAATGGTACTGACTGGGATTTTTGCTGAAGGATGCCCTTGAGTGGTAAAACTTTGAGATTGGAGTGCAAATGGCTAGGAGAATTAATTGCTGTGATATCAGCATAAACCAGATTGAAATGTTCCTCAATCTGGGATTTAGCCTCAATGAGTCAGTAAGCTGGATAATGAAGGGGAAAACCCCACTAAAGTACCCAAATCTAGCACAAAATCCAAGTCATACAGTGCAGAGTCAGCCCATACTGATGATAGCATATAGAACAGGGCTGGAAGCCATATTGAATATATCCACCAACTGATCAGCAGAGGCTTCACAGACTGCCAAGCACCTAAGTCATATCTAAAGGATGCAATCCAAATCCATCAACAGCTGGTGGAGGAGGAGTGGTCTGAACTGATAATTGCAATTTATCAGGAGCTCAATGAGGTACTAGCAGGAGGGGACTTTGACCATCACTGGGTACCCAAATGGGGCTATATTAATATTGCAATCCCAGGTGAATTAGACCCTAAAAAACTTCTTGAGATTGGAATCAATTATAAGGGAGTCTATCTGTAAACAGAACTGACTAGATACTCTAACCAAACTGCACAGTGGGTGACATTCTAAAACCTTTTGACTGATCAAAAGAGGGAATGGGTGCACAAAGTGATCCATACTGGTCTATTGTACTATGGAGAAGTATGAGAATTTTGGCAAGCTGGAGGTGATTACATCACAAAGAGCCTTCTCCTCCAAATAGTCAAAGCGCTATATGAACCAGTGCCATAGATAAAGCTGAATAATATTGCCTTACCTCAATTCAACTGCTTGCCCAGCCTAAGAAGAGTAGTGTACATTGAGCAAGAAGATGCAAAGCAAGTGTGCTGATTCTGCTACCAGACCAGCCACATGATGGCTCAATGCCACCATCACAAGGGAACAACCCTCAAGAGTACAAATATGACCCCATCAGCAGGGTTACAAAGGTCAGGCCAAAACATTTCTTCAACAAAAAGCCAAAGAATAAATATGTGGAACCTAACAGAGGTCGCAGACATGAAATTCCAACAGCAAGAGTTGAACCTTGCCATAGGGGAGCATGGGAATGAGAAGCGGTCAATTAACCCAAAGTAAATGATGATTCCTTCATTAACCCAAACCCTGGATCATGCAAAATGGATAAAGGAATGAGCTCCAAATCAACGGTACTATGCCCATCTCAAGTGGAATGGACAATTTTGATAAAGAACAATGGCAGAAGGTGAACCTAAAAAATCATCCAAGAAGGGATGGGCAGTATGAGATGCCAATAAATTGAAATCAAAGCCTGACAATTTGAAAGCAAATATGAAGTCAACTCAGAAATCATCTGTGAATAAACCTGAGGAGACTAATAATCAAACAACTAAATTGATGAAATCAGCAAAGTCAGCCAATTGAAAACCAATCAAAAAGTCCAGATCTGCCAAAAAATTGAACAAATGGGTGGGAATCTGATTGATGGATGAGGAGGAACCTGCCATGATGCCAGTAGGGACCAAGAAGCACCCAGAGCTGGTAATAAAATTGTCCTCATTGTCCTCCAATAGAAAGACAGGGATGGCAACTGAATTCTTAGTTCACAGAATGCATGGTAATATAATCTCAGTTCTGATCAACCAACTCTGAAAGCTAAACAATACCCTCCTCCCACCCTCAGCAACACTGACAATCAACAAGCAAACTTCCATCTGTGACTCAATCCACAACCCAGAAAACATTAATCCTCATACCCATGGGTCTGGCAGCTGGAAATGAGGGTTTCAACTACTAATGCTCAGGGGATGGTGAGCATACAAATGAGAAGGTGGAAGATACACCATTACATAAACAAACAATAATATAAACATAATTTTAGTATCAGAAATGCAATCAGGTAGCCAAAAGGAAATGATGCTGAGCTTGATCTGCAACATAAAGAACCACACGCAGTCCCACCAAATAGGCTGTTAAGACCTCTGGACGGATCATGTGGTGATTGTTGCATTGAACAAGATCATAGACTTGGAATTTGGGGATAAAACTCATGCCAGAAGGATTCTGATAGTGACCACTAACATAGGGAAACTGGTAAGAGCCTTTGAGTAGTGGTAGTCTATGCTCCACCAAAGCCCTGCAAAAACTGAATATTTTGGGATTTTTTATTGGAAGTACCAGCCAAAGTAATGATGGTAATAGCAGGGGACCTGAATTGTTGGACAAATGTGAGTCATGATATGTTCCTGACAAGCAAAAGTCTCAACTGAAAGGATGATGAGATGCTGGAATATCTAGTTAAATTGGGGATGTGCCTCACAACAGACAAAGAGGATGATGACCCAGCCAACCTAATGCAATAGACACACGACTTTGCTGGAACCCCACAGGCAGGTTCACGCCTAGATTATATACAGGTGTCATCTGACCTCAAGCCACTGACATCCAACAGTAAAGTCAATATAAATGCCAAAATTTGACCACAGATTGTCCGCGTGGATATTGATCTGGATGAACCCCCAAGAAACTGATAGTAGCAGCTGGCACCAGCCACGTTGAGGTATGTGGAATAGCACCAGTAATTGAAGCTTGACTGGATCAACTGGTCACATATCTTGATTGCCACCCAGAGATAGACCCTCTGGAATGATAGATCTGGATCAAAGTGAAGATGAAGCACAAAAGCATGAAGAAAAAAAGTGACAACATACAAGTGAACTGCCACTGTAAAACAGTTGAAAACTACACTGGAGAGGTTGAAGATCAATTGGCAAAACAGCAAAGAATGGTGGAGTGAGTACAAACAATGCACAAAAAGCATCAGGCCTTAATGATGAAACAGAATTCAGAGAATTGGATCAATGCTACCTATCAATATCAGAGCTTAGTGGGGATGATGACCAAAGAAAGCCTGGCACACCTCAAGGAAATCTGAACCAAGGCTAGGATTTGGGAATTAGAGATGGTAGAAGGTGAAGTATCAACGGACCCAGAGATGATCAATTGCAAGATCAAACACTTCTATGGAGAGCTATTTTTAGTACTAGATATGGAGAGCTATTTTGTCAACAAGAAATGAGCAAATTGGTGACAAATATCCTAATTGACCTGGCCAAGTTGGCACTTGGGGGCTGTACACCAAAAGATATTGCTAACATATCCACTGAAATTTCTATCAATAAAGTTAAGTGGGCACTAATAGAGTTGCTGAGAATGAAGGCATTGGGCCCCAACAACATGTTGTGGAGGTGTACAGTGCATTCCATGACCACATCATGCCAAAACTCAAATCCCTATTTAATTACTGTTTGTGAAATGGACAGCAAATCTCAGGAGGCCAGGAGACCCAAATTGTACTCTTGTACAAAAAAGGACTCTAATGCTAACTACAGAACTGGTGCCTGATTTCACTATCCAATGCTGATTATAAGCTGCTCACACACATATTATTGAATCAGTTGATGGTTATGGCACCGCGCATGCTCCATAAGGCTCAAAATGGGTTCATCAAGGGCCATAATATTTGGGACAACATTGGCGCAGTCTAAAACATACTCCAAGATGCACAGGGAACTGAGCAGGGATATCTCATGTTCCTTGACATGAAAAAGGCCTATGACTGAGTAGCGTGGTCATTCCTACATGAGGCATTAATGGCAGTTGGTATTCCTGAAACCTTTAGATCATGGATAACAACACTGTACTTGGGCCTGATAACCAAGGTGATCATTGCAGATGGTGTAACCAATGACATTCTTGTCAGGCAGGGTCTCCAACAAGGTAATCCTATGTCACTAATTTTGTTCAGTTTTGCAGCTAACATTTTATTAGTGGCAGCAGATGCAAAACTCCAGGGCCTAGTCCACCCCAATCAAATGCCTCTGAAAATGCTGGCCTTCACTGATGACATGATAATAAATACTAGCTTGATGACTAACCTACAGGGCGCCAATAAGCTACTGAATCTATACCAGTTAGCATTGAGCATAAAGATTATCTTGGCAAAAACCTCCATAATGAGGATTGGCATCCCAAACTTCAGCCCACCAGCTGACACAACACCAATCATGAACTCTCAGATAATCTGATACCTCAGGATACTCTTTAATGATAAAATTCCAGCGGTACTGAAAATTGAGCAAGAGGTATTATTGAGCCTATTGGTCTGAATGGCATGCTAAAAAAATTCCAGACTATGCCTCAAGGAGAAAGTGTTGGTGATCAGCGTATTTATATTCTCAAAGTTGTGGTATGTCATCTAAGTTCTTCCAATGATCCTGAGCCTAGAGAAGAAGATCAGGACAATTCACCATACCTTCCTATGGTTCAAGGCAAAAGCGGCCCCAATAGCAAGAGAAACTTTGTCCAAACCAAAGAACAAAGAAGACATGGGCCTTCTGAATTTTGAATCCCATGCTTGGCAGATCTGGGCAAATTCATTTCTTAGATTGATGAAGATGCACATGTGCTACCTGACCCTAGCTTAGAGCGCGAAATGGACTAGAGTTCAGGGCCTCCAGGAGCCTGTTTCAATCCGCTTGCTATGTGAATGGATGGCAAACTATCTGCAAATGCCCTCCCAAAAGGCACCCCATATTATTGACAACTATGCAATTGGGCAGTGCACTTGGGCAGCTAATTGTTTGAACTAGCAGATTGGGATGCTGACCAAATTCACAGGTATGTCAAGGACTGTAATTCTACAATGATTTTCATGATAAATTGGGAAGAACAAAATTGAATTGCCCACAAATATGCTGCCAAGTCAATCAAAATAAGCTACAAATTGACTCTGATTGAGTATGAGGACCCACTTCCAAAACCCAGGTGCAACTGCCCGCTTGATCACAAATCCTGAATGACTGGGCAACCAAAGGCTACAACACCAACTACCAAGTGAAGGAGTTGATCTTGGGCCTCAACTCCCAACTAGTACTAGCCAAACAATGGTTAATAACCTGGCAGATTCTACACCGCACAATTAAATCCAATAAACATACCAAACTGGACTACCCACACAAGGAGTGCCATGTATGTACCAAACTGAAAGCAGAAATCGCTGACTAATATTATGAATGTGACATGTTCAAAAAATATTGGTCTATGATATTTTACATCCTATTAGGTGAACATCATCAATGAAAATGCATCCATCACAGGACCTCTTTTTTGTAAAAACCCTGTGATCATCCCCAATCTGTAATGGGTGGGTTTGCACCAATACGCAATGAACAAACTGGGCAGTAAGAGCCAAGTTAAGAACCATACTAGGTACAGGCTGGCAGAGGCCCATCCCCAAACCCAACTACCATGTCTTGTCATTACCACATATTCTCAGACCACTGTTCCCATTACACTGCACATTAGTAGCAGGGTCTGGGACCAGGAAAGGGCCAAGAATGATGCCAATGCCACACATAGCTCACTGGCGGAGCTCATGACCTGAATTTGATCTGACTTATATACTAAAATAAGTTTAATAAATTTCAAGATTAGCAAATTCCTTTATTTGTTAATTTCTCATAGAAAACACAACTGCTTTTCAGGGCTGCAGCATCTTCCCTTAAATAATCTGTTGCAAACATCAAATAAGCTTTTCATTTTGTTAAACTCCTCTGAACCCTGACCACCACATTATTAGTGAAGAATTGCCATCCCACTGGATCACCATCCACGCCCCACATAAGCCCATCATCATTTCACAGAGGTGATTCGGATTTGGGATGGCAATTTCTCCCATCTCTGAACTTACTAAATTCAATTCCCATTGAACCAGGGCCACATTCAGATCAACTTTCACCTGATCTGAGTCAATGCATGGATCAGGTGCCTCCTGATCTGTTACATCACCCCCATGTGAAGACCAGAATTTCTGGACCTTCTCTGGGCACCATGCACAGTCCTCCATTATCTGCCACATCAACTCCTCTACCAGATAGCCCTTCCACTTCACCAACAACTGCTGTTGGCCTCTCACCCACTTGGCATCCAGCATCTGTTCCACCTCATATTCTGGGATCTCCCCTTCTCTAGGATTCAGCAGACTGGGGCGCTTAGGGCCCCTCACCCTCACCCTCAAAAGCCTACAGCTGGAAAGTGTGAATCACTGGGTGGGCTCTGGAACCCGCTGGTAAACTCAACTCAAAGGCGACCCAATTAATAGCTCTGATGATCCAGTACAGGCTCAGAAATTTTGGACCTAGCTTACAACTTTTTACAGGGATGGCATAGTTCTTGGCTGATACCAGAACCTAGTCCCCAGGTTCAAATGATGGATCCAGCACCCTTTGCCAATTGGCCTGCCACTTCTGCCAAGCTACCGCCTGCTCCAAGTTCCCCTGTAGCGTCTTCCTGATTTCTGACATGTTATGATTCATTTCATCTGCCCCCTGACATACGCCACCCGTAGATCCCCCCTTTGACTTTGGGTTGAGTTCGTAGTTTGTAAAAAATGGTGACATTTCTGACGAGGATTGAAAGTGGTTATTGTACATGAACTGGGTCATCTGGACCCATGATACCCAGTCATCCTGTCAATCAGACATGTAACACTGCAGATACTGTTCAAGTATCTGGTTCACCCTCTCCGTTTGACCATCAGATTGCAGATGGTACACTGAGGACTGACCCAGTCTGATTTCCAAACTTCCCAGTATACTTGACCAGAATTTTGAGACAAATTGTGGGCCACAATCCAAAATAATCTCCTCAGATAAGCCATGATGGGAAAACACCTCATCAATGAAAACCCTTGCCACATCCTTTGCCAAAAAACTTCCAGTTCATGGGAAGAATTCAGCATATTTGATAAGTCTATCCATGACCACCATAATTGCATCCTTCCCCTGCACTTTTGGAAGTTCCACTATGAAATTGACGCTGATCAAACACTAAGGGGTCTGCAGTATTGGCAACAGATTCAACTTACCCAATGGCAGTTTTCTTGATGGCTTTGACTTCTCACATACCAATTACTCCTGCATGTACTTCTGGATATCCTTATGAAGGCCCAGCCACAAATACTCCCGCTGTACTAACTCCATCATCTTCCCCACCCCCGGGTGACCTGCCAGTGGATGGTCATGAGAAGCCCAGATTACCTTCTATCATAATGATGGGTTGGGTACCCATACATGTGACTTGTGGTATAGCACCACAACCCTCTTCATGAAATCCGCGTGGTACCAGTGCAGCTGACCCTCCGTCATCTTGGATTTCAGCCTTCAGGCAAACTCTGCACTTCTCTGCTTCTGGCAAACTTTTTTCCCCAACTCACACCCCCATCTTTGACCTTTGCAAACTGATTCTTTGGAGCATCGTTGCAGTGTTGAACTCCTCCAATTCCCCCTTATTAAAAAAAGCTATATCTTGGCTTAACCAATCTGCCAAGACATTCAAATCTCCAGGACAGTAATCCACCCAGAAATCATAGTGGACCAGCTCCACATGCCATCTGGCTTGTCGCTGGTTCATCTTTTGGGGTTGGCAATAGTACTCTAAGGCCTTGTGGTCTATTCAAATCACAAAAGGATGCCAGGTATAGAGCAGGTGATGTTGCCATTCATGCAAGGCTGTCATCACTGCCAACAGTTCTTTATCATATATCAGGTAGTTTATTTCTGCAAGGAGCATCTTACAGCTGTAGTAGCACACAGGATGCTCCAACCCATCCTTCCTCCTGAAGCAATACTGCCCCCACAGCATAATTCAAGGCATCTGTCTTGACCACAAAAGGTTTCCTCAGATCCAGATGGGCCAGCACTGGTGCAATAAGTAACTTGCCCTTTAGTAATTCAAACGCCCACTCTTCCTCCTTTCCCCATACAAACAAAATGTCCTGGGTCAAACGCGTGAGTGGTAAGGCTATTTGGGAAAGATTCTTCACAAACTGACAAAGGAAGCTCAAGGTACCCAGGAAACTTTACACCCCCATCTGATCTGTGGGAGCCTTCCATGCCCAAACTGCTCGGAGCTTATCTGGACACACCCCCAATCCATTCCAGAATACCACATTGCCAAGAAATGTAACTGAACTCCAGTTGAACTCGCACTTGGAGGGCTTCAACTTCAAACCTACTTAGCCTATCACCCCCCAAAATTTCCCAAACATCCTGAACAGGTTCTTCCTGGGACCGCGAGAACACTAGTATATTATCTATACAAGTGGCACAACAATGTCCAATCATCCCCCCAAGGACATGGCCAATCATTTGTTGGAACACTGCTGAAGCATTCCTCAGCCTGAATGGCATCACACGGTATTGGTACACCTCTAGGTGGCACTTGAACGCCATATATTGCTGATGCTCTGGCCTCACCAGAATCTGATTAAATGCATCCTCCAGGTTGAGCTTTGTAAACATCATGCATCTATTAACCATTGGAAGGATATCCTCCAAAAGTGGCATTGGATATGGATCTGGCTCTGTGACCGCGTTTAGACATTGGGAATCCACACATGGGTGTAAGTTGCCACTTGTTTTTGGTACTAACAACACAGGAGACACCACTGGAGACCTGGAGTGCTCAATCAAACCATTGTCTAGCATGGACTCCATATGGCTCTCCAAAGCTTCCCTGGCCCATTCATTTAGAGGATAGACTGGACATCCCTTGGGGAGGTCCAAACCCTCCTTGAACTGAAATGAGAATGCAAATGAACCCATAGGGGAAAAAGGTGAACTTCCAATGGGACTGAACACATCCACAAAGTTACTGTATTTGGGTGGGAGCTTTACCTCCTGCATTCCCCCTAAGCTTCTGCATCCACTTGGGATGTCACCCCCAACCTCCATCTTCCACATCATTTGAGGAACAAACTGGGGTGATAAGGTAATTGTTTTACACAACACATTGATCTGTGGCTGGAAGTGATGCCACCATCACATCCCCAGCACCACAGGGTGGGCCAGATTCCAAATCACCCAGAAACCCTCTTTCAACCAAAAGGGTTCTGCCAAATGACAACTAAGGGCTCCAGAATCCACAATGGGGCTCTTCTTTATACATCAGCAAACACCACCTCTGGCCCCCTTCTCATTTCCAACTGCAAACGTTCTGTTAAGGCAAACTCCACATAATTCTCCTCAGCCCCTGTATACACCAGGGCCAACACCTTCTCAGTTTGGCCATGCAAGTATAGCTTGACTGTAATAAATATCCTGGTATAAAGTGAAGAAGAAGGTTTAATGTTAGAAGCATTTTCAGATTGCAAATTTGCAGGAAAAGTAGGTCAGGGACTATAGCTCTGCCTGGGTCCTGGACCTGCTCTTCCTGACTTCTCACCGCTACCCTGATGGGATCCCCCATGTATATTCCCAAAATTTTGTGGAGAACCCTTCTAGCCTCCTTGTCCTCTGTTAGCAATGACGGGTAACTGGACCCTTCCCGGGGACATTGAATCCTCTCTCCAGTTCCAAGCCAACGCCAATTGCTTTTCCACCTGCATTGCTAAAGCAATCTCCTCCATCAATGAACCCTGAACTTTAGCAGTTGCCATGGCAGCCAACATGTCTGCCTGAAGCCCTTGTCTGAACATCTGCAATGATTGCAAATCTGAGACTCTTGCTGCTTTCACCAATGGCCAGAAAATCCGCCCATATTCCTCCACTGAACCTTGGCCCTATCCTACGGTCAACAGAGATGACCACACCTCATCCTGCACCTCATCTGGACAAGCTGCCCAGTTGATCCAGTCCACACACTCATCCATGGATCTGGGTAGGCATCCTTGCTCCTCAACCAACTCTTGCACCCACCTGGAAAGTTCTGGAAGTAGTGCATCCACGATCTGTGCAATCTGCAATGAGAAAGGGGTCTCTCCACCTGTTGCTTGAGCCAACTGCACCTGAAAACAAATCTGCAACACCACTTGGTGAATCTTCTCTAAGGCTTTATAGGCAAAGCTTCTCGTCTTTTTGGGAATACAGGTCCCCCTTGGCATTCCTCCTCCTTGTGGGTCTCAAACCACACACCTGGATCACTTCTCTTATCACAAATGTAAGTGAGAAGCTCACCATCACCACCATCAACACATGGCAGTACCATTTCTCCCTGCCTGGGACCACCTCCTCCTCTTGGGGCCCCACAAAACTGACAAGAAAGTATTAGATTTGTGTCTAATGTAATGGGCAGGTTCACGCCAATACACAATGAATGAATTGGGCTGTAGGAGCCAAGTTACTAACCATACTAGGTACAGGCCAGCAGAGGCCCATCCCCAAACCTGACCACCATGTCTCATCATTGCCACATATTCTCAGACTACTGTTCCCATTACACTGCACATTAGTAGCAGGGTCTGGGACCAGGAAAGGGCCAAAAATGATGCCAACGCCACACGAGCTTACTGGCAAAGCTCATGACCTAGATTCAATCTGACTTATTTACTAAAATAAATTTAATAAATTTTAAGCTTAGCAAAATCCTTTATTTTTTAATTTCTCATAGAAGACACAAATGCCCTTCAGGGCTGCAGCGTCTTTCCTTAAATAATCTGTTGCAAACATCAAATAAGCTTTTCATTTTGTTAAACTCTCTGAACCCTGACCACCACATTATTAGTAAAGAATCGCCATCCCATCAGATCACCATCCATGCCCTGTGTAAGCCCATCATCATTTTATGGAGGTGATTTAGATTTGGGATGGCAATTTCTCCCAGCTCTAAACTTACTAAATTTGATGCCCATTGAACTAGAGCCACATTCAGATTGACTTTCACCTAATCCAAGTCAATACATGGATCAGGTGCCTCCTGATCTGTTACACAACTCAACTAAGCGCCTTCATCTACCATTATTGTGTATGGATGATACACATGACTCTCATTGCCAAGAGTTTGGCCAATGAGCGCCCCATTACAAAGGTTTGGTGTTGAAGACCATTTGGATTATCTCTGATCAGCTCCAACTGATCACAAAATTCTTACACCTAATCACCGGGTATTACAAAGCTGTGCATTTGGCTTTTCCCACTGGATTGCTCATTGTACATGATGAGGCAATGAATTGATTAAAGATCAAATGGCCTATAAGCACTTCAATGCTAGAACTATAGCTAGCAATGGTGATTGCCAATCAGCAATGGTCAGAGGTGCTAGGTTTCTAGCAGCTCAAATTCCCAGTCCTTTATCCTCAGCCAAATTACATGTGTTCTGCCCTCCCCTCTTACTTTTCCTTTTAATTTTTTCTTAAATAAAGTATGAAGTTTATAAAAAAGTGGCTAGTACTCTCCACTTTCACTGAAGTGGCCAGGGTTCAATTCTCTGCAAGGAAGTACTTTTTAACCACTTTGAAAAAGAAGGCTCTTAATTTGACCAGTATATATTTTTTTGTTTTTTATATTTATTTGTGCATAACTTTAAAACTACATGACCAATTTGGATGCCTAAATTACTTAAAAAAGAGGATGTTCCAACTTAGGTCCCATTTTACTTTTGTAAGTATTAGTTCAGTATCTGACCATTAATATAATAAGTATAAAAAATGAACTTGGAAGCAATGGATTTCAATTGTGAGACCAGTTCATCGCTGGATAAACTTTATTTCAATATTGGTGAAGCAATGGCTTCAAAGTAACTTATGACATGTCCTATGGCTGAGGGTATAATCAAAATCTAGGCAAGTATGAGGTCATAGCAGGATGAGCTTAAATCATTATAGTTGGCTATTGTTTTACATAGTTTGCACAACAAAATTAACAAATTTGGTAAACTGAGTTATTTTAGATATCAAACAGTAAATTTAGTATAGCTTGATAATAAAATTAAATAAATTAATATATTTAATTACTATAGATGACAATCAGTAAATTTAGCATATATTGACTAATAATATCACCTGAATTTATTAAAATAAATTATTGTAGATGGCAATCAGTAAATTTAGCATGGATTGGACAACAAAATCATTTAAATTTGATAAACTGAATTATTTTAGATGGCAAACAGTAACTTTAGTATAGATTGACCAATAAAATTATTCTATTTTATTCAAGGTGGGCCAACCTGGGGATGATACCGCACCGATTAATGGAAAATTGAATGAATGGGAAAGGAGGATAAAACCTGGAATACCTCCATGCACGGCGTATGATAGGCCAGGAACTCCATGGACCGCCTTTGCTATTCGCTATCTCGGTTTGGGGCATTGGTGCGCAACGCCAACACAGTCATAATCTAATCGTCCCCTACTCAAAGTTCCCGTACTGAAATCGAACTCGGGGAGGCAGTGGCAGAGGCCCCTATTCTACCACTGGAGTATCCTCCCCTGACCAATAAAATTAACTAAAGTTAATAAAATTCCTTACTGTAGGTGGCAATCAGTAAATTTAGCATACATTGATTCTTAAATCACTTAAATTTAATTAAAATGAATTATTGTAGATGGCAAACAGTAAATTTAGCATTGATTGAGCATTAAATGAACTAAATTTAATAAAATGAATTATTAGTATATTTGTTTATGATATGCTATATATAATATATACAATAAGTTTTGTTTTATAGAGAAACTAGTGGAATACCCATGCTTTACTATGATGTTTATAACTTACTAGATGATTCTTAATTAATTAATTAATTTAGTTTTTATATCGGTAGATAGCCATCAATAAGTTCAGAAACCATTAAACTTATTGAATATTTTAACCTCCAACCACTTAGTCAAAATCAATTAAGCCTGGCAAATTAACTACTCCATTAATCAATTACATGAAACTATTGAGCCAATCAAATCAGCCAAAAAAGAACTACTACTCAGAAAAACCAATTGTTGAATTTACAAAACAGCCAAAGGTTGCCAACTACTTATAAAAACCTATGAAACTATTGAATTAAAGAATACGAAAATGCTCAGCAAATTGTTATATAAATACAATTCAAAAAAATATAAGTTTTAGATCATATTTAGAACTGATATTAAAATTCACATGATTTTATTAAAAAATAGTATATTACTATCCCCCCAAAAAATTTTGAGTAGTTGTGCAAAGTTTAGTGCTTTTTGATTTATTTGTTCACTAGCCGATTTACCCGTGCTTCGCTACGAGGTCTATAAAATTTCAGATTTTCAATTTATTAATTTAGATTTTATACTATAGATAAACAAAACCACTCAGCCAAATCTAATTGCTCAATTGAATCAACCAAAAACCACCAACCACTCAGGTAAGCCTAACTGAACTTATCAAAACAACCAAGAACTAATCACCCCTCAAAACTAGACTATGTCCTATTGATTCGACCAAAAGCCATTAACCACTCGGCCAAACAAAATAAACCTATCGAATCAATCAAATAACTCCAAACTGCTACCCGAAACATCCCTCTATATTTAAAATCATTGTGTACGTGACATCTTCCAAACTACTAAATCAACTTCTACTTGACTTGCCGAAAGTATTTTATTAATTGGGTAAACCAAATTAGGCAGGTTTTTAAAATATATAAAACTAACATCCAGATACCGGTGCTTCGCTACGGTATTTAGTTTACAGATGATGGCAAACTCACATTGTAGCCTATAGGCTGTGCCAACACTACTATTGAGCCACTCGGACTAACAGCTTCACTGTTGCCCTCGTGGCTGGTGAGCTGATTATCCTAATTACTTAATTTACTTAAAACTCTAATACTGATTTTTGTTTAGTCTCAGGTGAGTAATTTGGTGAATTTATTAATACCAGCATACAACGCCATGTTCATTTTGTTCCTTTTTTTGTTTCTGTCATATATCAGAGATGACGTTGTATACGGATTTTAATTTTTTGTGATTTTCTTAATTTTCCAATGCGCGAAGAAACTTCTCGAGGCCGAGAGGAACGAAAAAAAATCATCGAAATCAGTCAATCCGTTCTCGAGATATCATCAAAAAAGCCGTTCCATACAAAATGTATGAGAAAATGAATTTTCTTCATAAATTTTTTTCGTGAATTTTTCCCATGTTTTAATAGTTATTCTGCTATTCGGGGCGGAGACAAATCCAACAAATCAAAGATCATAAAAATCGGTCCAGCCGTTCTTGAGTTATAAATGGTGTAACTAACCCGACTTTGTTTTATATATATATATATGAGATAATACATCCTATATAAATAAATAAACAGAAGGATAGTTTTGTAAATAAAAATTTAGGCTAATTCTTGTTGTTACCCAGTTTAGCACAGATTTGTTTGTGGGCTTAAAGTTTATCTGATAATCTCATAATTTTTATATTTGTAGACAGTTATCGATAAAATTAAGTAATCAAATTATACTGAATCAATATAAATTTACCAACCATTCAGCCATATCCAATTAAACCTATCGAATTAACTAAACCACTAAACCACTTAGCTAAAATCATTAGATTAAAAATCAACCAATCACCAACTGCTTCGTAAACCAAAACTAAATGTATCGAATCAACCAAAAACCACCAACAACTTACCAAAACCAATTAACTTATAGAATCAACTAATCACTAACTGCTTGCTAAAACCATCAAGCTATTAATTAACTCGAAACCACCAACCGGTTGGCAAAACCATTTAAACTATCGAATCAACCGAATATCAAATTTCTCAGCCAAACTATACCGATTTCCAATAAAAACATATAAAATTTTCACTTCTTACATATAAAACTTTTTATCTACTTAAAACACATTCACTGACGTACTCACTGACTGACTGACTGACATCTGAAACCTTCGAATCTGATAGGTTCAATCTATTTGGGTGAGTGGGTGAGAATTGGCGAATCTTATCGAATCTGAAATTATCGAGCCTGATGGGTTCAATCTATTTGGGCGAGTGGGTGAAGACAAATATCATTGAATAATTCACCAAATTGCTCACCTGAAGCTAATCGAGTCAGATAAGTTTAATCTATTTGGATGAGCGGGTGAGAATTGGCAAATAAGATCGAATCTGAAACTATCGAGTATGATAGGTTCAATCTATTTAATTGAGTTGGTGAGAATTGGCGAATATCTATATATATAAAACAAAGTCGTGTTAGTTACACCATTTATAATTCAAGAACGGCTGGACCGATTTTTATGATCTTTGATTTGTCAGATTTGTCTCCGCCCCGAATAGCAGAACAACTATTAATACATGGGAAAAATATAGTAAAATAAAAAGTTTTATATGTAACAAGTGAAAATCCTATATACCTCGATGGTATTTTTATTTTTACAGCTGAGCAGTTTGATATTCGGCTGATTTGATATTTTAAATGGATTTGTTAAGTGGTTAGTGGTCATTCGGGTATTTAACAAGTTTATCTAAATCAAAACTTTGAATCAAAAGTCCAATTGATTTTAAAAATACCTCCTCTAGCATAATCGGCTCAGCTTTTGCCTCTAAACTTCAACTCTATAAAAGGTCAGTTGTTGAATCATGGCGTAATCTATATATATAAAAGCAAATGTGTATGTGTGTGTGCGCGATGCCCAGCCAAAAATAGAGCATGTAGAGCTCTGAAAATTTGGCTATAGGTGGACGGGAGGAGGGCGTGTGCACCTTGAAGCCCGATTTTTAATTTTCATAGTAAAATAAAAAGTTTTATATGTAACAAGTGAAAATTTTATATGTTTTTAATGGAAATCGGTATATTGTTCAGCTGAGAAGTTTGATATTCGGTTGATTCGATAGTTTAAATGGTTTTGTCGAGCGGTTGGTGGGTTTGTGTTGATTAATAAGCTTAACGGTTTAAATAAAGTTAGTGATTGGTTGATTTAATAAAGTTGATTGGTTTTGGTAAGTAGTTGTGATTTTGGTTGTTTCGATACATTTAGTTTTGGTTTACGAAGCGGTTGGTGATTGGTTGATTTTTAATCTAATGGTTTTAGCTGAGTGGTTTAGTGGTTTAGTTAAATCGATAGGTTTAATTGGGTATGGCTGAATGGTTGGTAAATTTATATTGATTCAGTATAATTTGATTACTTAATTTTATCGATAACCATCTACAAATATAAAAATTATGAGATTATCAGATGAACTTTAAGCCCACAAACAAATCTGTGTTGAACTGGGTATCAACAAGAATTAGTCTTAAATTTTATTTACAAAAGAATCAGTATGTTAATTTGTTTATATAGATGCATTATCTCGAGCAAATAACCAAAAATCATCAAACTTGGCACAAGTATTCTATTAAGGTTGGGAACGGAATGCTAATATGTAATTGTTTAATATATTAATATAAATTTAAACATCAGTTCTATATAAGATCTAGAACGTATATTTCTAATGGTAATTATATAGCAATTTGGCTGTGTACTTTCATATTCATTTAATTCAATAGTTTCATAGGCTTTGATATTTAGTTGGTAGTTTTTGGCTGTTTTGTAAATTCAATAATCGTTTTTGCTGAGTGGTGGTTTATTTTTTGGTTGATTCGATAGGCTAATAGTTTCAGATAAGAGATTGATGGTTTAATTAATTTGGCAGACTTAATAGATTTTAGCTAAGTGGTTGGAGGTTGGAATTTTTAATAGGTTTAATGTTTCAGAACTTATTGATAGCTATCTACCAATATAAAAGCTAAAATAATTTAGAATCTGATTGATTTGATAAGTTTATTTTATTTGGCCGAGTGGTTGATGGTTTTTGGTCGAATCGATAGGATACAGTTTAGCTTTGGAGGTGACTAGTTATTGGTTGATTTGATAACTTCAGTTAGTTTTAGCTGAGTGGTTGGTCTTTTTGGTTGCTTCGATTGAGCAATTAGATTTAGCCGAGTAATTATTGCTTAACTATATATAAAATCTAAATTAATCAATTCGAATCACCTGAAATTCTATAGACACCGTAGCGAAGCACGGGTAACTCCGCTAGTTATCTAATAATTCACCAAATTACTCACTTGAAACTCAACAAAAATCAGTATTAGAGTTTAAATAGATTAAGCAGTTAGGATAATCAGCTCACCAGCCACGAGGGCAACAGTGAAGCTGTTAGTCCGAGTGGCTTGAGAGTAGTGCTGGCACAGCCTATAGGCTACAATGTGAGCGTATCATCTGATAAAATTTAAATACTGTAGCGAAGCATGGGTATCTGGAAGTTAGGCTTATAAATTTTAAAAACCTGCCTAATTTGGTTCACCTAATTAATAAACTACTTTTGGCAAGTTAAGTAGAAGTTGATTTAGCAGTTTGGAAGATATGTCACATGCTCAATGATTTTAAGTATAAAGAGATGTTTCGGGTAGCAGGTTGGTGTTATTTGATTGATTCGATAGGTTTTTTTGTTTGGTCGAGTGGTTGATGGCTTTTGTTTGAATCGATAGGACATAGTTTAGCTTTGAAGGGTATTAGTAATTGGTTGTTTTTTTAGTACTAGATGGTCCCAACCCAAGGGGGATTCATCGATGTAGTAATTGGTTGTTTTGATAATTTCAGTTAGGTTTACCAAAGTGGTTGGTGGTTTTTGGTTGATTCGATTGAGCAATTAGATTTGGCTGAGTGGTTTTGTTTGTCTATAATATAAAATCTAAATTAATAGATTGAAAATCTTTAATTTTATAGACACCGTAGCGAAGCACGGGTAAACGCTAGTTTTATTATAAAAATTAAAAATCCGGCTTCAAGGTGCACACGGACCTCCTCCCGTCTACATATATCCAAATTTTCAAAGCTATACATGCTCTAGTTTTGGCTGGGCATCGCACATACACATACACACTTGTTTTTATTATTATAGATAATAGATATTACAATATAATATATATATTTAAGTTTTCTTTTATATCCCTCGTGGTCCAGTGGCTAGGATTCTCCGCTTTCACCGGAGCGGCCAGGGTTCGATTCCCTGCGAGGGAGTATTTTTTTGGCTTAGGAAACTCATAAGGTTGTACTTTTTAAAGATCCAGCAGAAGCAAGAACCACACCACATAACACCAACTAAGGCTTCCTTCTTATAACCCATACGATTAATTATATAATGATAAAAGGGTAAAGGATATAAAGTTTTAAAATAGCCAGTTTATGTTTCAAACCTGGTATGGCATTTAGGACCCCATCTTAGCTTGTAGTTACATGTGAGTCTAACTACAGCTGGTTCATAAGCTCATGTAGAAGATACACATTACTTAAAAAGCAACATTGTGTATTCTTTTTAAATATTAAAAAATTATAGATTTATCTAAATTAATACTTATCCTCTAAGACAATCTTAATATGTATATATATTTATATTTATATAAGAAACTATATAAAAATATTAAAAAAGTAGCAAAAGGTACACTTACAAAATGACATCTATTTTCATTCATGATTTTCTGTTTAGCCATTCATACTATAATATACAAAACCTAAATTGCTCCATATTGAGATTTTATAAGTCAAAAAATTGCATAATGTTGCACTAAATTAATTTGTCAGCTTTATAACTTAGAACTTATAAGTTACTTTTGGTAGGGGAGGATACCCCAGTGGTAGAATATGGACCATCTACCACTGCCTCCCCAAGTTTGATCCCAGTAGATGAACTTTGGGTAGGGGACAATTATGACTGTGTTGGCATTGCACACCATTGCCCCAAACCAAGATAGCAAATAACAAGGTGGTCCATGGAGTTCCTGGACTATCATATGCTGCACATGAAGGTTTTCCATGTTTATCATCCTTTTTCATTAATTCATTCCCATTCATTAATGCAGTATTGTTCCCAGGGCATCCCACCTCAAATGTAAATTAAAAAATATAAGTTATTTTTGCTCAACTATTCTTCATACTTTGTCCAGTATTCTATATTTAAGGTATATTGGTATAAAGTTCCCTAATATATATATATATACCATTTTTCTTTCAATTTCAACATTTTGCATTTCAATTTCAACATTTTATATTTTTTATTTAACCGAGGTAAGCTGACCAGGGGACAGACATTACCAAATATATGTGAAACTAAGAGAATAACTAAGAAATAGAAAAATTGGGCACCCCAGGGTACTCAAGTTACCCCTGTTGCCAGCGGGACTGCCAGGTATGGGGGGTTGGTGCACTACTCTGAGGGGGTTTCCCCTGCTATGGAGCAGGTGTGAAGGAAAGGGTCTGTGTGGAGGAACCAGAGTGGGAACTATGATTCTATGAGCGCTTTTTGTCTTGGTCTCATATATCCATAGAGCCAGGCTTGGAAGTGCTCTAGTAAGTGGACATGGAATCTGTTAATAATCCCATGAATGGTTGGGACCATGCCCTTGAATGCATCTAATGCAATTGTGTGTATTGTCCACATTGTAATGGGTATTATTAGGGAGCGGAGGGTAGATGGGATTGGTGACTCGATCTGGAGTGTGAAGATACTCTTTGGTATTGAGAATTCCTGTTTGTTTTGAATCTTGAGCAGGCATGCGACTTCCTGAACATTTTATATTTTAATCTTAACACAATTTTTAGTGATAGTTTTGTTTTATTCATCCTGCTAAAATTGTACAAGCATATTATTGCCCAATCTTTTTTATATTTAAAATATTTGTATATCCCTTATATCAAATTATAATCTACCAAAAGAAAATACTGATGCTAAGGAAATCAATGAGTCTGTAGTTAGAACTAGATATGATGAATCACTAAAACTAAAAATATTGAGATTGAATTATAAAACATTGGATTTTAAATAAAAAATATTTAAGTTAAAGAATAAAATACTGAAATTGAAGTATAATATTGAAATCAAAACATAAAATATTGAAGTTGGAGTATAAAATATTGAAATTAATACATAAAATGTTGAAATTGAAAGAAAAATGGTATATATAAAATAGATGTTGTTCTTTTATTTATAAGTTTTAATTTGGTAAATATTCAATATATTGCCCCTGCCATATCTGGTATGGTACTGGATGATAAAACTAAGGCTAATGTATTATATGAATGTGGTGGCATATAAAAGGACAACCAGAATACCATAAATAAAGCCAACTAAGATACTTTATATCTGTTGGGAATGAAAGCTCCATTATAGCCCAGACCTCCAAAGGCTGGGAAACATGGATAATTTGAAAAGCATGAACTAGTTAAAGTCAAAGATTGTTTGTTTTTAGCTTTTGTTGCAAAATAAAAAAATTAAAAAATAAATTGACAGCAGAGCCTGTTAGGCTGCTGTCTTTTAAAACTATTTATGGGATATAAAGTGAGTGCATTGTGACTAGCAATTCAAACATATCAAGATTCTAATAAATTGTCACACTATGTTATCTATTTTAAATTGATATGAGTAGAAAAGTCAGATTACTCTGACCCTTTATTGGATTATTGACATTTTTTTTAAATTTACAATTCAATTGTAGCTTGCCAGAGGTGGTAATCTATCTGGCATAACTGTCAGAACTTACCAATGATAGAGATGGTAGGGATAATTCAAATTTTAAGTGGATGGGTTTTATTTACCCAAACTCATTGGCACAGGCTTGACATACCTTTAGACAAGTCAGAAGGCTTGAATGTCTATACCAAACTCAAACTCAATCAGATTAACTTGTTTCTGTTTGAATAAAGATTACATGCTTTAGAAGAACTTGAACCCTGTTTATAAAAATTTTACATCTAATGGGAGGTAACCTGAAGGCTGCCATTGGCATCTGGCTTTCAACACCTTATACAACACCACCAATCCTTTACAACAACTACTTGATAGTAGGTGAAACTGAAAGGGGAAACCCTTAAGTAGATAGGCTGTGGCCTATCTCTCATACACTATATAAGCTGATTTGACCTTGTTGGTGAGGGGCACAGTTGCATTCTTAAGCCTTCTTGATTCTGTAAGGATAATCATTCCTGTACAGGCATAGGGACTAATCACTGGACTTAAAATACCATTGTAGGGTACTGACCCCTTATTGAAATCTGGGGTACATTGAAACTAGTTCACAAAGATTAACTGCACAGGTTCAGTTATTATGTGCACTATTTGCGTTGATTGATATTAATAAGGATATATAATTGATAATAGTATTAAGACTATTATTAGTAGCTGAATATAGAAAAACCAGGTTGAGAGGTGGTCCAACGCTAAACTTGGAATGCTTCAATTGATGCTGTTTATGCTGACAATTAGGGATTTCTTCCCTCTTCTGGCAGAACTAAATCTAATCCTAGATTCAGAGATTCTCAGCCTTGGTTCCCGTTATGCTAAGTCAGCGGAAATCTACTTCATGGGTCTGCTTCTATGCTAAGGATATCTGGTCCTTTACTCTTTATCACACAAAAGAGTCAACAATTACTATACTACAACAATGACAAACCAAAGATGAATAGACCTTGATATTAATTTAGATCTGCTTTATTATTATAAAAACTAGAGAATCTATAAAGAAATCAGCGCCTAACTAATCTGTTGGCACCTCATAAAGAAAATGGCAGCAGTTGCTGTTAATTCTCCTTGAGGTATCTTCCAGAGATGTGCTTCTCCATCAGGCTAAGGATTCTGCCATTAGAATTTCCAGAAACCTAAACTGTAAAAGGCAAGAAAATGTGTCCCTTTTGTTTCTGCTCAATCACAGCAAACCAACCACATTTGGATAGCAATCTTTTTAAGTAATGTGACTCTTTACTAATTATAGCAGGTCTTGAACTAACTGGTTGATTTGCTAGTTGCAGGTGGCATTACTCACCTTGCAACTACTACTTAGATTCTCAATCAGTTGGTGATGAAACCTAACCAATCCTAATTAGTACACCTGATAGTTAATCGTTGATCAACTATCAAATGTTCTCATTTTGTCAGCAAAATTTTCCAATGAGATATTAAGCATTCACCCAGATCAATCCCCAATGGATCCAAACCTGGCAATTACACCAAATTTCTCTAACATTATTAATCTGATATTAAAAGTAACCAATATTCAAATCATCTGCTAGTAGGACTTATCTTTTAGAAAACCAGAAGATTCTCTACCATAAGAAGCTAAAAATGTGATCAAAATCCCAACACTTCCCCTCTTTTGCCTATATTTTCAGTGAAAGAAAGATCAGGATAGGAGAATGCTGCCTTGGGCCAGGTTAAATACTTCAAAGCTTCAGTGGAGCACAGCTTTTTCTACACTCAACTTGGCTCATGACAACCTTTGGGCTGTGGGTCTTCCTTTCTTACTTGCTGCTGCTTCCACAGAGCGCAGTCATCATGACCCAATGCCATGATGGCCTAGTCAGTTGTTTGTGCCAATACTAGTACCTGTAAGGCAAACAGCAATTTTATTTTAGACCAGCCTGCCATTTAAGTGCTGTAGCATTCAAACGGCAAACCCAAATGCCAGTGGCACTGATGCTGGTACAACAGTTATGTAACCAGAAAGGAATTCCGCCATTGAGTGCCCATAAGCCATGATTGTGATTAGACATCTAGCAAAATACCAGGTGCACATGGCCATAAACCCTGATGACTGTAGGAATATAGATGGAAAATGTAGTTTAATTTTAAGCATAAAAACTAAAATTGGGTAGGGGATTATATTGGAAAGATAAGAAAGAAAATTGACCAACAATTTTAATATAATGATGCAACTGATTAAATGATGTTTGATTGGTAGTGGGTCAAAGTAGGGATTAAGTCCAAAAATTCAACCTAACCTGGCAAATTCTCAAGGGGGCAGATAATTTTAATTAGAACTGACATCAAAGGATTTGGAAGCAGGCTGAGTCACTATTGGTTCATTTGGAAACACCTGAACTGATGCTCAACCATGTTTAAGTGGATGGCACAACGGTGTCTAGCCTGATGAGCAATGAGAATTCCCCAGGGCCACCCTACATAGGGGCGGTCCCAATTGGTTATAAACAGGTTCAGGATGGCCACCCACCCATTTCTGGTAGCTGGGGCGTTCATTTGGCCAAATGAGTTGTTTTAGGCGCAAATCCCAATCCTTGAACTAGGGGTTTTTGAATTATTTTTATTTTAACTGAGGTAAGCTGACCAGGGGACAGACATTACCAAAATATGTGAAACTAAGAGAATAACTAAGAAATAGAAAAATTGGGCACCCCAGGGTACTCAAGTTACCCCTGTTGCCAGCGGGACTGCCAGGTATGGGGGGTTGGTGCACTACTCTGAGGGGGTTTCCCCTGCTATGGAGCAGGTGTGAAGGAAAGGGTCTGTGTGGAGGAACCAGAGTGGGAACTATGATTCTATGAGCGCTTTTTGTCTTGGTCTCATATATCCATAGAGCCAGGCTTGGAAGTGCTCTAGTAAGTGGACATGGAATCTGTTAATAATCCCATGAATGGTTGGGACCGTGCCCTTGAATGCATCTAATGCAATTGTGTGTATTGTCCACATTGCAATGGGTATTATTAGGGAGTGGAGGGTAGATGGGATTGGTGACTCAATCTGGAGTGCGAAGATACTCTTTGGTATTGAGAATTCCTGTTTGTTTTGAATCTTGAGCAGGCGTGCGACTTTCTGCCATATAGCTTTGGTTGGGGGGCATGTTTCTAGGTGGTGATGTAGGGATCCCTCCTCTTCACATACTGCACATGTTTTGTGGAGGGAGTTGGAGCGGTCTGCCATCCTATAGGTCCTTCTTAAACAGCGCCAGGTGTTTTCTCTTATCCTTGGTTGTAGGAGTGGGTGGTGTGTCATTTTCCACATTGCTTTCTGTATAATTAAATCATAGGGAATGTCCAGCATATCTAGGTATTCTATCTTAGCTATGCTTGGGGTTGTTGCGAGCATATCCCTCTGGGGGTGGTTTTCTGGGTTTCTTAATTTGAATTGGGGGCTGGGTCGTCCCCTTCCCTGTATAGTACCCAAGTTCTCTATGGTCCATCCCATATGGCGGATAGTTCAATGGATATGTTTGAAATGAGGGGAGGTTCCATGCGGACCTGTTGCAGTAGGGTGCTTGGCAAGGTATGAAAGTAGTCTGGGTGGACTATGTGGGTTGGTTAATTTGAGCGCCTGTGCAAAGTTAGTCCTTGCTGCTCTGGACCAATGTTGTTGCGGGAGGTCTGGAGCAAGGATTTCCTTTATCCAGGTACCTAGGATGTGATTGGCATGGCTCTCAAAATCTATTAGTCCCTTGCCTCCACTTGAACATGGGACAAATAGTGTTTCCATCTGTATAGGAGGGTGAGAGCCAGGCCACAGCCAGCCCTGGATAAGCGCGCAAATTGAGGTTATAAAGGTAGGTGAGAAGGCTATTGCATGGGCCTGGTACCACAGTATTGGGAGGATGAGCGAGTTAGCAACTGTAACTCGTCCTGTTAGTCCTGGGGTTCTTCCCTTAAGGGAGGCAACGCGTTTGTATACCCAATGTAACAGGTTACTTTCCATTATCTCATTAGCATATCCCCCTGATTCTATCCAGATTCCAAGGTGTCGGACAGGAGTGGTGGTGGGAGGTGTTGCAAAGGGTAATATAATTGGGTTTTTTTCTTTAAGTGTTGGTGTGAGGTTCTGATGTTGTGGCCCGATTGTTTGTGTATTTGCCTAAGAGGATGATTTCTGTCTTCCTTTTGTTGAGTGATGCATTGATCACCTTGGAGTATTTCTCTAGAGTGTGTTCCAGCTGTCGGGCATCTTCATTGTTTGCTATACCTGCTACGCAGTCATCTGCAAAGACCAGTATCTTGACTGTTGGTTGTCCTTGTGCGGTTATCCCCATGAGACGTGAGTCAGTTACTTGGAGGAGCAGGTCAAAGCTGAAATTGTATAGCAGTGGGCTGAGGAGATCCCCTTGTTTGAGCCCTTTGTGTGGTTTGATATTGTTTGTTAGGAATCCAGGGCTGCATACAGCCATGGTTGCAGATTCTGTTAGGAGCATCGCCCATTTTATGAATCTTGGTGGGAGTTTGAAGGCATGTAGACATTCTTTTAAGTATGGCCAGCTAACACGGTCATACGCCTTTTCCTGATCCAAGAAGACCAGGTCACCAGTTGCTTTGGATTGGCAAATGTTTGCAACAGGGTGTATGTTGTTCCAGATTGAATGCCCTGGTATAAACCCAAACTGGTTGGGTGATAGGGCGTCAGATGCAATTGCGCCTAATCTAGCTGCTAGATTTTTTTTTAGAATTTTTGTGTCAGTGTTGGAAAGTGCAATTGGGTGCCAGTTGGCCAGGTCCAACTTGTCACCCTTTTTATATAAGGTTATAACGTAGGATTCATGGCCATCTGATAATAGGCGTGTTTCCAACAAACTCTGGTTCATTGACGCCAATAGGAGGGGGGCGATTTGTTGAAAATATTTTTTAAAATTCGTAGGGTATCCCATCAGGCTCTGGGCATTTCCTATGTGGTGCACCGCGAATTGTTTCCCAAAGCTCCTCCCATGTGATAAGGGATAGTATATTGTAGTTTGGTGGTGTACTAAGTATCTTGGCAGTTTGAATAAATTCTTTAATTTTTTGTGGATGTGTTGGCATATCACAATATAATTCGGTGTAATAGTGGTGTACTTCCGCCTTGACCTCCTCAGGGTCAGTTGCCACGGTGCTGTTGGTCTTGCAGACCTGTGTGCATGTGGGCTGGTTTCCGCAGGAGTGGAATTGGTGGAAAAAGTATGTCAAACAGGTTTTTCCTTCCTTTAATGAACTTACCTTTGTTCAATACTTTGATTCTGTGTTGGTGTTCAAAGATGAGATTGTTAAGTTGGGCTGAAATTTCTGCCCATTTGCGTCCCCAATTAGAGCTATAGCCAGATCTCAGAGTATTTATTTCCAGGTGGTCTAGTTCTGCCAAGGTACGCTTGATTGTGGCTGTGTCTGCGGTGTACTTGCGTGATGCAATATGTCAGGTTTTGTTGATTAAATCTTTTTTGAAATTTTCCCATGTTCCAATGGGATCTGAAGTGAATGGGGCTGTAAATTCTGAGTTTGTAGCCTTGTTTTCAACCCAGTCAGATATCTCAGGCAATCTTATATTTTCTGGGTGAAGCTTTCTCCAAGGCGACACCTGTGTGTGGGATTGGGTTGGCGCTAACTGCACCATAACTAATCAGTGATCAGAAAAATTGATCTTTTTTGTTGTAAATTTGGAGAATCTTGAGTGGTGGGATTGTGGGATGAGGATGTGGTCAATGCAACTCATTGATATGAGCAGTCCCTCACATATGTTGGGTCTTGTCATATGGGAAAGGATTGGTGAAATTGGGGGAAGAGCATCCTGTAAGTCAAGAGATGCCTTCATTGTGCGATACCTAATGTGTCCAGGTGGGTATCCCCTGGGATTAGGCCATCGATCTGTATTGGGGTTATCCCAGCAGTTGAAATCGCCTAACATGATGATATCTGGTGGGAGGGTGAGGGTAGAAATTTTTCAAAATTTTTCCCCTCAGTTGCAGTGCACGGTGCATAGATACATGCTAACGAAATTATTTCATCTTGGCATGTGATTGTTGCTACCAGGACTTGACCATGCAAGTGTGATGATGAATTTGTAATTTTTAATTTTTTGTTGTTTTGGACTATCACCCCACAGTGAGACGTCCATACTGATTGTGATGGTGCAACCCTGGTTGACCAGGATTCTTCTTCCTCTTGTAGGCAGTGGGTTTCTTGGATGGCCAAGATGTCTACAAGAGGTTTTCTCAGAAAGGCCAGCTTTTTGGCTTGGGACGTATGAGCCCTGGCTCCCATGATATTTAACGTCCCTATTGACACTGAGGTGCCCGTGGCGCCTCAGGAGCGGTTAGGAGGACCCTTTGGTCCTATCCCACCGCAGCTCATTTTGGCCATGCTCCACGTCTGTACTCCAACTCTTTCTGCCATTGTTGGTTCCCTTGATCTGACCCAATGATTCAAGGGAATTGCGGTTTTTTGCATTTGCATCAACTTTTCCTGCACAGGTCTCATGTTGATTTGATGCAGGTTGTTGATTGGATTTTATATTTTTGAGGTTCAACTTTGTTGTATTGTGCACCACATTTTCACCCAAATTGTGGTTGCATTGTTCCTCAGTATGTGCATGACTGATGACGCTTTGTGGCTCAGTCTGGTTACTGTGAAAATTTTTGACCTGGGCATATTGTTCTGATTGGTTGATTCAGTGAATATCTGAAATATACTCCTGAATTTGTCCGTGGTTAATGGCGGATTCCACGTGTGCCACCACTTCAGCTGCTGCTCTCTTGTGGGCTTTTTGTGCTGCTTTACGCTGTTTACTTGTAATTGGGTCCACGATGGAGTATAGTCCATCTTCACCCCAGCGGAATGGGTGGTGGCCATCAGTCATTTTGGCGAAGTTTTCATTATCTTCATCCATAGCTTCTTCACAAAAATCATTTTCCATTAAGCCCTCTTTTACAGGGCATTCATGTTCCTTGTGGCCCAGTGAGCCACAGTGGTTGCAAATAGGTGGTGCGCGTTCTGGTGTAACTCAGAATGCAGCTGACTGGCCCCCATCTGCAAAGTGAAATTCTACTGCATGGGGTATTCTGGATAAATCCTCCTCCACTTCTGGGAAGGGGTTGATTACAGCAATAGTTTTGCCCATGCACAGGTCGGGCATTAAGCAAAATCGCTGTAATTTGAGTTGTTGGATTTCTCCATAGGTCACAAGACCTTTGCGGAGCTCCTCCTTGATTACCTTATGAGGAAGGTTGGTGGGGAGTGAGTCAAAGGAGATGAACAAAGTTTTTGCTTTGTTCCATCTGGTGCACGCGGTGCGCACAATTTTTTGCCCTCAGGGATGGCAATTTCCACGCAGATTTTTACTGCGGCATTGGCTTCATCAGCTGTTTTAAAACCAATATCAATCCAGCTGTGGCCCACGTTGTTGGTGGCTACATACACCACGTGAGGGAAAAGTGAGGGCTGTGCCTCACATGTTTTCTCCCACAAGGTCAGTGACTCATCCCCAAGGAAGAGTCTGATCCCGTGTTCCACCTTTGACAAAGGTTGGTTGAATTGAATGTACATGTATTGCGCGTGCTTTACAGTATATACCATAAACCCAGATGGTGTCTGAGTTTGCAATTTCTTTGCAGATTGGGCTCCTGGTCCCCCTCCAGGGCGTTTCTTGCCCTTAGTTGCACCATTAAGCGCACCACTTGCCACAACGCTCACCCATGTTGTATTATTTTTGTTATTAAAGTTGCCCATCTTTCCTGTGTGTGATTATCCAAATTTGCTGTTTGAATCAAATTGTATTAACTAAAGTGATTGTTACAAGAAAGAAAAGCGGGTTTTTGAAATATCAGCATTAATCTCCAACAATTTTGAAGGGAGTTTGGCATTGGCAATCATATCACTTGATAACTCAATGTCATCCATGATTCCAGCCGATAATTCTCTAATTGTCTCTTTCAAAATATTGGTTTTCCAATTGTCAGGCTTTACTCCTATTAATTTTAAAAATTTCATCTTTGATTCAATAATTTTGGTGCATATTTCTTTAAATTGGTAAGAAAATTTGGCAAAGTAAGCGTGGGAACTGGGGGAGGAATCTTCAGAGGGAGCGCTGTAACCTAGCACTTGTCTACCACATGGGTGAGGTCGCCCTGGGTAATGAGGGGTACAGCTGCCCCCTTTGGACCCTTCTTGTTTGGGAATGGGAAAATCGCCCAATCTACACAAAGGGAACATTCCCCTGGACTTACATTAACCTTTCCTTTTTTCAAAGGAGGGGCACCTCAACCGGGAAACTGTGTAAGGGCTACATTTTTATGCACCTTGGGCAACTTGATTGCCATCAAAGTCACAATTTTTTTGGGGGTTGGGGGATGGGGAGCATCAGGATGGGACTCATGAAATGCCTCAACCAGCTCCATGCAATTTGTGCAATTGTGAGTCTTGACCCAACTGTTCTCATAGGCTGGATAACCCTTCCAGGTGACAAGATACTGAACCAACCTCCAAGATATGTGGGTTTATAAGATATTTTCCACCTCAGCTTCCTCTGCATCCTTGATTACTATTCGCTCAGGATAAGCGGGAATGGTCCCCTTGAATGGGGATAACTGAGATATGTGGAAGATGGGGCGTTTTCAATAAGATGGGAACTTTAACCAGAAAGCACCATTGTCCAAGTCTTTCTCCACTAAATGGAGACCCAAATACTTGCTTGCAAGCTTTCAGAAAGGTACCCGCATCTTCAAATGGTGCATATATAGCATAACATATGAACCCACCACTATGTTGTGGCCAGGAAGCTGTTTTCAATCCACAAACCGCTTGTAATCAATGATAGCTTTAGTGAGATGCTCCCACAATAAGGACTGGGTAGACTGAATGTGCTCAGCATGATCTGTGGCAGCTGGGACCTCTGGGTGCAGACAGGGACCAACTGAAAATGAGGGATTATACCCCAACGTCACTTCACAGGGAGAAAACCCCATAGAGGCGTGAGTACCGTTGTTATAGGAAAATTGAGTGGGGGGGAGGTCATTGGCCCAGTTATCCTGTGCGGCCACAGCATATCAGCGCAAATGATGTTTTAAAATTTTGTTAATCCGCTTGTTTTGTCCATTGGACTGGGGATGATACGCTGTGGAATAAATGGGGATGATTTTTAAAATGGATAAGAGTTCATTCCAGAAATGCACTTTAAACTGGGGCCCATGGTCACTGATGATCTCCTGCAGGAGACCAAACATAGAAAATACATGGCTTACAAAGAGACAAGCAATTTCTTCTGATGTAATCATGGAAGAGCATGGTAAATATAAAGGAAAATTTAGTAATACAATTGACCACCACCATCATTGCCATAAATCCAATAGAAGAGGGATGTTCAACAATATAATCCATGGACACCAATGTCCATGGACCCTACACCTGTTGTAAAGGATGAAAAGACCCCTCATTCCTGGTTGATCTGACTTGGCCCATGCACAAGTAACACAAATGGCAATCCAGGATGTTACTTCTTTTGGTAAATTCACCTAACTAAAAGTCTGCTTGATCAACTTGGTACATTTCTTACTACCTGGATGACCAATTGTGGGAGAGTCATGATGTTCCCAAAACACCTCATCTCTGAAGAGAAGGGACCCAAAACCATGACCAAAAATAAATAAAACCCTCCAACAAGGAACATAAAGAATGTTTGTGAGTTTGAAGGGACAATTGGTCTAATAACTACTCCTTTGGGACAGGTCATTTGAGCTGCTAAAACCTGTGAAATGAGAGGAGCATCAGGAGCTAAGTCTACTAACAAGACCATGGGCAGTACAATAGATAAGATTTGGGTGGTGGGAATCATGGTAACCAAATCCACTTCATCTGAGCTCATGGAGCAATGAGCTGGGCTGCAGCTAAGGAAATCAGAGAGCACATGTAATGCACCTTTCACAAATTTATATTTATAAATTGAAGCTGCATAAATCCCAATAGGTGCAAGATTGCCAATTTCTGCGGCTTGTGAAAATACATAAGAGCTTGTTGATCTGTACAAACTATTAGCTCATGCTGAGCGCCTTTTGCCAGATACTGCCAATGAGTCAGAGTCCATGCTACAGCTGCCAACTCCTTATCATAGATGGCCCAGGATTGCTCAGTAAAAGAGAATTTTCAGGAAAAGTACATTACTGGACGTTCTAAACCATCGTGCTCCTGGAGCAGAACATCTCCCACCACAATTGATAAAGCATCACATGCAACAATATATGGTCTGGATGAGTTGGCGTGTTTTAGAATAGGAAGTAATAGGAATACCTCTTTGATTGACTCAAACGCCTGCTGGCACTTGGGTGTCCAACAAAAAGGAACATTCTTACCTGTGAGGGGGTGAAGTGGAGCAGCTAGTTGGAAAAGGGCTGGGGAAAATGTTTTCAGGAAAACAATGGTTTTCAAGAAACTTTGTAATTGTTTTTGGGTTGTTGGAGTTGGCCATTTATGGATGGCATCCAACTTGTTGGGGGGGAATTGCATACCCATCATTTAGGACAAGGTTTCCAAGAAAGTTACTTCCTCTCTATAAAACTCGCATTTGAAGGCTTGACAAACAGTCCTGCCTTATGCAAAGCAGCCACTACCACATCCAAGTCTTTTGCATGTTGTTTGAGAGAAGGGGGAGTGAACCAAAATGTCATCAGTATATATCTGAGCAAGTAAAATTGGAGGTCGCCCAGCACACTATTGATCATTATTTGAAATGTGGCTGGTGCATTCTTCAACCTGAAGGGCATTACATGGAATTGAAAAATACCTCGCTTTGTTCAGATTGCAGTAAGCCATTATTGACCTTCCATCACCCATATTTGGTTAAAGGCATTAACAAGATCAAGCTTGGAACACACAAGACTTAGCAATTGCTTGACTGATAGTTTGCTCCAGGGGCAAAGGGTAGGTATTGTGCACTGTAATTTTATTTAGGTGTCCATAATCCACACAGGGACGTGGAGAACCATCAGCCTTCTTGGCAAAAACGATGGGAGAAGCAACTGGTGATGTCTCCCTAAATAACCACCCTTTCTTAAGCATATCATCTAACCAAGTGTTAAGGGAAGCCTCCTCCTCCGCAGTGTGTGGATACAAGGGACAGTTGATATTCACCAACTGCACCGTTGTTTGGAATCCTAAGCCAAATCTAATGTGAGCATATGAGAAATCGAGGACTAGCTCACTTATTAATGTATTTTTGCTTTGATCGTTTAAAAGAGTTTCAGATGATAAATCCTCAATCATGCTATGTGTCTACAGTATTTCCTAACCGTTTGGAAGCTCACAAAGCCAAACAATAATGATTGACACTTCTGGTCTTCTTTTGGGTATATTTTCCCTCTCTAATTGGGAACTCTCCAGACACAGGTAATTATGACAAGCCCCCTTAATTGCTTGTCTACACTTTTTAAGATGAAAATCAAATTAAGATAAGAAAAAAATATGAGTATATGGAAAGATGATGATTTTATTTTAGGGCCAGGTGCTGGTAATTTATACCTCCAGGGCATCTTCTGGCCATACTCATCTATTAGATGAGTTCATTAAAACTATGCCAATCCGCTATGAATTATTACAGTGGTAATTAAAATATTCCCAAGTTAATTTAGCTCTTGAGTTAACTAAATTACAATCATTTTAGCCTGATTGGAGACACTACTACTCTTGTAATTGGGAAGACTATTAGGCTTAATATTAGCACCTCAGTGGTCTAAATTCGCCTCTCAATCAGCCCAATTAAATATCATCATACAGCTGACAAAACACAATATTGGAGAGAATAAAAATATAGAGTTTGAATTATGACATACGCCTTATTGGGACGTCAGCAAGCCTCTCTATATTACTAGGTACTCCCTATTTGGGCCATCCATGTGCAAGTACTATCATGCCTATTACAATGATTGACATACATTAAAAAAGAACTCATTAATTGTTTTTGCATTAAAATTATAAATGAAATTAGGTTTATGCTGTAGATTACTTGGTTCACCCAATAGGATCCCATAATTGGCCATAATGTAATTATATTATAGCTATTATTAGCTATGATAATCAGGTCATTTAGACACAATCAAGGCGGTTTTGAGTTGAATCTGATTTACCAGATTATGCAGATAAATAGGGAAGGATCAAAGGATCCATAAATGGGAGTAATCTATTAGTATTGATGGTTTTCTTAAAGGGTTTATTTTTGAGTCAACCATCAAAATCTAACAGAGTAGAAGATGGTCCGCCTTCTCAGAATTATAGATACTTTGATAGCACATTAATTCTTTGGGCTAAATCTGATGAAAGGCCTGCTTTGGAAATGAGGGAAGTGATGGAGCTGCAACCTTGCATTTTCTTAAGGGTATCAACTAAAGGAATTCCCCTTTCATTTGATCATTAACAAATGACAACATATTTGAATCCAGATGAATTCTAACATGCTGATAATGCCACCATATGACCCCAAGGTTACTGGAAACACCATAATTGGCATTGCTGAGAATTGATTGCAAAAGCTAAACTGATGTACCAAGAAAGGTACTAGGCATCAGACTAGATATGAGATCTGGGAGGCTGATGAAGCAACCATCACAGGAAATACCTAGGTTCAGGTCAAGCTCCAATTGTTGGGCTAGCTCAACACTCATAAAATTACCTGCGGCTCCAGTATCCACCAAAGCCTCAAAGGAGACATGGTGGGACCTGATACTAATCTTCATGAGCAATAAAAAATAGGCTAAATTCTCTTTATTAGCAGCTGTAGTTGAATCTGTAGATACAGAAGAGATGGTACTAGGATCTGAGGAAACCACTAGGTTCATAACAGAAGTAAACACTTCATCAGTAAGAATGCCAGAACATACTGACATGGGCATGATGGCTGCGGCAACTATGGAATGTGGTTCATTCAATGATTTGGAGCTGGAATTTGACACCCAAGCCACCTTATCAGTTCCTATACTGGAGATTCCCTTTAGGAAGGTGGGCTTAGACAATTTTTGAGGTACTAATATATTAAGGCATTGTAAAGTTTCTTCAAAACCTGATTAAGATGAGAGAGAAGGACCATTGCTATGTCCATAACAACAAGAAAGGCGGAAATGATTAGGAAAGTTAGATGGTCAATTATTTTAGGCAAACAGCAAGCTATTTTTAGACTAGCCTGCCAGTTTAAGTGCTGTAGCACTCAAATGGTGAGCCCAAATGTCAGTGGCACTGCTGCTGGTACAATGGTTATGGAACCAGGAAGAGATTCCGCTATTGAGTGCCCATGAGCCATAATTGTGAGTAGGCACCTAGCAAAATACCATGTGGACACGGCCATAAACCCTGAGGGTTGTTGGAATATAGGCGCAAAAGGTGGTTTAGTTTTCAGCATAAAAACTAAAATTGGGTAAGGGATTTTATTGGAAAGATAAGGAAAGAAAATTGACCAACAATTTTTATATTATGACACAACTGATTAAATAGTGTTTGGTTGGTAGTGGGTCAAATCAGGGATCAGGTCCCTCAAGTTTGACTAACCTTGTAAATTTTCAAGGAGGGCAGATAATTTTAATTATAACTGACATAAAAGGATTTGGCAGCAGGCTGAGTCACTATCAGATCATCTGCAAACGCCTGAACTGATGCTCAACTGCGTTTACATCAGTTGGTGCAATGGAATCTGGCCCAACGGGCAATGAGAATTCCCCAGAACCACATCACATAGGGGTAAACCCAATTGGTTGGAAACAGGTTTGGGATAGCCAATCCACTCATGCCCAGTCACTGGGGCATTTGTTCAGCCAAATGAGTTGTGTTGGGTGCAAATCCCAATTCTTAAACTAGGGGTTTTGAATTATCAGTGAATATCCAACAATTTTGAAGGGAGTTTGGCACCGGCAATCATAACACTTGATGGCTCAATGTCTTCCATGAATCCAGCTGATATTTCTCTAATTGTCTCTTTACAAATATCGGTTTTCCAATCATCAGGCTTTACTCCTGTTAATTTTGGACATTTTGTCTTCAATTCAATAATTTTGGTGCAGATCTCTTCAATTTGGCAGACAAGTTCAGCAGAGGTAAGCACAGGAACCGGGGGAGGAACCTTTAGAGGAGCTCTGTAACCCAGCGCTTGTCTACCACATGGGTGAGGTCGCCCTGGGTGACGAGGGGTACAGCTGCCCTCTTTTAACCCTTCTTGTTTGGGAATGGGAAAATCGCCAAATCTATGAAAAGAGGACGTTCCCCTGGACTTACAGTACCAGAAACTGGTCTACCCCAGTCAGGGTTATATGACCCTATGTCATTTACAGGATCTTGGTTTGGCATCCTTGATTCCTTCCTTATCCTTGTCAGGTGGGACTACCATTGATTCATTTTCTTACAGCAAAAATAAGAATAATTAGATATATTTGTTCTTATATGTTTTTCTCTTAATAATAATTTTTGCTGATATCATTCTGTTTTCTTTATTTGAAGAGCAAAAATATAGATAAAAATTAGTTGTACCAAAATTAGAATAAATTAGAGCTTAATCTACACTGAGGCGGATAAATTGGAAATTATAAATAGTCCAACATTTCCCTGGCTTGCCCAGCTCATATGTTTAAATTTAAATTTAAATTTATTGTGGGGAAGGCCGACCATGGATGGACACTTCCGAATATGACTCAGACGAGACAAAACTTAGTACCAGGGGAGGCACCCCAGAGAAGCGATGCTATCTCTTGTTACCAGCGGGAACGCCACTTATGAGGAGGGGGAGGGAACGTGTGTAGGGGTCATAGCCACTATTGAGCACGTGTGGAGGAAGGGGTCTGATTTGATGAACCAGACTGGGAACCAGGAGGAGACCAGCTGTCAGCGACGCGGTGGGAGATATCCAAACATCCACGCTTGAAAGTGATCCACCAAATGAGACCAGAATCTGTGGACAGCTTCAGGGAGGGTGGGGATGGAGCCAGCAATGGCATCCAAGACAATCGTGTGGATAGTCCACATGGCGATTGCAACCACCAGAGCACGGAGGGAGGGTGGGAGGGGGAGGCCATTGATGAAGCAAACATATCTCTTGACAGACTGAAGGGATGCGTTTGATCCTGGCCTAGCAGACGTTGGACTTCTCGCCATATCACTTTAGAGGTGGGGCACTTCTCCAGGCGGTGGAACAGCGTTCCATACTGGCCACACATGACACAGGATGAGTGTAAATTGTTAGAGCGCTCAGCTGTATGATACACCCACCTCAGGCAGCGCCACACATGGGAGCGGACTTGAGGCTGCAACAGAGGATGGTGTGCGTATTTCCAGATAGTCTTTTGGGTCTCAGTGGAATAAGGGATGTCCATCATGTCCAGGTAGTCCACCCTGGATAGGACTTGGGGTCAAATGGGGATCACGCCATCATGGATGGGTAGCCCCTGTACCTCTTGTGTGAACTGAGGAGAGGGGCGGCCTCTTTGGGTTGTATGTCCACTAATACGAATTCTCCACTCTGCGCTTCGCATGGAGAGTAGGATTCGTTTGTAGTGGGTTTTAGTCCCGTGAGGACCTGTGGCTGATGTGTGTGATGCAAGGTATTTCATCAGGGAGTGGGGGTTTGATGGATTGTTGAGGCCCAAGGCTCAGGAGAAGTTGGAGCGGGCCGCGTGGGACCAGTGTTGGGATGGGAGTGTGGGAGCAGTGACGGCCGTGATCCAGGTGCCCAGGATCTTGGCGGCATGGCTTTGAAGTCAAGCAGGCCCATGCCACCATGATGATGAGGGCCAAACATGACCTCTAGCCATACTGGTGGAGGGCGGCCTGACCAAAGCCATCCTTGCAGCAAAGCATACAGGGATTTGAAGAAGCTTGGGGAGAAGGGGATGGCGTGGGCTCTGAACCAGACTTTGGATAGGAGCATAGAGTTGGCAAGAACAACCCTGCCAGTGAGGGTAGTAGGGTGGGCTCTGAGAGAGGCGATTCACTTCGTCACGTTGTCCAGTATACGGCACTCCATTACTGCTGACGCGTATTTGCCTGCCTCCATCCACACGCCCAGATGGCATACCAGTCCTATGGTAGGACGTGGCACAAAGGGGAGCACCAGTAGAGCGGTGTGTGTTGAGTTAGTAAGGCGTGGACGTGGGCGAGCAGATGGGCCGGGTTGGGAACTACTTGCTGGGGTCCAGCAGTTCTGAAACCGACCAAGGAGGATGATTTCAGTTTTGGAGGCGTTCAGTGCCGCGTTGCTTACCCGGGAATATTCCTGGATGAGGGCTTCAAGCGCGCGTGCATCTTTGTTATTAGACACCCTCACCACGCAATCATCTGCAAATGCCATCATCTTGACTGGGGTTTGGCCTGGCACATGGACCCCAGTGAGGTGGGCATTCACATTTCGCAGTAGTGGGTCAAGGCTGAAGTTGTATAAGAGTGGGCTCAGGGGGTCCCCTTGTCGCAGGCCCCTTTGAGGGCGGACTACTTCCATTAGGAAGCCTGGGCCGCACACTGCCATTGTTGCAGATTCCGTGAGCAGCATCACCCAGTTAATGAAGCGGGGGGGTAGGCGAGATTGTTGGAGGCAGGCTCTAAGGTATTCCCAGTTTACTCTATCATAGGCCTTTTGTTGGTCCAAGAATACAAGTGCCCCAGAGGCTGCAGACTGACACACATTAGCCACAGAGTGCACGTTATCTCAACTCGACCTTCTGGGGATGAAACCAAATTGTTCTGGGGAGATGGTGGCAGATGCTACAGTCCCTAAACGGTTAGCCATGATTTTGGTTAAAATTTTGGTGTCTGTGTTTGTTAGAGAAATGGGGCGCCAGTTGGCTAAGTCAAGCCTATCCCCTTTCTTGAAGAGTGTGACAGTAAAGGCCTCATGTCCTCCTGGTAGGAGGCGCATTTCCAACAGGCTTTGGTTGAGTGAGGCTAGCAGCAATGGGGAATATATTTAAAATATTTTTTGTAGAACTCATATGGAATGCCATCTGGGCCTGGGCATTTTCAGTTTGGCGCACCGCGAATGGCTGTCCATAATTCATTTGGAGTAATTAAATTCATTATTTCTGGGTATTGGAAAATGGTGCAGATATGAGCTCAGTTGAGAAATTCTGCCATTTTGGCCAGCTGAATTGGTTCAACTCGGTATAAACCAAGAGTAATATCTTTGCATTTCGATTGCCACTTCAGCCAGTGTGTCCACAATGGAATTATCTGATCTTCGCACCTGTGTGCAGGCCACACTCTGGCTTGGTGCAAAATTTTTTTTTGAAGAAGTATGCGGTGCACTTGTCACCTTTAGTGATGCATGTGGCCCTGTATTGGACACAAACCTGATGTTTGTGTTGCCTTTCAAGTGCATTGAGGTGGGCGGCTGCCTCCGCCCACTTCTGGCCCCATGCAGGGCTATATCCTGAGGCTAGAATGTTGGACTCCAAGTGGGCCAATTCCACCAGCGCACGCGATATAACTGTCAATGTGGCTTGTGAGCATCTGGATGAGAGATGGCGATAGTGGCGGATGGTGTCTTCTTTGAAAGTTGCCCATGTGGAAATGGGGTCCGCGCAAAATGGTGCAACAAACGATTTTGCCAAAGTTGCCTCTTCCACCCACGTGGAAAATCCTGGCGATGCGAGCTTGGGGGGGCAGATTTTGTACCAATGTGGGGCCTTTGCAACTGTGACGGGTAAGTGGTATGTTATCAAGACTAGTCAGTGGTCAGAGAATTCCATTTTCATTGTTTTGAAGTGGGAGATGTGGGGTTGGAATTTCACCAGTGCTAGAATAAGGTCAATGCGGGTCATGGACCTTAATTGGCCATTGTGGACGTGGGGACGCATCATGTTTTTGAGCAGTGGGGCATGTCATGGCAGCACATCCATTAACCCAAGGGTGGCTTTTAGAATGCGTAGTTCTACATGACCCTGTGGGGCGTGGGGTGAGGGTGGCCACCAGTCCATTGGTGAGGTTAGCCAACAGTTCATGTCACCAATTAGGAAAGAATTGGGGGGGTAGCGGGAGGGATTTGACTGACAAGAAAAATTCCCAATGCTCATGTGCACTGTTTGGGGTGTAAATGTTGACAATTGTGTGTGCAACATCAGCCCATGAGAAGTGACAACGAGCACTCAGCCATTTAGGAATGTTTCTGAAGATGTAAATTTGAAAAAATTGTTTTTCTGAATTAGCACCCCACAGTGCTTCGACCAAAAGGATAGGGATGGTAGGAGCATTGTTTTCCAAGCTTCCTCGGAACCTTGTGGACAGTGGGACTCCTGGATAGCCAGGATATCCACGGGTAAATTGTTTTGTAAAAACTCAGTTTCCTAGCCAGGGATGGGGAGGCCTTGAGTCTGGCAATATTCAGCATCCCTAGAGTGAAGGTTTCCCCCATCACACCTTAGGTGCGAGGGGGTGGGCCCCCGGGCCCACCAGCCTCTTCCAGGTCCCCACAGGCTTTCACAGCAGTGCGGGTATTAGCAGCAATGCTATCAGGGTTTTTGTTAATTTTTGCAGAAAGAGTTACGTTGGCTTTGGCCTTCGCTTTTTGTTTTCCCAACGTCGGACAAATTTTTTGCGGTGCAGATAAGTTCAGTGCACCGTTGAGTGGGGAAATTTTTTTTTTTTTTTGGTTGGGATAGGTCCCAAGTCAGTTTTGACTGGGGCTTGGGTGCAGCAATTGGGTGAGATCAAATCTCCCATTGGATCCTCAGATTGAGTGGCCCATTCAGCATGGGCCTCCCAATCTGATTGGGTGATGGATTCCCAAGTTGCTTCCGCCACAAAGGTCTCCATGTCCTCCTGGCATTGTGAGTGTGGGATGGTGGTGGTGGCTTGGCTGCTTCCTTGGCCGCGGCCCTATGGGCCTGCTTGGCCTTCTTCCGCTCCTGCGGGGAGATGGGCTTTACCAATAGGTAGCAGCCTTGTGCTCCCCATGGGAAAGCCTCCTTGGTGCTTGCGGTTGGTTTGTAGTGCGCCTCTCCGCTGGCCATGGCTGCAGAGGGGTGCTCTTGGAATGTGACGCCCTCTTTGATGGGGCATGCGTGCACCTTATGGCCGAACACGTCACAGTGGGTGCAAATGGGGGGCGCGCTGTCCACGGTTACCTGGAATGGGTGGGTGGTGTGCCCTGTGATGTCAATAAAGGTGGAGTGCGGGATCTGGGTTAGGTCCTTCATGATCTCCTCAGTTGGGGTCAGAACTGCGATGGCTTTGCTGGTGCACAGGTGTGGCATCAGCGTGAAACATTGCATTTTGAAAGATTATATTCGCCATTTATGGCGAGACCATCTTTCAGGTGTTGCTCAAAATGTCACGTTTTACTGTGGTAGGAAAAAAGTCAAACGTGAGGAAAATTTGGTTTGATTTTGTCCATCTGGTGCATTTAGTTTCGACGACCCATTGCCCTTTGGGGAGGTCAACCACTATGCGCACTGCTGCAGCCTCATCTGCTGCTATTTTGCTTTCAAAACCTAGGTCCAGCCAACCGCGTGACATGGAGTGAGGTGCAATTTACACCGCAGTTGGGAAAATTTTATGTACATCTTCACAAAATTTTTCCCATAGGGCCATTTTTTGGATGTCCAGATACACATGGACTCCAAATTCCACCAACAAAAGTGGCTGGGAATGTGGAGTGTTGATGTACTGGTTGCATCGTGCTTGCCACATGAGTATCTCCAGGGAAATTGTGACTGCCAGTTTTTTTAGATTTTTTTCTATTCTGCCAGATTCTCTGGGGCGTTTTTGAACATTAGAGGCCGCGGGCCTTCTGCCTGCTCCTCTTGCCTTGCTTTGCCCAACTGCTCCCAGACATGGGTGCAGACTAATCCCTCTATGAGATTATCAAACTAGATAGTCTTGAATTGAATAGGTTGAAAAAGTGTTTGCAATGAGAAAGAAAAGCAGCTGCCCAGCTCATATGTTAAATTTATCAAACTCCCAGTACCAGCAATATCTGGACAATCTTTCTGCTGAGGATTCATGCCTCTCTTCTAATTGATGAGTCATGCCGCTCAAAGAATTCTAATTTATGGCCACACCAGGACCCATACTTTAAGTTGAGCAAATGTGGGTAGTCCTTCTTCTGAATTGCTGGAAATGGTATCAGATCCTGATGAAACTAGAGTGGCCACTATCTCAAATGAAACACGGCCAAATCTCCCTCTTTCACCTGTTGCTAGAATTGAACTTTGACAATTTGCAGGATTTGGCTCCGTTCTCAGCTAATACCATAATGATCATCAAACCTTATGAAACCATGCCTTCCAATATAAATAAGTTGTTTTGTGCTGGTTCAAATTATCTTCCAGAGTTCCTTTTTGGCTAGACCAATACTATAAGCCAGAAGTTCTTTTGACTGAATTATCTATCAAGACTTGTGAACACTTTGAGCTCCTATATGCAAATCTAAGAAGCAAAGTAACTGAGGCCCTTGATGAGGCTCTTAACACCATATATCTCAGATGCATGATCAAGATGTTGCATCCCATGCCCTTCATTTCACTGGATAATTTCTTTGCAGTTAGGCCACAAAGCTACTGGTCCCTATAAATTCTATTATTCTTTTTGCTTCTGGTTCCAGGAAGCTAGTAGCTGTAGCCTTCAAGATGCCATTTTCTCATTGCATGACTATCTCATCTCCGGTGCTTCACTTCAGTATCTCCCCTAATGGCTTTGATTGGAGGCATGATTCAGCAATCTCCTTCCAGTATCCCTTGCACCATGCCAACCCATATGTCAAACGTCCTCAATGAAGCCTGCAAGCAAGAACTTAAGACCAATCTTCCAGCGCTGGTGCCATATAGGGATCACTTGGGGTTATTTGCCTATTGCCTCTTCCTTTATTGCTGTTTTCCACCCCAATATAGAGTATTACGTTTGGCCAGTACTGACATTTTGATTTCAATTCCCCTAGTTGCTTTCTCACAAGGCTCAGCATCTGCTCTAAGAACTTGGCTTCAAGTGGGTTTAGCCCTCACTAGTGTTCACCCCCAAATTGATTTTGATAACTTGATCACTCCTACTTTCATACAACCTCCCTCCACCAAGAGGCGTCAAGGGTGGAATCATCCCTGAGGTGAGGTAATGAATAAAAAATTTATAAAGATATGCATTATATTTTTTTTTTTTTATTTTTACATACCTCATCAAATTTTTCATTGTGTTTTTCATATTTTTTTATAGGACTTAACCTATACTCAGTTCAGCAGTCCATCTTTTCATTATTCCCCCAAACTGGTTCCTAGGTATATGTTGACCTATCATTTACATGGTTCAGATGTCTTATTTTTAGACTTAACCATCTACTTTGGTTCAGCAATCTTTTTTTAGACTTGACCAAAAATATCAGAACATAACCATTTGTATGGTTTAGTGGTCCTTTGGGAACAATTACATTATTTTTATTATATTTTTCTTGGATCCAATACTTCAAGTATTTTGGGGGTGGAAGGCGAGTCGGTAAGGGCATATGGCTACAACCTGAAGGTTGCAGGTTCGATTCCCACCCTTCACACATCGATTGGGGTGCCAGCCAAAGGAAGCTATTGGCGGTTAGTAGGTCTAATAACACGAAAACCTTACCCATGACATAACCAGAAAAATTTGAGTCCTGATCCAGAGGTGGAAAAACTTTCTTTGATGGAGTTGACCCTGTTCAGGTTTCATGTCATTTCTTTCATTTCTTTCTTTCAGTAATGCCTGTCCCCTGGTCAGCTTGCCTCAGTTAAATAAATACTTCAAGTATTTTGGGGGAGGATACCCCAGTGGTAGAGTATGGACCCTCTACCACTGCCTCCCAAGTTTGATCCTGGTAACGGACTTTGGGTAAGGGACAATTTTAACTGTGTTGGTTTTGCATATTAATGCCCCAAAATGAGATAGCAAATAGCAAAGGCGGTCCATGGAGTTCCTGGCCTATCATACACCACGCATGGAGGTTTTCTGGGTTTTATCCTCCTTTCCCATTTTCTTCACTTCCCTAATTGGTGCAGTATCATCCCCAGGTCAGCCCACCTCAAAAAAGTTTAAAATACTTCAAGTATTTTGCATGGACCTGATTTACTGTTTGCCCATCCTTGAGGTTCTTGATGGTATACGTGTCCATTGCCAACTTTGCAATAATTTTTAATGAACCAATTACAGCGCATCTAGTTTTTTTTCCAGACATGTGTATTGCAATAGGCTCCCCAATCGCCCACATGGTATTTGTGTAGCACTGGTCAGTTCTTGTTGTCCGTCATCTTGGCCTTAATTTTTTTGCTTCAAGGTTGCATTAAATGCTTGAGATTGCTTTGATCAGGATATTTGATAAATCAGAGTAAGTACTGATTAGCACTCATCCATAATGTTGGTTTGACTGACAAATATAGAATTGGCAGTAATGCGGCCCTTCACCAATATAGCAATTCAAACAGCGTTTTTTCAGGTGCAGTATGGTGGCTGATATTGTAGGCAAATTTTATCAAGCTGAGGTAGGTTCCCACAAGAAAGTTTTTCAGCAACCAATTTCCTCAGTGTCAAGGCTAGTGTTTCATTAGCTCTTTCTACCAGTCCATTTGTTTATGGCTAGTATGGGACTTAAATGACTCCTCTGATTCCCATTATATCATTTAGTCTTTTTATCACATGAGAAGTGAAGTTTATTCCATTTCTACTCAATAGACTTGTGGAAATCCATGCCAATATAAACTTGATTCAGGATAAAGTGCTTGGTACATGTAGCGTCAAATTTACTTAGTGCCTTCATTTTGACCCATCTTGTTAGATGTTTGATTATAACTATGATATTCTTGACCCCTTACTCATATTCAATGGTCCCATTATGTCATTGGTCACTGTGTGCCAAGCAAATCTGGGGCGGACCAGTTGATATCTAATGGTATTATTATGTGTAGTTTGTGTAGTTGGCACTCCATACAGCAAGCTAGATAATTCTTTTATTCAGGGAAGGATGACCAGGGGATTTACATTTTTAATATAATGAGGATACATAATAAACTGTGAATAATTAATGACAACCAAGAGGGTTCATAGCCCCTCCTGTTGCCTCCAGGACCACCAAGCTTTAGGACGATAAGGGGACTTATGCTGACTTATCCTTGATGCGGCATGAGTGAAGGAATGAGTCAATATTTAGGAACCATATATGGAATCATTAATTGATTATCCTTCTGTTGTGGGGTCATGTTTCCAAACAACCATGCTTGAAAGTGTTCCAATATATGGTAGTGAAAATTATTGGTGATTTTTTGGAGGGTATGCTGTTCTGTAAACAACTCTAGTACTATAGTATGGATTATCCATAGTGCTAATGCTCTATTAACACCCATAGGGATGGATAAATAGGTGACTCAAGTTGATAGCAAACATGTTCCTAGCCAAACTCAATGATTGTCCATTTTCTTGACGATATAGGCGCATGACCTCTTTATATATAGCTACCAATGTTGGACATCGTTCTAGGCGGTATTAAGCTTCTATATTGGCCACATAATGTGCATGAAGAGTGGGCAGCTTTTGATCATTCTGCTATGTGATACACTCTCCACATGCATTTCCATGCATGTGCACATATCCTGGGTTGTGTAGTAAATGGTGTGTATATCTCCAGACCATTTTTTGGGTCTCCAGGCTGTATGGTATATCCATATGATCAAGTAAATTAATCCTGGAAATGGTACTCAGATTTAAGTATATTATGTTATCTATAACTATTTTGCCGTTAACTTTCTGTCTGAGAGTTAACCTGGGTGACCTTGGTGACTGATCTGCCCACATATGTAATCTTCCACTCTGCTATTCTCATGACTAATAGTATTTGTTTAAAGTAAACAGGAGTGCCATGCGGTCCTGTAGCGGTTGGATGAGATTCCAGATACTTAATTAATGAGTTTGGATGATCTGGATTTCTTAAATGGAGTGCTTGTGTAATATTAGATCTTGTTTCTCTAGTCCAATGAATTTTTGGAAGGTCTGGGCTAGTCACCTGAGCTATCCAGGATCCTAATATATGGGCCGCTTGCTCTACATAATTAATTAGCTCAATACCTCCATTCCTCCTAGGGAAAAATAGAGTTTCAAGGAGCACAGGGGCATTATGGTTGGACTAAAGCCATCCCTGTATTAAGGCATATATTGTGTTAAAAAGGACGGTGAGAAAGCAATTGCATGGTCTGTAAACCATAAGTTTGATAATATTATGGGATTGGTTATCAATCATCTTTCTTTTAGACCTGTTTATTGTTCATGCAAGAATGCAATTTATTTTGTATTTTATCTAGGGGTTAATTTTCCATCATGGTGTTGGCATAACTCTCTGCCTCTAACCATATCCCCAAATGGCGGACAGGTCCAGCTGCCAGCTTAGTAGTGAAGGGAAGTTCCAGTGGTGTAATTTATGATCATCACCTCCTATGTCTGGTGAGGAGTCTTGAGGTTGTATTGGTCTGCTGATCCAAGGTGGATGGCTTCCAATGGTTCTGATATTTCCCCAGGAGTATAATTTCAGCTTTCCCAGATTAAGTGATGTGTTGCTTATAGATGAGTATTATATTATCTTCTCAATTATGTGAGAATCTTTGTTGTTGAATTTCCCCACCACACAATCATCAGCAAAAGCCATCATTTTGACTGGTGGTTGGCCATAGACATTGATTCCTTTGAGAAAAGCATTTTTATTACAGACTAGGGAATCAAGACTAAAATTTTATAATAAAGAGCTTAGAGGGTCACCTTGTTTGAGTCCTCTCTGTGGAAAAACTAGGGCAATAAAAAACCTGCTCTGCGCACAGCCATGGTAGCTGACTTTGTGAACAACACAAACCATTTTTACAAACTTATTTAGGAGTTTAAATTTCTGAAGACATGCCCTGAGATAAGTATACAGTTCACTCTGTCATATGCCTTTTGTTGATCTAAAAAGACAAGCGCTTCAGAGGCTTTAGATTGGCAGACATTTGTAACTGTGTGAATATAGTATATATGGATCTTCTTGGGACAATTCCATATTGTGATGGGAATATCACATCAATTGCAATTTCCGCTTACTTTTGGCTATAATATTTGTGAAAAATTTTTAGTGTCAGTATTAGTTAGGAAGATTGGGCGCCAATTGGATAGTTTAGTCTATCTCTCCTTTTTTTAAATAGAGTGACAGTGTATGCTTCCTTGCCTCCAGGTAGAAGGCATGTTTCCATAATGCACTTGTTCATGGAAGTTAAAAGAAAATCAGATATGTCAGTAAAATACTTTTTAAAATTCGTAGGAAAGCCAATCAGGTTCAGGGAATTTCCCTTGTGGTGCACCGCACACTGCTTCCCATAAATCCTCACACAATATATGATTCTATCAAATTATTGGTTTGAGCTGCAGTGTTAGTATAGGTCATGCAAGAATTTTTTTGGGTTTTGAGGGGTTGACTGGGTCAGATTAATATAAATTTGTATAAAACCTGCTTACTTTTTGTAATAAATTCTTCAGATGTTTCTGCTATGGATGTATCCAGTCGTCAGAACTGTGTGCAGGCTACCATGTTCTGTTAAGTGTAAAATTTTGGAAAAATAGCTTGAACAAGTTTCTCCATCTTTTAGGTTTTTTGCTCTATAATGAACCCCAACGCGGTGTTGGTGTTTGCATGTCAAGGTGTTTAAAAGTGCAGAAACCTCTGCCCATTTGTGTCCCCATCCAGGGCTGTATCCTGTGTGTGGGACATTGTTTTCCAGGAGATTATTTTCAAAGATGCTTTTAATGATGGCTTATGCTTCATTGTATCCTCTTGATGTTGTATGTTTAATCTGTTGTATTGTTCATTTTTTCAAATTTTCCTAAGTGATCAGTGGGTATGAACAGAAATGTGCTTAAAGTCTTGCGTTGAGGACATTTTCTCTATCCAGGATTAAAATTCCGATTTGGCTAAATTTTTGGGCTATACTTTACCTGGGTGCTTGGATAATTGTTTCTTCTGGTGAAGGACACCAAAACTAGCCGGTAGTTGGAGAATTTTATTTTTTTAGTCTTGAATTTATAAATTTGGTGTCAGAAAATTAAAACATGAGTATTAGGTCTATTCACAACATAGAAATAAATACACTGTTTTGCACATGTGGGCATGTCATGTTCTGCCAGAGGGGCGACCATTTAGGTAAAGTATCATATAGGATAAAGGTGGCCTTTAAAACACAAAATTCCACTTGCCCTTGTGGTGTCTATATGTGTGTGTGGCCATCGTCAGTGTCTGGGTTAATCCAGCAGCTCATGTCTGCCATGATGAAAGTGTTTGCTGGGAGATGGAGTTGTTTCAAAGCTGATAAAAACTCTTAATGCTCCATTTCACAGTTTGGTGCATACATGCTGGCTATTGTGTGCACCTCTTTGTGCCATGAGAAGATAATGGCTAGTATGTGGCCATCCAAAAACGAATTTTTATTAATAAAATTAAAAATTATAATTTGCATGTACTATCACCACACAGTGTTGTAACCAAAACAATATAGTTGGAGGAGCATGTTTTCCCATGCCTCCTCCTTTCCCTGTAAATAGTGGGGTTTCTGCACCGCCAGGATTTCCACATTTGAGTTGTGCAAGAGACTCAACTTCTTGGCCCAGGACATTAAGGCCTTGAGTCCCACTACGTCCAGCGTCCCTATCCCTACTGATACGCCTGGTGCACTTCAGGAGCAGTTAGCAGGGCCCCCAGCCCTACTCCCTCACACTCATTACTAACCACTGTGTCCTTGCTGCGGGTGGCATAATTATGAGTAGGTGTTGGTGTATTCTGCCCCTTTCATTACCACTGCTTTTGCTCCTCTCCTGCCTTTTCTGGTTTTCAATTTATCATTGTGGTGCACTTGTGCTCAATCATTGGCCACATTTTTTGTTTTGAGCATTCTATTGTTATCTTTTACTCCTGATTGGATTGTACTTTACAATTTTTTGGGTGTGCCAAACCCCTGTTTTGTCATATTTGCTTCTAGATTGGGTTCCACCAAATACATTTTGGTAAGTATAGGGTGTTTGGTTTTCCATGATATTTGATTGGCCCATTGTTGCAAGTTCTTTCATGTCTTTTTGAAACTGTTCAGGAGAAATGATTGATTTTGCCTAGGCTTTTGCCTTAGCTGCAGCCAACTTGTGAGCCTGTTTAACCATTTCCATTCCTTTGTGGAAATTGGGTCAATTATCTTACATTGTCCATATTATCCCCAGTTAAATGCTTGTGTGGTATCAGTGATTTTGGCATACTCTGAGTCATCTTCGCCCATTTCTTCCTCAATGAATTCCATTTTTAGGCCCTCTTCTATGAGAAAAGCATGGAGCTTGTGCCTAAAGGCCTGAAAGTGGTTGCATATGTGGGAGAGCTCTCCACTATTGTGCAGAAAAATTGGATTTTTCCTGTCAATAAAGGATGTGATGGGGGATTTTTGTGATATCTTCCACTATCTCTGGGTTTGGGGGATATAATTGCGATTGCCTTCCCAGTGCTAAGGGTCAGCAGCAGCTGGAATCTTTGCATATCAAATTGTTTGATTTATCTGTAGGATTCCAAGCCCTCCCAGAGATGTTGTTTGACTACAGTACGTTCCAGTGCAGTTGGAAGATAGTTTAAAATTATGAAAATATTTTTGGATTCTGCCCAACGTATGAATTTGGTCAATACTAAACGTTGACAGTTTGGAAGGTCAATCACTACTCTGACTTTTGCAGCTTCATTTTCTTCCTCCTCTGTCTCAAACCCAAGATCCACCAACCACGGTGGATAGTATAGGTTGTCATGTACACAGCATGTGGAATACTTTTGTTAATCTTTCCCAAACTTTTCCCAAATTTCTGGTGCCACTATGCCCAAAATACACGGATTTTGCATTAAACCACTGGCAGCGGTTGAGAGTTGGACACTTCCATGTAACTGCAGTAATTTACTAAAAAATTCATGAAACCCACGGGGTGCACCACCTTGGGTTTTTTGTTTTAACTAAGGTTTTTTTACTCCTGTGCGCTTGGTGCCTTAGGTGGTGGCAGATCCAGGTCCGCTACCCTTTACCACATTTTCTCAATTCTGTCCTTGTTTATTAATTGTGCTCATCTCATCTGGTATTGATTATAAAAACTTTCTGTTTGAATCAAATCATTTACTAATAAGTGATAGTAATTGGAAAAAAAGCTTTAAGCTAGAAAATTTTAACATTATAGTTGATCAACTCCCAGTAGTAATAAGAAAATATGGTCAGTTGTTTTTCTCTGGACTCCATTCCCAAAACGTTGTGAGCTGATTAAGTTATTACGCTTGTTCTGATAGTTTTGAAATAGTAATTATTTCCCATCAAGCACTTTACAAACTTGTCCATTTTGGATCTCAGTGTTTTCCATCACTTTTTAAAGTGCATCTTGTACTTCTCAGGGCTCATTCCCAATCTCTCCATTGAACATATGCTGTAATAATTCATCAGCCTGATGATGTACCACTTGGACTGCAGGTAATCTTTATAGGCCATCTATGTTCTGATGGGAGGCTCCTTCCTAGAGGACTACTTTGAAGTCATGCGCTTGGAGTTTTAGTGCCCATTGGGCCAGAAGCCCTCCCAGTTCCTTGAGGTTATGTAGCCAGAGCATATTACTCTCTTATCCACTCACTTAAATTCCTCAGGTTTATTTCCTGGCACTACTTGGTTAGGCGATTCCTTAAAAGTTTTAAAGAATTTGCTGGTGCTCAAATTTCTGACCAGAATAGATTTGTAGCTTCAGTTAGGGGCCTCAAATGTGGCGCCTACCATCTTCAAGTGATACACCATTTGCAAGGTGGTTAGTTTTGGTAACCAGTACAGAAAAATATTTGGTGCAAATCGCAGTAAGGTTGAAGAGCCACTTGTAACATGATCCATGCGTCAAAGTTGGTCAAAACTTTTGCTCTACAAAATCTGCAATTCTTTATAGAATAGTTGGAAAAATTCGCAAAAGTTTAATCCTTTAGTGTTTGTATTTCCCATAAATTCTTGTTTACATTTTTGACGTACCTGAGAGAATTCTGAATAGTTTAATAATTGCAGTTTTGGCCTCATAATAGGACCAATTGTCACTCTTAAGATGAGGCAACACCAAGTTTGGCAGTCAGTATCCAAGCAGTTCATGACAGTCAATGCTTTCTGCTTGTTGCCATATCTAAACATAGTCATTTTGAAGAAGTAAAAGAATGCAAGGACATTGTCCTGATGAAAATTAGGTTTTTATGCGTGAATTTAAATTCCTCCAAATTTTCTCTAAATGCTACTCATGGCTTAGTGACCTGACTGACAAAAGGAGTAATTTTGGGAGTCATCCTCAAAATGTTGGCAAATTCAGTCAGCATGTTTTAAAATGTCGCCAACTTCCCAACTGGGGTTCCTGGAGTCTCTTCTTTGGCATCAGTAACCGCATATGGTTCAAATTTGCGTTTATGGTCTTTCAATTCTTCAACATTTTTTACTAAATGTTCCATAACTGAGCTGAGTGAGCATAATTGCACACAATCTACTTCACATTCCATTTTCAAAAATAAAAGTTTTTTAATCAGCTTTCCTTCTTTCTTCTTTATGGACGTTATTTTCCAAGTAAATCCATTCTGGATTTCAAAGCTTCCTCTACTCCTTCTTTTTAATTTTATTTGAGGTGGGCCAACCTGGGGACAATACTGCACCAATTGAGGGGAAATCAAATGAATGGGAAAGGAGGGTAAAATCTGGAAAACCTCCATGCGTGGCGTATGATAGGCCAGGAACTCCATGGACCGCCTTTGCTATTTGCTATCTCGGTTTGGGGCATTGGTGCGCAACGCCAACACAGTCATAATTGTCCCCTACCCAAAGTTCCAGTACCAGAATCAAACTTGGGGAGGCAGTGGTAGAGGTTCCTATTCTACCACTGGGGTATTCTCCCCTCCTCTACTCCTTCTTCATTTTTAGTAACTCTCTCCTCTAAAGCAGAAAATTCCATGATCTTCCAAATTTAGGGCATTATTATTGATGGTTGCTAATTCTGTTCATAGTTTTCTTATTTTATCTTTGTATGAAATCATGAAAATAGTTTCACTAGAATTGGCTTATCTTACTCAACTACCCCTATAGTGAGCACCATTTGTTAAAATCTGGGGTATTTTAATACTAGTCCACAGAGATTAACTGCACAGGTTTGGTTATTATGTGCACTATTTGTGTTGATTAATTTGCTGAGGATATATAATTAGTAATAGTATGGAGACTATTATCAGTAGCTGAATATATATAAACTAGATTGAGAGGTGGTCAACTCTAAACTTGGAATGCTCCACTTGGTACTGATTATGCTGACAAATTGGGACTTCTTCTCTTTTCTGGCAAAATTTATTCTAATTTTAGATTCAGAAATTCTCAGCCTTAGTTACTGTCACGCTGAGTCAGAGGAAATCTACTTAGAAAGGTCTGATTCTCTTCTAAGGATATCCAATAATTTGCTCTTTATCACACTAAAGTCAACAATTACTGTACTACAACAATAATAAACCAAAAATGAATAGAACTTGATATTAATTTAAATTTGGTTACTATTATAAAACTAGGGAATTTGTAGGGGAATTTGGTGCTTAAGATACTCTGTTGGCGCCTCAGTAAGGAAACGGCAGCCATTGCCATTGAATTTCCTTTGAGGTCTCCTCCAGCAACGGTCTTCTACATCAGGCTAAGGATTCCTCCGTTGGACATCCCAGATACCTAAAAACGTAATGAGCAAGAAAAATTGTCCCCTAACTTTACTGCTCAATCACAGCGAACCAATCACATTTGGCTAGCGACCTGCTTAACTAATGAGACTCTACCCATTATAGAAGGTCACAAACCAACTGGTTGTTTTGCTAGTTGCAGGCGGCATCACTAGACTCACAACTCCTAAATAAATCCCCAATAAGTCAGTGACGAAACCTGACTGATCCCAATTAGCACATCATAATGTTAATTATTTAATAAACTATCAAATGAATCAATTTTGTTGGCAACTCTGCCCAACGAGATCTTAAGAATTTGTACGGATTGACCCCAAAAGATCAAAACCTGGTGATTTACCCCAAAATCTGCTCACATTATCAAACCAATACTGAAATAAACCATTATTAAATCACTTTCTAGTGGGACCTATCCCCTAGTGAAACAGCAGATTTTCTAATTTAGAAAGCTGGAAAAGTGGGCAAAATCCCAACACTCCTCCTCAAAGCATATATCACCTGGAAAACATATGCTTTTAGGTTAGTTCAGCTAGTAAACCTCAAAACTCTGAGTGATGTGTAGTTTCTTAAAGGCCTCACCATGCATAGTGTTTTCATCCAATCTATAAGTCAAACATATGATTCATTTTTATATTATAATTATTATTTTACATTTGAGTGGAATATGACTATTCTTTCCTTATCAAAAAAGCTAGTCCTAAAATTGTAACTTAACTTTTTGAGCCAGCAGAGTAATTTCCATATACAATTGAACTATTGATCTCTAATTTGTCTCTAAATTGATGCTAAAACATTAGCAAGTGTTCTTTTATTTACAAAAGTATCTTGATTTTAACAACATGTACCTGACTGTTAACCAGTTTCACCAATGTTATAAATTTGGCAGAATCATTGAGATACACCATAGAGTTTTTGCACAAGTTTTGATCCCACTGAGCAAAAGAACGGTCGATATGGAGATCATTGGTCCTTGGAACACACTCAGGTAAATAATTATATATTAATATAGAGCAATCGCCACAATAACACTTTTTTCTTTAACATAATATATTCAATGGATCCTCACTGCTACATTCTCTCTTTTCTAATAACAACCCTCCTCCTTCAATTATCTGGTATCACTTATATCCCAGCAACTTTGGTCAATATCAACCCTTTGGCTTAGACTATTCATTCTGCTGTATTTTTATTGGTTCTGGCAGAGTTCACTATTTATTAAATTCTTGAACACCTTAGTTTGAGGCGATTTACCAAATAATTGTCATGCATTGACATCTCCTAATTGCCTTATTTGTAAGAGATCCAATAACCATCCATTTGGACCCATTATTGACTATCCCAAGGCGCTCAATTACTCATAATCTATAATTATTGTCAACGGATCTTAGCTGATCCGCCATGGCTATTTTGGGCTTATTGTCCAGTCATATCAGAATATTGACATTGCCTCCCCTTGACTGGAGGATAAGAATCCTTTTACTTCAATGCCCAGAGGAGCTTTGCGTGCACTCAGTTAATAATACAACTACTTGTGGGGTCCTTGATGGTATAGGCGTTGACACCTGTTTTCTCAATAACTTTGAAAGGACTAATCCATATATTAGCCAACTTTTTTTTGTTTCCACCCAAACCCATGCTGATCATGAAATAAACCATATCGCCATCTTTGAACTGAGACAACCTTCTACGCTGTACCTGATCAGCAGCCTGATTCTTGATCTTCTCAGCTAAACTGAAAGAATAACTTTGGGGTTGCAGCTTGATCAACGTGTCCACTAGGTTAGTCAAGTAACAGTGGGGATCTATTCTGCCAGTCTCTTATATGCACGCATAAAGCAGAGCCAGAAGGGTAGGGTGTCATCCATATAGTAGCTTAGAGGGGCTCTTACCCATGGCGGAAAGATAGCTAATGTTATAGGCAAAAACGGCGGTGGAGAGGAGAGAACTCCAATAAGAAAGTCAACATGTTACCAACTTCCAGAGTATGTTCACCAAATTTCCATTAACATGCTCAATCTTACCATTAGACTTGGTGTGATATGGGATTATTAGAACTTCGTGGGTGGCTATCAATTTATTGAGCTTGGATAACATATGAGAGGTGAAGTTAGTTCTGTTGTCAGTAAGGATGAACTGAAAACGGCTGTGTCACTAAAGTTATACATTCCATCACAAACTTGGCCACTGTGACCGCCCCCAAATACCGTATTACCCTGGCTTCAACCCGCCTGGCTAAGTGGTCAATTGCCATCAGAATGTACCTGGACCAGTTAGCTCCCATGGGAAGAAGGCCAAAGACATCAAGGGAAACCATATGCCACACAAAATGGGGCTTCACCAACCAATAAGAAGTCTTCCAGAGGAACAGCTTTTCAACTTGGCACTGATGGCAGCAGTAAATGATTTCAATCATGTCAAAGTTCATAATTTTCTAATAATACCAAAGACGCAAAAAATTCCATCATATTGCACATACCCCATGTCCAACTGCCTTATGAGCACTCATTATAGTGCTGGGCCATGCTGAGGGTCGGGAAATTCACTGCCAAGTCTTTAATTCATTTGTATAACTCCTCGTCATGCTGGAGGGTATTGGTTTGCATTTCATTTTTTGCATTTATGACTTGAGGCGGCTCATCATTGTACTTTCCGCTGAGCATCTTATTATACATTATATCGCTCAGATCCGCCATAACTGCAATAGTTAGTAGCCTTGACAAGAAATCAGCGTTCTGGTGTTTTGCTCCAGGTCGGCGGAGGATCTTGTAATCATAAGCCTGCAGTTTAAGGGCCCATTGGGCTAGACGCCCTTCAGGTTCCTTAAGGTTCTGCAACCAGAGTAACTGAAGCATGATCCGTTATGACTTTGAACTTACCCCCAAGCAAATACACCCAATATTGCTTATACTCATAGATCACTGCTAAGCACTCCTGCTCAGTCACAATATAATTGCATTCATGACTGTTCAGGCTCCAAGTGCAGTAAACTACATGGTGCTCATCCCCCTCATAATCTTTCTGAAATAGGACAGCCCCTATAGTGGAAAGAGGCGCATCCATTTTACAAATTAACTATTTTTATGAAGTTCAGATAGCGCAACACTGGCGCAATGATTAACGCTGTTAAAAATGTATCAAAAGAGCATTGACAGAATTCTGTCTACTCAAATGCGGCATCCTTTTTTAGTAGATCAAACAGAGGACCTCCATTACAACTAAAGTTTGGTATAAAGCGGCGGTAATAACTGACATCCCTGAAAATACTTGTAATCACGCTTAATGTTTGGTGTGGTCATCTTTTTAGATAGCATCCACCTTGGCTGGTTGAGGCTTCAGCCCAGTTACATCTACTAAAAACCCTAGGTACTCTAGCTGATCTTTTAAAGAAATGATATTTATGAGGCTTAATCTTAAAGTAGGCCTTTGCAAGCTGGCAGAAGACCTCCTCCAGATGGATAGGATGCTTGGAGAACTTTCAGGAAAAGACATTGATATTGTCATGGTACACAAGGATGCATGACGCTTTAGGTCGCTGAGGATGGTGTCCATGGCCCATTGGAACGTAGTTGGAGCATTACATAGCCTTTGTGACATATGGGTTGGTTGAAAAAACCTTTTGTTGTGATAATGGCGCATTTCTCCTGTTCTGCCATATGTAACTCAATCTGACAATATCCTGATATCAAATCCATCGCTGAGAAATATCAAGCTCCACCCAATCGATCCAGCGCATTGTCAATCTGTGGTAAGGGATATGAGTCCTTCTTAGTGATAAGTTGAGCTTCCAATAGTCTATTACCACCCAGTTGGTACAATCCTTCTTTTTTACAATTAGGACAGGTGAAGACCACAGATTATTTGAAGGTTTGAGCATCTCTTGCTCCAGTAGCTTTTTGATCTCTGCTGTCACTACTACTCATCTGCCCTTGATTGGTGGATCAGTCATGACCTGCTGGAAGGATAATCCCCAGTGTCCAACTGATGGACCACCCTGAGCATATCCTAAAGCATGGTTGTCAACAGCAAAAATCTATTTATATATTTGAAATAAAGCTATTGCTTGATCCTTTGAGCTTCCAATAACCCCATTTAATCATCATGTGGTACCGAAGTCATTACGCCAGAATGTGGTTCAACAGGTAGAACAAATTCGTCCAGCAACCCAAACTCATGAAACTGAAGGACCTCCTCAACAGGGGTCAAGTGTAATATGCCACTATTTGATGTTGGCAGATTTTCAATGGTTCTGTTTGTAGATTTGCAAGTAAAACCTTAATCTTCCCATGTCCTAGAAGTATAATGCCTGGAACCACATGGGGCTCAAACTTCAAATGCCAATAAGGGCCAATAACTTCCCCATTAAGTCTATGTGGTACTTCTACCTCCAATTTGGTGTTCACTATTACTCAGTGAATACTTATCTTTCCACTCAACATCACTCATAAGCAATTTTTGAAAAACATTTAATTCTTTACCTCCGCCTCACTATACCAATTTACAATTTATGTCCTCAGATCCACCACCTGCTGCCCCAGTGTGGGGCAGCAGTGCTCCACCCAATAGTGTTTACCACTCAGCAGGCAAACGTGTATGGACTAGCTCATACAGTCCACAAAATACAACTGGCCAATTTTTCCCTTCAAGAGACTTAGTACTACACCTTGCACAAGTTTACCCAACCCACCTCACCCCCTAGCCCTACCTCAATCCACTATCTGCTTTTGTCTCTGTGTTGAGTACGGACATCTCTTCCTATATGCTGACAAAGTGATAATTGAGCTGGCAATGACCACTTTTGCACCAGTGGGTTTTATTGACTTACGCCCTTACAAGGCTATTTTGTTATTGTATTACCCATTGAGAGGATGTAACCAAGCAGCAGGAACGCCATTAATTTACAAAAACACACCAATTACCACCACCTGTACACATCTCCCCAAGGATACTACACTCATGATGACCTTTGCAAACCTTCCCTCACACCTTCCCCCTTAAACACTCTATATGGAGTTGATGACAGGGCTGTCCACTTATGACACAGACCTCATTCTCCAATTCCTTGAATTGAGTGGTTCTGAGCGCCTTGCAGCATCTCAGGCAATGGCCACCATTACCCCTCATCAGCTAACCATAGCCCAGCACATCCCACCGCGTGCCTATATCCCATCTTTCCCAGACCACTTCTTTTAACTTGCATTGACAATGGCTGCACAGTTTTCCACCTATGTCATGAATTGAAACATACCAAAAAGGCATGTCAATACAATTCAAACACTGCAAAAACTGCCAACCCCACCCATAAGGCCACACCTACAGCTTTCTGGTGGGAATCTTGGCTGCCCCCACCCTCTAGCTGTGTGCTCGATGAATCAGCAAAATCTAACAACCCAAACCCGAGCTGGACAATTTACTTACAATCTAACCAATCAGGAACATGTTTGGACCCATATTTAATCTAAGAAAGACCGCCTAAAACTTACCCAACCACAGCCACATATCTCCGATTAATCCTAGTCAACTAAAATCCCTGGGACTTGCTGGATGAAGTGTCCAAATCTGGTGAAATTGTCCCACCTCCAGACCAACTAATTAATTAGAACCTTATCTGAATTTAGACTTCAATTCCCCAAACCCGCCAAACAATATATTCCCAAACCCAATGCTACTCCTTTTCAGAGTGACCATCAGCTAGCTGAGGCCATGGTGGCTTTACACAAAAATTGCCATCTCTGCGAAGCCATGGCAGTATCTGTCAAAGAATTTAAGGAAGGGCTGCACATTACCCAGTTCCCCCAAATTTCCCTGATGTTGCAAAAAATGAAATCATCTGACTCAGAGAAGCTGCCACCACCCATGTCAAACATGTTGCTGAACTGGCAGATTTTTACATATCCACACACGTCATCAGAGCCAAAATTAAAATATTTGCCCAGCTTCCCAACACCCACATCCAAGCTGAACACCATGTTGCCAAGCTCATAGAGCTTCTCTTCAGGCTAAAGTGTCAGTACCAAACTCAATATTTATCTATATTACCTTGACCCTCATCCCACAAATGCCCCAACCTCCCTGCTCTCAGCATTGATATTACTCTTCAATGCTGAGCCTGATGATGATCCACTTGATCCCCCCTCCCCCTCTGCCATGGTGGGTAAGCAGCTCACCGCTGTTCCACCTGGTAGGTTGCTTTAACACTTTTTGTGTGTATTGCCGCTCACTTGGCAGTTGGTCCATTTTTTTCAGTTTGTTTATTTGGTTTTTCTGCTTCAGTATTGTCCATCCCCTGGTCAGCATACCTCAAATAAATTTTAACTATTACTTGGTGACCAGGGGGATCGATATAGGTCTAGCAGCTCAAAGAGGCAACCCCTGATATTCATATATCTGCTGGGGAAGGGGCCAGGTCCTCTTTTTTGCTTGATGATAGTGCACTGGAATTACCCCATTACTATAGGTAAGGTTGATATGCCCCATGTGCACTGAGTCCTTTAGCATTCCACTAGTGGTAAAGTATATTGGAATTTGTTGTCCCAAAAGTTTGAACGCCTCCTCTGTCATATCAATGACAGCACCATAGTGTCACATAAAAGCGGTTCTGATTAACATGTCATAATCATCATTTGGTAATACTATTGCTGGGGCTACAATGACAATTGACCCAAATCACAAAAGGAGCGCGCTATATGCTCCCTCAAGGACCGCGTTATCTGCTCCTGAAGTCCCATATACCATCTGGTGTTCCACATCAGATTTTAATGTCAACTTATCCACAAATTTCTTAAAAACTATGCTAACTGGGGCACCCATATCAATTATAACGTAGACTTGGGTTTTGGCTACAACAATGTAACAGTACATACATTCTGAATATGATTTATCTTAGCTGGTTAACGCATGGACATTTAAAGAATTTCTGTTCACAAGGAAACTCACAATCCCCTAACCAACTTTGGGGTATTCTTTGATAATAGTGTTGACTGGAAGGGTGATATTTACACCTTGCAAGAAAGGTGCATCTGCGAATGGGTCCAACTTATCAGTAGAAACTTGGTCAAACGATTGACAGGATTATGCATGGGCTGCTTCTGAGATACTTCCTCCACAACCGCTTTTGGTTTGCACTCATTTAAAATATTCACTCCTCCAACTGGCGGCTGATATAGGAACGTATCATCATACTGGGGGACCTCCGCTGTATATAATTCAATGGGTTCAGATGGGACGTTTGAGTTTGGGATAGCGGAAGTAGAGAGTCCCATCTTTACTTCACTTTGACTTTTTCCTGATAGTACTGTTCCTGATGTACGTGATGGACCTGACGATTGGGGCAACCTTAGGCAAGGTTCTCAGGGTGACTGCATTCAAAATAATTAACCCCATAGGTCCTGCATCCTTGATTATTGTAGTATGAGACTCGCTGATAATTTTAGTGTGAACAATTGACATAATTAGACTCAATTTGGTAATTAGACTGTTGCTGATATGCAGGTCTGGGGTGGAAGTTGAATTGCTGGGGGGAACTTGGTTGAAGCTGAACAGAACAATTGAATTTCCCTATATAAAAAGGGTGAATGAAAGCAGCAAATTATTTCCTCTATGTATGGGGGGAGGAAAGGTAGTGGATAGACGATGCAAAATTTAAAAAGTTTTAAGCAAGGGTACATCATCTTCTAAGTATGGAGCCATGACATTTTAGAACTCATGGTATGGCTTCATTGCAGAGGTCATTGCAATGCATATGTCAAATTTGGATAAAATCCCTGCCCCAATTAACACTTGAGCTTCCACTGTAAATTAATCAGCAAATGAAGTGAGGGTCTCATTATACTGAAACCCAATGATCAAGAACTCACCTTTGACTGAAACATCTTTGCGGTCCCTCTGAACAACTTCAGCACAGTATCCTTTACTTCTTGATATATAATAGAACTGGTTGGAAGATAGCAGGTTACTTGATCAGCACTTCCACATCCAATATGTATATTAATACTTTTGCTTTATACCAATATGAGGTTCTTACTATCACAAACTCAAATAGCAAAAAACCTATGTTATTCCCATCACAATCAAATGGAGGCTACTTATCATTGCAAACCTCCCAAAGAAGCATATCTAGCCTTTTGTTCATGGTGTCTAAGGCAAGTTTGAGTTCTGCATATTCAACAGGTGCAGTGTAAGGAGAGTTTCTATAAACTCTCCTGTTCCCAGCGTGGCAGTGCGCGGTGCACCAGGCCAACGCCAGGGAACTAGCTGTTAGTGCCAAAGTGATTAGAGCCCAGCAGAGGGTGCTGGAGCAATAACAACTTAGGCATAAAAATGCGAATTTTATAATAAAAACCCCAGTAAAGGCGACGTGGTACACATATCAAAAGTGGCTAAGTGACCCAGATTGGAGTAAACTGGGTGAACAAATGTGCACAAGGGAAGAGCTGCAAGGTACTTGCAATGGCAAGGGTAACAGAGCGAGAGACCTCCTTGAAGAGATTCATGCACAGGAGCGTTCAGAATATCATAAAATTTAAAATAACGTAAATGGGGAAAAGGTTTATTTTGGAAGTTGAACAACAAGGAATGTTGGTCAGGGAAGTGTATTTAAGCTCAAATGGGGGAATAGGGGTTATGCCGCAGTGAGCCCAAGCACCGACTCACCAATAGGGCAACACTGCCATCCAAGTTGGTTGAATAGGCTGAACCCAACTTCACTTGAGTAATTAATTGAAGTTGGATTTGACCCAAGCGCATTACTCAAAAATGGAACAGGTTTTGAAACCCCGCTCCTCAACAAACTGAATCAAACCATCCACGTTCATTCAGTAGATTGTTCGTTTTAGAGCCTGGCTTGACGTCAGGGGCTGGGCATTTGGCACACCACTAGTCCCAACCAGGGCATATTTTGCCTGAACCCAGCGCTGGTCCAGGGTGTGCCTCAGGTCAGGAAGGGCCTGCAGCTTCACCCTCTGGGCCTCCTGGCGCCCAGCCATGTCTTTGGGGTTGGCCCCCACTACTATGGCATGTGAACATGACATTACCCTCTCCTCCTGACGGGGCTCAACACCCCCTCCAGGGGCTTGCGCCAGGGAAAAGTTCTTGTGGTTAGGGGCCAACTTCATGGCAGCAACGGTCAGTTTAGGTTGGGATCCAGCAGCCTGGGGGAAACGCTGGTGGAAGGCGTCAATCAGATCTTGGGCATGCACACAGTTGCGCGCTGTAACCCAAATTGTTCTTTGCAGCGTCAAAACCCTTCCATGATACCAGGTACTCAAGTCTTCTTTTAACGCGGCGGGAGGCAACTATTTCTTCCACCTCCCACTCTGGCGCCCCATCCACGAGATAGGCCTCAGGAGTCTCTGGTGGGGGCCCTTGAACAACGTCAGTTTGCTTTCATGAAACACAGAGAATATCTGAAATTAAGGGGGAAGATCTAGCTGGTATGAGGCATGGCCCACCTTTCTAACAACGCGGTAGGGGCCAATCCTCTTTGGTCCCAGCTTCTTACATGGCTGCTTGTTTGTTATGTTATGAGCATCAAGCATCACGAGATCCCCTTCCTTTTATATGGGACCCACGCAGCACTTCCCATCAGTGTTCTCCTTATATACCTGAATAGCCGCCTCCAAGTTTGTGGAAACCCCTGGTGGACCTTCTTGATTGTCTTGGCAAAGTCCACCACCGCTTCGACCTTTGACCCACAGCTGGGCTCCATGTTAAAGGCGAGGTTAAAGCTATGGCTGGCGAAAAGCGGGGAACAGCTGATCAAAGAGTGCAAGGTATTGTTGTAGCTAAACTGGGCCTTGGGAAGGTGAGAAGCCCAATCTGAATGATCTTCGGCGGTGTAACACTGCAGGAACTGTTCCAAGCATTTGTTCACTCGTTCAGTCTGCCCATCTTATTAGGGATGATAGGCAGTTGAACGGAAGTGGCGAATATGAAGAATCTTACACAACTCTTCCCAAAAGATGGAGGTGAATTGGGGTCCCCGGTCACTGATAATCTCTTGAGGAACCCCATGGAGTGCAAACACATGGGTGACGAAAAGCCTAGCCATCTGGGACCATCTAGTACTAAAAAGAAAAGCCTAGCCATCTTTGCTGCGGTTATTATGGCTCTACAAGGAATCAAGTGGGCGAACTTTGTAAAACGGTCCATTACCACCACGATGGCATCATAACCATCAGAGACAGGTAGCTCCACAATGAAATCAACTGAGAGGGAAGTCCAGGGCTATCAGCCTTTTGGACTGGTACCAACAACCCTGCTAAAGGTTGTTGATTGGGTTTCATCTGGTTGCATACCAGGCACTCCTTACAATACCGCCCCACCTGAGCAGGCAAGCCCTTCCAATTGTAGGTGCAACGTATTAAATCCAAGGTCTTTTCTTTCCCCTGGATGACCAATGGTGATTCCATCATGATGGTCCCAGATGATTTCCAGGCGCAGTGGTCCAGATGGTACCCAGAGGCGTCCCTGGAACCACACCATCTCATCCTTTACATGATAGCCCCTGGATAGATCCTCTTGATTTGAAGCGCTTTTTGCAAGTACCATTGTATATTTGCCCAACAGCGGCTGAGAGAGGACGACCTTTCTGAACATGCAATATTCCTCCACGTTATCAAGAGGTGCAAGCGCTGGCCCGTTAGCCAGGGGAGATGGAAGTAGCGACATAATTTTACTTGAAGGAATCATAACCTGGGTGTTGTGCACTTCTACCTCCTTGGGGTCAGGGGCTAAAGCAGGGTTGCGGCTCAAAGCATCCACCAAACCATAATCTTGCCCTTAATGAACTCATACGTGAATGCAAATTGGGCAAGGGTCTCATGCCAATGGGTCTGCCGTGGGGTTAAGACATGAGGAGCGCGGTAGTACAGCAAGGCACGGTGGTCTGTACATACCCAGAAAGGTTGGGATGAGCCATGCAAGTGGTGACGCCAATAAGTCAGCGCCTCCACCAATGCCAATAACTCCTTATCATAAAAGGCGTAATTCAACTCTGGTAAAGACATTTTCCTAGAAAAATATCCCACCGGATGCTCTATCCCATCTTTGTCTACTTGTAACAAGGCAGCCGCTATAGTGAAGTTGGAGGCATCAGTAGACACAATGAACTCCTTTGAAGGGTCAACATGGCGAAGAATAGTCGTGGACAACAGGGTGCACTTCACTTCTTGGAAAGCATCCTCCAAAATGGAGGACCACTGAAGCACCTTGGCACCGCTAGACTTGTATAGGGGAGCCGCCACCTCATACAGATTGAGAGTAAACTTCTTGAGAAATGTACACGTCCCCAAAAAGCTCCTTAATTCCTTAACTGAGGTGAGGGAAGGCCACTCACGAATCGCCTTCTCCTTGTCTGGAGTTATCATGTGTCCCTGGTCAAACATGACGTTTCCCAGAAACGTGACCTGGGACTTGAAGAACTCACACTTTGAAATTTTCAATGTAAGGCTGGCTGCCTTTAACCGCTCCACCACTTGCCAAAGGTGAACTGCATGGGACTCCTGATAAGGGGAAAACACCAGGATATCATCCATGTAGGCGACTGAGCATAACCCTAACAGTTCCCTCGACGTTGCATCAATGCGGCGTTGAAAGTTAGCAGGGGCATTCTTAAGCCCAAAGGGCATGACCCAAAACTGGAAAATCCCTTTTCTGGTATGAAATGCAGTCAGCCACTCTTGTCTCTTTTTAATCCGGATCTGATTGAACACATTGAGGCAATTTAGTTTGGAGAAGATCTTCGCCTTCTCCACATAGCATGCAATCTGGGAATCCAAAGGGATGGGATGGAGGTCTGGTACTTTAACGTTATTGATGTTACCATAGTCTACGCAGGGGCGTAAAGTACCATCAGACTTCTCCACAAAGAGTAGGGAGGAGCATACAGGGGAGGTACGCTAATAAATCGCACCTTTGGCCAAATGTTCCTTCACCCACACATCCAACGCCTCTTCCTCCCGGACAGTTTATGGGTAAATGGGGGAAGATATATGCACCAGATCCTCCATGAGCTTGAAGTCACAATTGAACTCAGAGTGCTCAGGGAGTGCGTTGGCAGATGCTGCATCAAAAGAGAATTCCAAACCCTCCAAACAGGAAGGTAAGGGAAAATCCCACGGAGGAGGTGATCTTCAGCAAAGGAGCAAGATAAGGGGTGGGAATGTTGGGCCAATGAGGTAATGGGCCCTGGACGTTATCCTCCAACAAGGGAACAATCAACTGGTGACTGTTTATCAAAGACAAGGATAGCGTATTTTCTTTCAAATTAGTGCGGACGTCAAACTTTCTCCACCACTCAACCCCCAAAATAATGAGGAACAAGAGGTGCTTGATATCTTGGAAATGGTCGGACAGAAGATAGGCGCCCACCTGATAGTCCACCAACCCTATGACGTTCAACGTAGGAATACTTTGAGAAGCCCCACCTCTAGCCATACCACCTGGTGAGTAACTTAACTCAAGGTTTTCAGCCAGATCTTGGTCTTTAATTATTTGTGGCACCGGTATCCACTAAAATAGTTGTGCTGAACTTCCCAAGAGAGGATGTAAGGGTAGCAGTCAAGAGAAAGCATCTAGAGTAGGATTTATTTAAAGCAGAAAACGCCCCTACTTTACCTAAATATTCTTCTGGATTGAGAAAACTGTAAGGGTAGGTTTGAAATCAAAGAAGGGGGAGGGATAGTTGGCCACTCTTACTACTGAGGCCACATACCTCAATGCCTTCTGCATGTGCATAAACGTTTTCATTTTTCTGAGTGCTGAAAATCATGGAAGAGGTCAAACAAGGATTTTCTGGTGTGATTCCATATACAGGAATGGGTTTAGTCTGAACCATGAGAGGGCCAATATGGTTCAGAGATATTCTCAGGTTTTTGTTATAAAAAGCGTTTTTTGACGCAAACGACCCTGTCCCTTGAACTGTGACAGAATGCCAAACGTTATACATGGACAACACCCCCAGGCCCATCTGCGCTGATTCTGACAGCATCAACTGAACATGTGGGAGAAAGGAACCTCATTTATAAAATATCGACATTAAAAAATCTGGCAGAAAGTTGGGGAATCATGACCTTCAGACCTCGAAGCATCTGAATCCCCCAGGTATGAACATGAAGGGTGGGTACTTTCCAGTTGGAGGCAACCATAATAACGCCAAGTTGCTCCAACCTTTGAGAAAAAGAGGAACAGTGGTGCAGCTAACGAAAGCTGGAGCCCACAGCTGATGGCCACGGTTTTCACTCCAGAAAAGTTCCACATGGAAAAAGTTCATGCACATAAGAAAAAATGGTTGGTCAACTAATGTAAGGAGAGTATCTATAACTCTCCTGTTCCCAGCGTGGCAGTGCGCTGTGCACCAGCCCAACGCCAGGAACTAGCTGTTAGTGCCAAAGTGATTAGAGCCCAGCAGAGGGTGCTGGAGCAATAACAACATAGGCATAAAAATGCGAATTTTATAATAAAAACCCCAGTAAAGGCTTTGTGGTGCACATATTAAAAGTGGCTAAGCAACCCAGGTTGGAGGGAACCTGGGTGAACAAATGTGCACAAGGAAAGAGCTGCAAGGTACTTGCAATGGCAAGGGTAATGGAGCATGAGACCTCCTCAAAGAGGTTTGCGCACAGGAGCGTTCAGAATATCATATAAGATAAAATAATGTAAATGGGGAAAAGGTTTATTTGGGAAGTTGACTAACAAGGAATGTTGGTTGAAGAAAATATATTTAAGCTTGAACAGGTGAATATGGGTTATTCCACAGTGGGCCCAAGCACTGACTCACCAATAGGGCAACACTGCCATTTGAGTTGGTTGAATAGGCTGAAACCAACTTCACTCAAGTGATCAATTGAAGTTGGATTTGACTCAAGCGCATTATTTTAAAATGGAATGGGTTTTGAAACCCTGCTCCTTGACAAACTGAATTGAACCATCCACGTTCATTCAGTAGATCATTTGTTTTAACACCTGGCTTGACGTCAGGGTCTGGGCGTTTGGCACACCACTAGTCCCAACCAGGACATATTTTGCCTAAACCCAGCTTTGGTACAGAGTGTGCCTCAGGTCAGGAAGGGCCTGCAACTTCACCCTCTAGGCCTCCTGGCGCCCAGCCTTGTCTTTGGGGTTGGTCCCCACTATTATGTCATGTGCACATGACATGCAGCACATCATGGAGATCCCCTGTTATAGAAAGCCTAATGTGTCATGGCCAGAGACTGAAGAATTTTTATTGTTTTGTGATTGATCAATGGCCAAAGTAGTGAGCACCACTGTTATAAATTTGGCGGAATTTTCGAGATATGCCATAGGGTTTTTGAACAGGGTCAATCCCACTGAGAAATAGAAAGGATGATATGGAGATCGTTGGTCCTTGGAACACACTCAAATAAATAAATAAATATACATATTAATATGGAGCAATTACCACAATAACACTTCTTAATTTAACGTAATATATTCAATAGATCCTCACTGCTACGTTCTCTCTTTTCTAATAACAATCCTCCTCCTTCAATTCTCTGGTATCACTTATATCCCAGAAACTTTAGTCAATACTAACCCTTTGGCTTAGACTTTTCATTCCGCCATATTCTTATTGTTTCTGGCAGAGTTCATTATTTATTAAATTCATGATCACCTTAGTTTGAGGCTATTTACAAAATATTTGTCATGCATCAACATTCCTAATCACCTTATTTGTAAGTGATCCAATAACCATCCATTAGTACTCAGTATAACCTCATTCCAAAGATCTCAATTACTCATACCCTATAATTATTGTTGGTAAATTTTAGCCAATCTGCTATGAGTATTTTGGGCTTATTGTCCAGTCAGACACAATCTCAACAACCAAACTAGCTTATTTTTATAGGAGCTTCAGCCCAAAGAAAGCTGCAATTACTAATGAAGAAAACATTTTTTGGTTTATTTATATGTATAGAACCTACTCATCTGTTTATGATGCCTTAAGGGTAACACACCTAGCTATCTCATAAACTATTAAGTCCATTGTAACTTACTTTTGTAATCATAAAAGATGTTTTTTTGTGCAATATTTTTCCACATAGAACCACCCATATAAGGCCAGAGTTGAGAAAAGCTAGGGTAGCTTAATTATGTCTTGTACTCTACTATTTTATGGTGAAGTAAATTCCTTAACACTAATACCCTTGTAAACTCCATAATATGCAGGGCTTGTTGCTTCACCTTACTTTAACCTCACCCAAACTGCAACCTGAGCATCTCAACTAACCTCAATCCAGACTGGTTATATCAGCACTTACCATAACCTGTCAGGACTTCAACATGTACCTGATAAACCCATTAAATAATTTACTAATTGTCACCTAGCATGAGATACACCTCAACTTGATGGCCTCCCCTATCAACTATAAAATCTTGAGAGGTCTTAGGTGATGTTGATCACCTTGAGTTAATGAGCCCAAAAAAGCAACCTTGGCCTTAAGTTTATTTTTACCAAAATCTTGATATGGCTTCTAACTTCAATTTTACCAAAAGTAAAGTATATACAAATTTCTGCTCTAACCATTTCCTTACCGTTAATGCTTTTTAATCACCTGATAATATCACTGTCTATAATGTTGTATGAAAAAGGAGTGAAAGTGCTCCTTGATGAAATACACCCAATATCCACCTGAGCCACAAATATGAAAGTACATTATTGTATAATCAGTTTAACAGTATGTTTGAAAGTAAGTAATAATTGTATATTATATTATAAATTCTGCTTTACATCCATTACATGTTTTTGCTAAATAAATTTAAGAATTGTGTTTATAGTTTTAAAATTGTTATTTTAGCTTTTTAATAAGTAAGTTTGATTCTTGCATCTAAACTTTTCTCACATTCTAAGTGATAATAGAATTTAATTAGGTATGACAAACTAACTAAAGCCATTTTAATAAAATAGTGGTGTCTTGTTATTTAACCTCATTTGATAACTTATCTTAATCATATTCTATAATGAAAGTCATTGCCAAAACTTGTTGGTTATTGAGTACCAATCTGTGTAGGTTTTAGTAGTTTATATTCAAAAATAGGGCCTTTAGGTTATTAAGTCCTATTTATTTTGAGGCTTACAGCATCAGTCTTGTTGGGATTCTTGACAATTTAAGTGAAGCCTTGATTTGGGGCTTCCAATTTATTTTTCACTTTGGGCAATACCAACTAACCTTTAAATTAGCGCTTGATGCTTTTTTGGGCTGAAGGCTCAATAATAATATTAATTTTTAATTACTTAACATTGGTCAAATCCAATTAATGTTGCTAAATTCCCCAACTTATTAACTGGGATAAATCTATAACAAAGTGCTCCACTATTCGATGCTCTATCCTGATAATCACCATTTCAACTATTATTTTACCATGGAAAAAATGAATCCCTTATTTCCTCATTATTTAATCTTATCTCCAACTTTGCCTTATCTTATGAGTCCCTTATCTGTTGTCTACTTCCATTATCCTCTAAATGATTTCAGATAATATTTTCTAATCTGCCCCCAGTTCCAACAGGGTTGTGCTGATTGTTCCTTGTATCGCTTATTTTATCCCTTGCTTTATTAGTACTATTTAAGGTGCAAATGATTTACTCAATAACATAACTTTTATGCCTTACCTAATTTTAGGCTCTTTTAGTGAAAGTTCATTCTCTTGGGACCTCTGACATGCCTAGGTTAAGTCCTACTTACTCTGTCTATTGTCCAAACTCCACCAGCGCTGAAGTAACAGCCTTCAGACCTCATCAGTCTCAACAAGTCTAAACATGAGATTTCACTTAAATGTCATACCTCTCAATGATAACTGCAGACATTAAAGATGGGATGGGCTGTTGATACTCCAATTCACCTCATGCTAATAAGATCAGATTTTTTAAACTTTTGCAAAATTTTTCTTGATTTGTGAATTAGACTAGTTGACAGATTATAATATATAATTCTCTATTATAGAATAGTATCAATTTTTAACATACAAGGACTATAGTAGCCCTATTGTTGAAATGAAATTATAAACTATCACAAAGCAAATAAATTATAGCTTAAAAGCAAATATTTTTAATCTAAGGATTATGCCTTGCCAAAAAACTCCCTTACCTCCTTAACCTCTAGATACCACTGTTATTTAAAGATCTTAAATTTTGATTGTACTTTACTGTAACAAATGTACCTTTTTTATACTGTCAAGGAAAATAACCGTTGCATTTTGGCCAGAGTTGAATTCTGAATCCTTAGGATATATCAGCTTTGGGTCTCACAGCTGGGTTAAGCTTAACGCTGGGATCAGCCTCCACAATTTATACTTTAATCTCAAAAGAGATTAAATAATGTATATGGGAAGGCTCCCAAAAAGTAACCTTAAAAAACAATCATGTGCAATCATAAAGATTAGTTTAAAATTTATCATACTTGGGACCATCTAGTAATAAAAAAATTCATCATACTACCTTAATTGGTGGTTTTCTGATGCATGAAATGTTGTTATTGCATCAAAAAAGTAAAAAGATTTCTTAATAAACTATTACATAAATGCTTGTATTTAAATTTACATTATGCTTGCAGGTTACCATTTCCTTAATTGTTGCCTTGCTAGTTAATTATATCTTTCTCATAAATAGATAATGTTTTTCTAAGAATTTGTCTTGTGATCCTTTTTATAACTTTTGCGTTTGTCAATTTCCCAAATCCTGTTTATAATTTTATTGAGGATTTAGGATCTAACGCTTACCTAGGGTGTCTATCCCATATGCTGGGCATCATCTGGAGCTGCTGGATGGCACCAAATTTTAAGACAACTTATGGAAATTAGAAACTGAAACATTATTAACCGTTACTTTAGTTGCTGATTTTAGCAGATGTTTTGACATAATCTTATAAATGCCAAAATATACCATTGTGCTATTATTCATACATCATTCTCAATTGACCTTATATAATATACCAGGATATTCATAGTAAACCTTCACTAGCACTCCATTACCATTCTATGCTAAGTAGCAGTATGCTACTTTTTCTAAATTAACTAGGTAGGTGATTTTTCACTAACAACAATTCAATTTTTAAATAAAGTGGTTTATCTCTACCTATGTGACTCTCCATATATATTATAAAGCATATCAAATGATGTAAAAAATGGACACTACTTTTTCTATACTTATAAGGCTCAGAATTGATAAAATATAAAAGTTTAATTTTAAATCTAAATCATTTTATTTAATAAAAAATGCCCTCAATAAGCAAGCCAGAAACTATATAGAATTTCATGACAAGAGTTTTGAAATATTGGGAAGCTTAGATACCAAACATTGGGTATTTTATATGAAAAAAGGTGGGTGCACTCCTAAAGATTAAAAAAATAAAATTTTCATCAACAGATTAAAAACGATGCAACTTGGTAAACTATTAAGGTGCAACAGAGAGGTACAATCTGGAAGTTTCATGTTAAACTTCCTATGGGGCAGCTTTTCTCTTAAATTTATTTTAAGTAGATTCTCCAAAAAGCGATAAATTAAAGTAAAAGCAGGTTATAGATTGACCTAAGTTTTTTATTGAAAGGATAGGATATTTATAGGTTTTTCTCTGGTTCATGATCTATCAGAGCTAATTAATCGCAGCACAATCAAATCTTCAATCAATTGATTGGGATGAGGCTGAACATTATTATTAGCCTTGATAAATTTTAGATAAATTATGCTCTTCTTCTGATGATGCCGTTGGGATCAATGAATTAAAATTTTTGGAAACAAGAACATTAATTGGAATTCTGACACTTTCCCCCTCAAGATTTGAGTGTGGAAGAGGGTGAATTCTTAAAAACCCAGGGTGGATATGATTTATCACTATTCTGGTATCAACATGAACAATCAAGTACTCTAGTCCTTTTCAAAATATAACTCAATAAGGACCAGATCAGTTGGATCCTAACTTCTCAGGTCTCCCACCAGGCTGAGTGTTGAGTAATTGACTGGACCTAATTATTGGATATTCAAAAGGGACATAATAATGTTATCATGCTTAAACTTATTATGGATCATATCAGGATATCAGCGCTTATGGATCAAGTGTATTCTAAGCTTATGCAACGTTTAGGATCCGCGGCCTACCAATTTCACTTGATAATATTTGACTATGATGACATGGGCTCAAGGGCTTTGTTGGTTAGGTCAGACTTAAATTAAGCTTTGACTTAATGACTCAGGCACATGGGCTTTGTTGGTCTATGTCAAAATTAGTTTTTAATGCTGGTCAAGTTTTTTTATTGAATTAATTACTAATTAGTGATACAAATTGCCTTGGTATGTGCTGCTGATTGCATGTGAAAGAAAATCAGTTCAGCTATTTGCAGATGCATCCAAAATGTAATTTGAGAATGATGATGATGTTTACACCAACCCTGAGGATGAGCAAGATGCCCTGAGTCAAAGTATTTGTAGACCTTCTTACAAACATTTTATGTGTTCCTTTGGCCAAGTGCCATTGAAAATGAGATGTCATGGGTAATATGTGGTGAACATCAAACCCTATAAATTACCTTCAAGTTGATGCTAATAAAAAACATTCAACTACCACTAGTTTATAGTTCAATATATAAGCTTTTTGTGTTTACTGCTTAGAAGTTGTATTAAGTCGAGTATTTACTTGAGGTCAGTGAGATCAAGGGCAGCGTGCCATCATCCAAGTAATGACAGGAGAGACAACTTACAAGTGCTATTACAAAGGAGTTTTCTTTAACTATAGTCACCGTCTGGTCTATTGTCTTCATACAATAGACGCTTAAAACCCCACCATACCACAAAAGAAGAACCAGCCATCAGAATAAGACTAAAATTCAACACTGAGAGTGCTAATACATAATGTAATCTCCAATTTGGTATTCAGGTAAGGCGGTTTTATATTGAATGGTTATTTAAGTCTCTCTTTTAGTGGTTACAATCTATTTCATGGCTTGAGCTTGAAGATAAATAAATATCATCCGTAAGATTTCTCATAATCAAATTAGAGGTTTCTGGTATGCTTTCATCAAGTATTGCTTGAACGCTAGAAGGGACTGAGGGGTCTCTCTCATATAGACACCTGAAAGGCGACGGCTTGATAATTTTATGACGCTTATCCAATATGCAAATAAGGCATTAGGCAGATAAAAATTCCACCAAGATGGATCAGTAGAGGCCATCTTTCATAGAATTAAAACTAGAGTTCCATTGACTCATTTGATGGCCCCATTTGTGGAGGGATTACACAGAACAACAAATCGTTGGACAGTGTTGAATAATTTAGATAATTCCTGTAAAAGTTGTGAGGTAAAATTAGTACCATTATCTGACATAAGGACCTTGGGACACCCAGGTTGAGAGATGATGTGTTGGTATAGTAATAGCGCTTTAGTTTTAGCTGAGGGGGTGGCAATGGAAATGGCCTAAACCCATTTGGTTAAATGGTCAACAGCCATAATAATATACTGATGGCCATGTTCACAAGGAAAAGGGCCTACCACATCAATGCTTACCACTTCAAACGCTTTAGTTGGGAGAAAAACTGATGTTGATAAGTAGGGTTGGTAATGCCATGACTTTTACAGATAAGACACAAGTCAAGGTTTCACAGATGAATTTAGTCATGTTATACCAATAATATCGGGTTTCAAGCATTATTGAGTTTTCTTCAACCTGCTATGATTTACTTACTCATGTCCTTCCATGACAGCGTGAAACCTTGAGGTTTGAGTGTAAAAATGGCTAACCACTTAGATTTGACCTTCTTATATAAAGCTCCTTCTAAAATCATAGTATCTTTGGTAATAAATTTTAAAAAGGCTTGATCTTCTTCAGACTCTTGATCCCACAACTCAGGTCACCCGATGAGATTATATAGGTGTTCTTCCTTCTCTACTTCCAAAGTCAGAATAGGCAGCTGGGACAGACCATCAGCATTCTGATGTTGAGCCCCTAAACGATGAACAATGGGAAAATCAAAATTTTTAATCTTAAA